>JAPFRF010000014.1:8795000-9279484 GCA_029282475.1 Phrynocephalus forsythii | reverse complement strand
CTGCTTGTGGAAGGAGAGCCAAGATGAGGCCAGTCTGGCCTCCAGTGGCAGGGAATTCCAGAGGCCGGGAAGAGGAACAGACACCCCCCACCCCAAAACCTCTCACGGATTTCCCTCTCAGAAGCATCTGGTCTCCTGCTAAGACCCTGTATATGCATGGGGGTGGTGGTGTAGTGAACAGATGAACGCCTCATCCTGTGGAACCGGGAAAAGGAGCCCTTGTGTTAGGACTCCAGCTCCCATCAGCTGCTACTAGCAGCCACAAATCGAGGCTGTTATGGGAGCTGTAGTCCAACAACACCAAGACAGCCCCAGGGCCCCTGCTCTAAAGACAATGCAGCCTCCTCTACCCTCCTCCTGGGTCAATGAACTATTTGCTCTGATGACTCTGAGCCCCTGAGATGTCTCCTTTGGAGGTTATATAGGAGATAAGATGGCCAGAGCAGGATTCGAACTCCCATTTGGCCACGGAAGCTCCCTGAAGCTGTGGAACCAGCTGAGGCCGTCTCAGGGAGACAGACACATAGAAGGAAGGCAATACAGTGGGACCCCAGTATCCACTGATTCAGTTATCTGCTGATTCCGTTATCCGAGGGAGACACCTCAGATTGAGACCCCCCTCAGCAAAGGAAGCTAAATACACAGAGAGCGGATGTCATGTGTGGGGTGCTTCAGAGGAGGTAGGTGGAGGACAGGTTAACAGGTAGATTGAGAGATCTGAACGAGAAACCATGGATACAAATCAAAAAGGATGGAAAAGAAAAAATGTGATCATAGGGAGATGAGACACAGAAAAACAAAAAGAAGGCATTGGAAGAAATAAAACAGACCCCAAAGAAATTAATATTTATTTTATTTCAGATTATTTTTACCCCTTCTTTCTCCTTGGGAAAGGACCCACAGTGGCTTGCATTCATGAGGGACACTATATAGCCCAGTAAATTAAAGACATACTCAAGACTGAGAACAGGGAATTGAGGCACATCTCACAGCATTAAAAGAGTACATTAATGTGAAAAGGGAACACTTAAAGAAAAGTGTAAAAAGTCCATTATGAAGGATGGAAGGAACATTGAAAACATAGGTGTATTGATGAAATGACTCAGTGTACTCATGCACCGTAGACCATCTAAGAGTTATGAGGGACGAAAGCTAACAATGAGAACCTAGTGTCAATGCAATGATACAAGGAGATACTGTATATAAATACAGTTATGAATGGTTATTATAAACACAAAGTCTGTGGTGCCATGTGTGGTAGTTCATATAAAGATACATAATAGATAGTACATCATTCAGGGAAAGCTTTCCTGAAGAGAAAGGACTTTGCCTGTTTCCGGAAAGAGAGCAGAGATGGGACAGTCCTGGCCTCCAGTGGGAGGGAGTTCCAGAGTCTGGTTGCAGCAACAGAGAAGGCCCTTTCATGTGTTTGCATGAGATGTACCTGTGAGGGTGGCAGGATTGAGAGAATGGTCTCTCCTGGTGACCTTAGCACCTGAGTAGGTTCATGCTGAGAGATTTAATTTTTTAAGGTAGCTTGGACTCAGGCCATTTACTGCTTAGCAGGTTAAAACCCGCCCTTTGAAATACATATACCAATAGTTTATCCTATATTCCATTCAAGTCATTTCAGAGAGATGGGTCAGGAGGATACTGTGGTCTATATAGTGTGAAAAGCAGCTGAGAGGTCTAATAAAACCAAAAGGGACAGAGATCCCCCATCCTTTTCCCTGCGTAGGTCCTCTACCAATGCAACCAGTGCCATCTCTGTCCCATAGCCAGGCCTGAAGCCAGATCGCCTTGGGTCCAGGTAGTTGATTTCATCAAAAACCCTCTGGAGCTGCAAAGCCACAACCCACTCTAGTATTTTCCCCAAGAATGGGATATTCGAAACTGGTTGGTACTTATTCAGTATTGTTGGACCTAAGGAGAGATTCTGTATTACTTCCAAATTGGGCTTGGCTCCCTCTCCCCATATTTCTGCCCCATAGAGCCTTTGGACCAGAATTTTTGTAGGGTTTATTAGCTGTCCTCACCTGACACAAAGTAATATTTCAAGTGGTCCAGTTGTTCTGGTAGTGGCTTTTACGGGTTGTTTCCAGGGTATTTTCTCGCTAAAATGCAGGCCCAGATATTTGAACGGGTGCACCTGCTCCAGAGCATGTCCATCTAATGACCAGATATGCCTGGGAGGTTTCTTCCCCAAAACCATAATCTTAGTTTTGGCATAATTAATAGTTCATTGTTCCATCCATCTTACAAAGCGGTCCAAATCTGGATAGCATTCTTTTGAGGCCAATTTTATTCAAAGATAACAGTATCAGGTCATCGGCGTAGAGTAATATTGAGCTCTTACAACTCTTTTGGTGTAACAATTGTATTAGCCACAAGAGTCTTCTGTCAATGTCAGTTTTGCTCAATTTGTACCATAAACGCTCTCTATTTATCAGGTCAAAGGCTGAAGAAAAGTCAATAAAAGCAGGATAAAGGACCTTATTTGGGCTCTTAGTATATTTGGATACTAAATGGTGGAGGACGAAGGCTTAATCGATTGCAGGGGTGTCCAAACTTTGGCCCTCCATATGTGAGGGCCAAAGTTTGGACACCACTGATCTGTTCGTACTTCTACCTTTCCTGAATCCTGCTTGTTCTTCAAAGATAATGGATTGGCACCTGTCCTGTTCCATAAATTTCTTCAAGAGGTATTGTGCATAAAGTTTGGTAGCCACATCAAGAAGACTACTAGGGCTGATACTTCACCTCCCTCTCGCTGCAGTTCGCAGCCCCGCTGGAGACTGGGTTGAAGGAACGGAACCTCACGTCCTTGTGGGGTCAATCTGAGTTCACCCCGACCACGCCCCCTGAACTGCGCTCCAAGAGGGGTGAGAGATTCCCGTCCTGGAGCTCGGGAATCTTTTCAATCCCCTTCTCGATCCGATTTCAACACGGAGGCAAGTTCACCTCGGCTCGAGGAAGGATGTGAAGTAACCATCGGTCACCCTCCTCTGGACCAGTTCAAGGTTGTCAACATCCTTTTTAAATTGAGGTGCACCAAATTGGACACTGTACTCCAGTGTGGGGTCTGACCAGAGCAGAACAGAGTGCTACTATCACTTCCCTTGATCAATGTAGCCACTATTCTTCTGTTGATGCAACCAAGAATCGTGATGGCTTTCTTGGCCACCGCATCACACCTTCAGGTCCCCAACATCCCCATGGTCTGCATTTCTCTCCCAAACGGCCGTGTGGTCTCCTTTAATCTCTACCAAAGTCCCCACGGTCTACTTACAGGAGTGTGAACATTTCACTGGTGCTCCGGATTAGGACTCATACGGAAGAGCCTATCAGCAATTAAGCAACAAATATAATATTTACTTGTGCTTGACACAGAGCAGTGCAGCAGTAGCGTGCAGATAAAATGTCAGTATTGATATAAAGTATTGCAGAGTTAGGTTATGAAGAGACAATGACAATGGGTAGAGTAAAAACTCATATATTCATATATACATCAAAATATATACAGCATAACAACCAAGCAATATTTACAACAGACAAACAGATTGTGAGGTTCTGTTCTCATCATAACAGACCCACCTAACAAATGGAAAGCTAGTGCTTTTTATACAGTTCAGTACCCATCAGATGTGAGTCATCACTAATTACAATCTGATGCAATCTGATACAATCATGATGCTATAAATTCTTTCACCTGTGCTTCATCACATAACATGCCTGTGATTACTTATCTCTTACACTTGTGAATTAACATCATGAGTCTGCAGAATCTAACTGCCTCCATTTTACAATTCTCTTTCCACTATCTGTTAAATATACATAACATATATTTTATCAACTTTTACATATCTTGACAGAGCCAAGCGAGGGGGCGTGGCTGTGGATGGGAAGGTAAAGGAACAAATCCAGACCAAATGTCCAGGCAGTTCACTTGAGCCTGCATCTTGTTTGTGTGCACACTAACTTTACCACCCCCTGCACACACGCGTGCGTGCACACGTGTGTGTGTGTGTGCGTGCACACACACACACACACACACACACACACACACACACACACACACACACACACACACACACACACACACACACACACACACACACACACACTTGCTGTTATTTGTTTACTGTAACTAAATGGAAGTTTTTATTCTTTCTCCTAATAATCTCTTGGAGTGAGTAATTAAGAGTCTAAGTGCCAGTGGATGAGAGAAGGGGATGGTTGACTTGGGGGAACTTGAAGCTGATTTTGCTCTGTGAATCCCTGCACCACCACCACCACTCCAGGGGCAGAGGAATCGAACCAGAAATTCAAAACCCTGCAACCATTTATAGGTCACAATCACCTGGTGCTGCTAGCCACATCTGCCCAAGAAGCACAGTTCTCTCCGGTGGTTCACACAGATAGACCAGACTCTTAACAGCTGCAGTTTTTCATCTCCTCTCCATGTGTGTTTCTTGCTCCTCAGCCTTTATCACTGCCAGCCCCTATCTTTGGAGGGACAGGAGGAGGAGGAGGAGGAGGAAGTATGTGTGTGTGAGAGAGGGGGGGCTCTCCCCTCCCCAAAGTGGCTTTCATTTGAAGCCAGAGATTTCCTGGCAGCTGGGAATATGTGAGGGGCTGCTTCCCAGGGGCGATGAAACACATAGGTTGGCAGCTGAGGATGTCTATTAGCTCACTCCTGGGAATGGCACACACTCCCCTGCCCCCCCCCGGCGCTGCCTTCCTCATCATCTCAGCCGCTTCCTCCTCCTCCTCCGGGCATCTCCCGGCTTCTGGCAGATGTTTTAAACAAGCGCCTTTGTCAGGTCCCTGGGTTTATAGGCGGCAGGACCCCTCAAATGGTTAACTCAGCTCATGCAGGACAACAACAGGCCATTGTGTGGCTGGCTGGTGCGGAGGCTGGGTCAGGGGTTTGGGGAGGAGAGCCAAGGAGAAGCTGCTGCAGGAAACTCACAGCTCCTGCAAATTTCCCTAAGGCTTGGCAGAAAGCCCATCAGAATGCAATAATAATAATAATAATAATAATAATAATAATAATAATAATAATAATAATAATAATAATAATAATAATAATAATAATAATAATAATAATAATAATAATAATAATAATAATAATAAATGTGGTCCCAGTGGTCATCGGCACACTGGATGCGGTGCCTAAAGAGTAGCTAAGCAAATATTTAGAAGAAATTGGAGTTGACAAAATCACTATCAGTCAGCTGCAGAAAGCCACCTTACTGGGATCTGCTTGCATAATTATACATCATGTAGTCCTAAACGCTTGGGAAGCATTCGAATAGTGATCTGTAATACAAAATCCAGCGTAGTTATCTTGTCTGCTGTGATGATGATGATGATGATGATGATGATGATGATGATGATGATGATGATGATGAGAAGAAGAAGAAGAAGAAGAAGAAGAAGAAGAAGAAGAAGAAGAAGAAGAAGAAGAAGATATGGGCACGACCAGAAAAAATGACGTTTCAAGTTTTCGTTTGTCGGAACGGGTCCGTTTCGGGTCGTTTCCGTTTGTCGCGAAATTTTTCAAAAATTTGTCATTTCGTTTGTCATTTCCTTCGCGATTTAGCACAATTTGACTTCCCAGAGCATAGGGGCATCCTGCAATCAGGGCCGGCGCTAGGTGTTTTTGCGCCCTAGGCAGCGGGCAGGGCGGGGGCGGGCGGCGGGGGGGAGGTGCAGGCGGGCGGCGGTGGCAGGGGGCCATGGGCGGGCAGCGACAGCGACAGGGGGGAGGTGCGGGTGGGTGAGCGGCGGCCGAAGGCGGGCGAATGGGCAGGCGGCGGCGCAGGCCGCAGGCAGGTGGCAGCGCGAGCGGGCAGGCAAGTGGGCAGTTAGGATATCACTTAGGATAGAGGTTCTGTTCTTGGCTTGCACCCCAAATGTGTGTGTGTGCAAGCAAATTGAAGTTGGGAAAATAGAAAATAAATGGTAGTATATAATATATATTTAAAATAAATCCACACCTCCCACTCCCAGTCGAACCTCCCCCTTTATCCAATATAAGAAAAAAAATCCTCACAAACTGCCAGAGAAGAAATAAAGAATAAACTGCTATTCCCTTCAGCAGACAAAGCTGTAGGGAATCAAAGAAATTATTTTCTAAATTCAATTCCCTCTCTGCCTGCCTAACTTAATTCCTAAAGCCTCCAGCCTCCCTCCTCAATCTCGATCGGATCACACCAGCACCAGCAGCCAGCCCTCCTCCCTCAACCACATCCATACACCCCGACTGCGATTTCTGGAAGGTGCCTCGGCTTTTTATGCCCTCCGAGACATCCAGAAGTGTCAGTCAAAAACCTGGCGATGCCATTGGTGGAATGGTTCAAAAAAATTGCATGGTCCCATCCCCTGCCCAGCCCAAATGGGCAGGTCTAAAAAAATAAAAAATAAAATAAAATAAAATAAAATCAATATGACGTTTTATTGCTATAAAAAGACCACTGCTGCTACTATTAAAATTCAGGCATTTAAAATAAATAAATTTCACATGTTTCTGTGGTGATTTGGTGTGTTTTTTGACCACAATTTCAAAAGAAAAATTGGCATTGCCATTATGGATCCCCCCCCCACCGCATGGCATGGCGAGACGACGAGGATGACCCCCCTCCAGCCTGGTGCAAGCAGCCCAGGACAGGAGAAGAGGGGGGGAAAGGGCCAGGGACCCCCCAGAAACCACCCCTCTGGTAGGTGGCAAAGCCTCAGGCAGGCATATTTTCGCCTGCTTTTTTGGCTGGGAGTCGGGTTTTTTTTAAAAAAAACTTTTAAAAACCTTTTCTGTGCTTTGCATTGCGCAATCGCCGCGATGCCACAAACGAAAACGAAAAACCCAACCAAATTTTTCTTTTTTCGGTTCGATTTTGAGTTCTGATGACGGTTTAATTATCATTACTGTTAACGTTATGTAACGGAAACGAAAAACAGAAATGAAAATGAAAATTTCGCCGAGTCGTGCCCATGTCTAATAAATAAATAAATAAATAATAATAATAATAATAATAATAATAATAATAATAATAATAATAATAATAATAAAGCATCCCTGTGGGTAACAAAGGGTAACCTTGGTAACCTTGGCCTTGGAAAAGGAGGGCACGTGTGGGGACAGACCGACTGACCACCAGGTATCCAACTGAGTGAAACAGGAATTGTTTTTATTTCTTCTTTCTTCCTGGAAGTGAACTGGAACCTGCCAAGGCCTTTGCATCTCTGATGCCCGTGCCTCCTTCCCAGTGTCTTCACAAAACACCAGGCTGAAGCAAGCGTCAACAGATGCAAAGCAGAAATAAAACTTTGCTCTCCAGTGGGGGAGGCTTCTGTTTCAGTCCTCCCACCTACCTAATAACACACTCTTGCCCTTCATTCTTTGTATTTTGAGACGTCCTGGTGGGGGCACATCAGCCACCTGCACATGGGAACAGGGGCTTCTCAAATGTTGAGACTCAAACCCGAAATCTCCCCAATTCTCCTCCTCCACAGAAGACCAGGCACAGACAAGCCAGAGGAGGCACAACCCAAATTTATTATAAAATAAGCATTTTTTTTCTCTCTTTAGGAATCCTCTGAAAGCAAAGAAGGCCCCCATACTCAAAGAGGCATGGTAACGTGTCTACATTTCTAACAAAGAGTCATGAAGATTATACAATACTACGCAGCCACTGACTTAAATCTATATCGGCACAGGGTCTCATCATCCATTGACTCTTCAAAATCAGTCCTTTGATTGACTGACTTTTATAGGGATCTGCCTTACAGGATCACATAGACTTTGTGTTTATAGACTTTGGGATTGCATTCTTAGTTCCCATCACTCATGATGTCTTTTAATCCTGTACGATGTCCCTCAATTCCTTGTTTTCAATACTTGTATCTTTCTTAATTGTACTGGACTGTAGATTGTCCCTCATTACTGTAAGCCATCTTGGGTCTTTTTCCAGGGAGAAAGGTGGGGTAAAAATACTCTAAAATTAAAAAAAATAAAAATTGGTTTCTGTGCCTCTTTTGTATCCCTCTTGACTTGTTCTCCATCTCCTCCTGAAGACCTTAGAATTCCTCACCTATCCATCTCCACAGATGTGCATTCCCTCCCTTGCATTACCCATACATTCTGATCTTTATGGTCTTGGTATTCTGGATACAACAGAATGTCGGTCTTTTATAATGGAAATGTGCCTTTTAGGTCCCGGCACTGAAGCATGGGAGTGTCTGATGCCTAGGTGTGCCAAGAGTTACGTTCACACTGCCAAAACTTCATGTGTTACTCTGGCGTTCCGTTTTCTAAACACAAACTACCAAATAGGGAGTATTAACTGTATGGTGAATTTGCCCAAATAGGGGCTATGTATTCTGTCTCAAAATGTCCCTACTAGCATTCCCAGCCAAAACCTCGGGTCCTCCTAACCTGGGATGCCCCAAGTGGTCTTCCTATGATCATCTGTCTCTAGGGATTTAATTTGCAGATGCAGAGCAGGGAAATTACTGGGGTGGGGGTGGGGGTTCAGAAATAACCCAAGGCATTACATCTTGAATAGTCCCGTCAAGCATTTGCTTATTGGGAGGAGGTCTTGACATTGCAGCCTGTCCAGGTGTGGGTTTGCAAACAAAGGCACCAATGATTCTCTTGGAGGTGCGTGGTAATCGCCGCCGATGGAGCCACCTTGTCCTGCAATGGAAGCTGAATTATGGCATGTGATAATGAGGAGCTTCAGAGGTCAAGAAAGTCCCTCTTGAAAACCCAACTGAAGCACCTCCCCGTAGTGGCTAAGATCCCTCTGGGATGAAAAAGCATTCCAGAATACCTGTGCATTGGGCTGGAAATTCACTGCCTTGAAGAAAAAAACCTCATAGACACTATTTCACGAATGCCAAGTCCCCAGCTGAATGGGCGCCAAAGATTTAGAGATACTGTAAACCACTTCCTGCAGTCTCACTTTACCCACTATTTGTTTTTAGAAGAGCATATTTTACCAAAGCAATACCTATTATCTTTTATTCCTCTCTGTCATTTTCAACATGGTCAGGATTGGGCTGCCTGGGTCAGGCCAAGAGAAAGAAGAGATGGACATCCATGGGGTATCTTGTCCCAAAAAGGCCACCCCCAGCTGGGTCCACTGGCCTCCCCAGTCGGTGAGAGTAACTGCCTCTTTCCTTTTGCTCTGTTGTACCATTCTCCATACCTAGCCATGGTCTATGCCAGTAGTTCCTAACCTGGTGTTCCCAGATGTTCTTGGACTACAACTCCTAGAAAGTCTGGCCAGCAGAGCTAAGGGTCAAGACTTCTCAAGAACATCTGGAGACCTGAGCCACTGGGATACACAATACACCTTCAAAAGCATCGTTGGCCAAGAGTTGGATACCCACTGAATGGATGGAAGGCATCATCCATAGAGGCCTTTTGTCCTCTTGCGTTTCAATTCACAGGCACGGTGTTTAGGGCAAAATTGGGTTAAAAATTCTAGAAATCTAAGGAAGCCTGAAAAGTCTCTGGTTCTAAATCAGCATCCCATAAATCAAATCCTCCCCCCCACACACACACACACTCACACACAGAGAGCCGCAAGTACAAGAGGTGTCTCCAAGGATCACTTGGAAGGCCCTCACAGAGCCATATTTGTGGTTTCATCTGGGTTTCCTCACCTCTCTTAAAATTAATTGAGACCAGTTGGGCCCCTGGAAAGACGAGTTGGGTTTTTGCAGAGGGGAAGGAGCACCCACTGACAGGAATGTGAGGAGACTGGGCCGCTCCTGCTTTTATCATCAGTTCTTCGCTTAAATGTGCTTAGAATCTTGCAAGAGGACCGCTGATCCTGTATCTAGAAGCAGTCCACCCAGAAGAGAAAAAGACTGTTTTATTGTAATGGCAGCCTGCTTCAGCCCCCCTTTGGCAAACAAGGCAGATTTGATTGCAATCAGTCACTTGAAAGATAGCACCATTTTCTTTGCAATGGCTTGGGCACTGAGAGACTGAGAGACTAGTGTTGCCTAGAGCAGTGTTTTTCAACCACTGTTCCGTGGCACACTAGTGTGCCGCAAGATGTTGCCTGGTGTGCCGTGGGAAAAATTGAAAAATTACTTTATATATAGTCAATATAGGCACAGAGTTAAATTTTTTAACATTTTCTAATGCTGGTGTGCCTCGTGATTTTTTTCATGAAACAAGTGTGCCTTTGCCCAAAAAAGGTTGAAAAACACTGGCCTAGAGGTATAATTATGCAAGAAGAAGAAATGCATGCATGCATTTATATATACTCATATATTTTGTTCATGTGAAATTTGTTGTAGAATTGAACAAGCTAGAAATTCCTTCCAGAAAATGAAGAACATCTTGACAAACCAGAACTTATCTATCAGACTTCATACCTGAATGCTTTGATCCTATGTATTCAGCATACTTCTCTATGGTGTTAAAACTTGGACCCTTACAGGCACATTATGTAGGAATCTGGAAGCATTTCAGATGTGGATGTACAGATGAATTCTGAAGGTACTTTGGACAGCCAGAGTTGCTAATGTGTTGGTATTACAATGCATGAATAAAAAGCTAGAAATCCTCAATACTGTAAAGAGAAGAAAATTGCAGTATTTCGGACACATAGTGCACACTAAGAAATACCATCTGCTGCAAGATCATTCAAGGAAAAATAGATGGTAAGCATGGCCCAGGGCGTAGAGGAACATTCTGGCTTAAGAACATAAGCCAATGGTCTGCAGTGTTTAGAATAGCTTTAGATAGAAACCAGTTCATGCTACTGATCGCCAACATTCTATGAGGACATGGCACTTGAAGAAGAAGATTTTTACTGTATATATAAATGCATCTTTTCAATCAAGGGAATATTTTCAATTAATTGGGTAAAATACAGGAGCTTCAATATCCCCACATTTTGGTTGAAGCTGAGAGTTAAATGTTTTTCAGTGACTCATGCCAATGGGACATTTAAATCAACTGCTTAAAGCATCTTCAGATGAATAATATATAGCACAATGATGATGCTTTATTCACATAACTCACCACAGGTGTTCTAGACTGTATCTTTCATCTACAACTCCCTGTTATACATTTCCAATATACCTTCTTTTCTCATCCTCTTCTTGTTTCTTCACACGAATTAAAGAAGAAAAAATGGGATAGGAGACCTTTTCGCTAAAATAAATCATGCCAGGAAAACTCTTTTCGGGATCTTGCAGACTCATCATGCTTCCTTCAGGGTGCCTCTCAGGAAGCGACAGGTTTGAGATGGGGCAATGCCAGCAGACTTCTGTGTATCGTCGTTCAAGAAATGTAGGAATCCCATCCTTATTGGCCACCACCACACTTCCTCAAAATTTAAACGAACCCTAAAAGAATTACAAATGCACATGTGTGACGATCGCACAGTTCGCAAATGGAATGTTGAACCCTCTGAATTATCTGCGAAGGATATCTCAGTTTCTCTCTTATAACCTTCTCCTCTGTAGTATCTCTCCACCTTCATGGGCATATCTGCTAGAAATTAGTGGACAGCCATCTCTATGCCTGTGGACAGAGGCAGTTGTGTGACCTCATCTTGTGTTCTTCATACATTCAGACCACCATCTGGTTCAGATTGCCAGATAGCAGCTGTCTTGCCCTCTCCATCTTAGGTCCCTCAGAAGACCTCCAGACAGAGCTTTTACTGTTGCCTAAAAAAATTATTTTATTTATTTATTTATTGTAGAATTTCTATCCCGCCCATCTTCCTATAGGAACTCTGGGCAGCTAACAACGGGCTAATCAGTTAGGCCAAAATAACAATAGACAACAAGATGAAAGGCTGTCTTTTGATTATCTGGTATTTTATTGAAATAACCAAGACTTGTGTCATGCCTTTAACACCATGAGATTTTTTATGCCATGAACTCTCATGAGCTGTGTTCCCAAAAGTTTGTGTGGTAATAAATCTGCAGTTTTAAAAGGGGCACTGTGATTTCTTGTTATTGTTATGCAATAACCCAGTGCTGCAGGCTCTGTAGAAATCAGCATTTTGCTAGTAAAATGCAGCAGCACCATGTTCACTTGTTTAGCTAAAGGCATATCTATTAGAGCATCAATGCAAAAAAACACTACAGTGTTAACCTGGGTAAAAGGAACCCCTTAGCAAAGTCTGTGGCTCTGCCTCAGTAAGAGGGAGGAGTAACAAGAAGCAGGAAGGCATCTCACAGTGAGAAGTAGGAAAGGAAATCTCAGCCAATCTACATGTAGATCTAGAAAAGTCAAGAGGAAGAAAAGAGGAGGAAACATCCGGATAGCCTGTCTGTCCATTATTCAGCCACCTTTATGGCATGGAGGATCCTTTGGTATATGCATTTGTGATCTGTCGTAGTACACCTGAGTCCTTTCAACAACGAGATCAGCCTGCACTATGCAGAAAAGTGAACAAAATTACAGTGGACCCTTGTATAACAAATGGTTTGTATAACATTAAATTTGTACAACATAAAAAATTCCGGAGACAGGGGAAATTTGCTTAACAAAATTGCCTATGGGGGAGAATCTGTACAACATAAAAATGGGATCACTCTGTTTTCAATGCATTCCTATGGGAAATTTGTATAAAGGAAAATTTGCTTAACAAAATTTCATTTGGAACGAATTAATTCTTTTATACAAGGTACCACTGTATTTCTGGAATCCTGACATTAAAATCTTCTGAGCATCCTCTACCTGACCTTTTCTAGCAAGGTCATAATGTCTACAACGATGGTACAGTAGGACCCCCATATTCACTGATTCAGTTATCCATGGCTGGCAGGGGGAAAATTAAATAAATAATTCAGCAGCTGCAAAGCAAGCTACTGTCACAAAAAAGCAGCTGTAAAGCAAGCTACTATCATAAAACAGCATCCGTAAAGCAAGCTACTGTCACAAACAGCAGCTTTAAAGCAAGCTACTGTCACAAAACAGCAGCCGTAAAGCAAGCTACTGTCACAAAACAGACATTTTGGGGATTTTTGGTGTTCTCTCTTATCCATCGTTTTCATTATCCACGGGAAGGCCTGGAACCAATCCCCAGTGGATACCGGGGTCCTACTGTACTCTGTTATCAGTACCTTTCTACCCCATAAGCAATGAGTCACATGTAATTCAACCATAGACACATGGCCAAAGACTCTTCCTATCCTGCTGCATTTATTTCCTATGCAATATAGCTTTGCCCAGCAGCAGCCTATGGAGCAGGTGTGTGCAAGTAAACAGGGCATAAAACCCTTCTTTTATCCTTTAAAAAGGGATTGTTTAATTCAGTGCTTAGTGCCAGAATGAATCTGGTAGTAGTTAAGATAGAACAGCTGCAACTGAATCACATCCAGTAGTATTTACTCTGTGGACAAGCAATTATGGAAGTGGAAAGTAGGAAGCCCCTCCAGACTAGTACACACATGTGCAAACTAACAATGTCTTTTTAAAAGCCATCCTTTACGTGCCAGCAAATGACAACCAGCAGAAAAGGAGATTTAGCAGGGCACTAGAAATGGGTGCTGGTGAGACAGGAAAGGAGTAGTAGAATATATAATGGTACAATCATAGGACTATTGAGAAAGCACTTTGCACATGCACATAAGATAGCACTGCCTTCTTAGTTTGGCTTCATGCCTATCCAGGCGAAGGATCAAAGTGCTCACTCAAAGGAATCCATTTCTAGAAGAAGTGCTCTCTGAAACAGCAAAAAAAGGTATAATTTCTGGAACAGATTGCAAGGAGAGGCACACATGTCACCTGGGCTGCCTCTAGCTTGCTTCCCGTGAGTAACTCCAGAACTGTGCATAACAAAGCAGATCATATCGTAGAGGAGGAAAAGCAGTACGATCAAGAGAGACTGAGTTTTGTTCTCGGTCTCTGCATCGAAATCATGCTCTGGAGCCATAACTCCTCTCAGGCCAGTATTTTTTAAAACCTTGTGTCTGTGGCATGATCCACATTCACATCCTAGCAGAATAGACCAAAAAACAAAGCCTCACATGTGGTTCTACTCTGACTGGTCTTTTCAGCCAGAAACTCTGCTTCAGCCCTCTTTGGCTTGGGTAAAATCCAGTCCTTTGGGTTCCAGAGCTACCACGGCCCAAAATCATTTCAGTGCCATACAAATGGGCTTGGGTCCAAACAGCCAGGCAGATTTAATAAAGGCCTTGCCTTCAAAACTGCTGATCCCACAGCATTTCACAAAGGAACGTCTTGCTATGAGAGAGCCATTGGCACAGGGCAAGGTCTCATGATCCACCATGCGCATATTGGAGGGGTGGGGTCTGCACCATCTTTTCATCCCTGACAGCCAGTATTTCTCCTGTTAACTTTACTGTATTCCTCCCATTAACTTTACTGTTGCCTGTAAAGTCTTAAAGGAGGTTAATCTTAAGGAATCATAGAAACATAGAATCATAGAACCATAGAATCATAGATTTGGAAGAGACCTCAAGGGCCATCCAGTCCAACCGCCTGCCATGCAGGAATCCCCATCACAGGACTCCCAACAGATGGCCATCCAGCCTCTGCTTAAAAACCTCCAAAGAAGGAGACTCCACCACCCTCCTTTGGGGCAGCATATTCCACTGCTGAACAGCTCTAACCGTCATGAAGTTCTTCCTATAATGTTCAAATGGAATGTCTTTTCCTGTAGTTTGAAACCATTGCCCCGGGTCCTAGTCTCTGAAGCCACGGAAAACAAACCTGTTCCCTCTTCAATATGACATCATTTCAAATATTTAAACATAGCTATCATATCCCCTCTCAGCCTTCTTTTTGAAAGGCTAAACATTCCCAGTTCCCATCTCTTCCAGACCTTTAACCATCTTGATCGCCCTCCTCTGGACCTGCTCGAGGTTGTCAACATCTGTCTGGGGAAAGGACAAAGGGATCTCTGTTTCCAGAGGTGGTGTGGCAGGGTGAGTGGGCAACAAGAAAACCAGCCAAATAAGAAACTCGTACCCCGCAACCCATGTTGTATAGTCTTTGTATAAGAACAGCTGCAGCGTGCAGAACCAATTAAAATGGTCTAAGATTTCAGCATCTTCTTAGGGTAACTATTTGAGACAAGAAGGTTTTCCAAAGACTTCCGATAAGTATGGGCCTTTTTACACGACCCCTAAGATCCGCTGGCCACTTAAATTCGGACCAGAGATCTTAGGGGTTCATCGCTCTTCGGTCGTTCCCACCCCCCCTCCGCACTTCCTGGCTGCTGGTTGCATGAGGGGAGGGAGAAAAAGAGAAAGAAAAGCATGCCGCTCACCTGGTTCTGCCTCTCGTCTCTGTAAAAGTAGCTCTTAAAGGGGCGGGAGCCAAAAAGCAGCAAACAGAAGCGAGGAGAGCCCCGCACTCACTATAGTTGCACCGCAACAAAGATTTTTCACCTCCAGAGAGAAGGTACAAGAAAAGTGCGCTGGGTCGCGCTAAAGTGGGCGGGGTCGCACTTAATTGTCTGCAAACTCCGGAGCTGCTGAGGAAACATTTTTAAGCTCCGGAGCTGGCAGCCATTTGCAGCGGAGCTTAGGGGTCGTATATAAATGCCCTATGAGATGCATTTAGCCTGGAGTATGAATTCAGTGGGAAATACCTCTGAAGAAAGATGCTCAGAGTTGTACCACTTATTATTGAAGTTAACACTGGAAGCATAGTTCATTTACACATTCCAAAATATGTACTTTTTACAGTCATTCCAATGTTCTGCTCGCCGGCTGGCTAGGTTAGTGGTTTAGAAATCTGGCTGCAGATCCAGAGGTTGGAGGTTCGATTCCCCGCCATGCCTCCTGGGAGAAGAGACAGCGTCGGTGGCCTTGGGGAAGCTGCACAGTACCAAAGCACCCCCAGAAGAAAGGAATGCTCAACCATTTCTGAGTGCTCTTCACCTAGAATGCCCTGAAAAGGGTCACCACCATGGATCTAGGTTTTAATTTCCAAACTACCAAATGCAGCGATCTTTCACATACAGACCTCTACCATTTTCACTGTAACCAAAACAAGGGCCTAAAATATGCACATTTGAATAAGAAAGATTATGATGTGTATATTATTAAAAACAATGTTTGGAATATATCGGATTAAGAAATCTGCTTGCTAAAAGGGGAGAAAGGTGCACCAGGCAAATGGCATGCACACATAATGTGTGTACAGTAGGACTGCCATATCCGCAGATATGGTGCATCTGGGGTTTGAAAATATATATGTGACATCTAGTGACCTCTAGTGTCCAGTTCCGCTAATGCATGTTAAAATATTTTGAATGCCCCTCTTCCTCCCTTTACTATACTATATATTAGACATGGGCACGACTCGGTGAAATTTTCGTTTCCGTTTCCGTTTTTCGTTTCCGTTACATAACGGAAACGGTAACAATAATTAAGCCATCAGAACTCGAACTCGAACTCGAACTCGAACCAGAAAAAGAACAATTCCTGTTTCACTCAGTTGGATACCTGGTGGTCAGTCGGTCTGTCCCCGCACGTGCCCTCCTTTTCCAAGGCCAAGGTTACCAAGGTTACCCTTTGTTACCCACAGGGATGCTTTATTATTATTATTATTATTATTACTATTATTATTATTATTATTATTTAACCACACAGCTATCTACGCTGGATTTTATATTATTATTATTATTATTATTATTATTATTATTATTATTATTATTATTATTATTATTATTATTATTATTATTATTATTAGACATGGGCACGACTCGGCGAAATTTTCGTTTTCATTTCTGTTTTTCGTTTCCGTTACGTAACGGAAACGGTAACGATAATTAAGCCGTCATCAGAACTCAAAATCAAACCGAAAAAAGAAAAATTTGGTCGGGTTTTTCGTTTTCGTTTGTGGCATCGTGGCGATTGCGCAATGCAAAGCACAGAAAATGTTTTTAAAAGTTTTTTTAAAAAAACCCGACTCCCGGCCAAAAAAGCAGGCGAAAATATGCCTGCCTGAGGCTTTGCCACCTACCAGAGGGGTGGTTTCTGGGGGGTCCCTGGCCTTTCCCCCCCTCTTCTCCTGTCCTGGGCTGCTTGCACCAGGCTGGAGGGGGGTCATCCTCGTCGTCTTGCCATGCCATGCGGTGGGGGGGATCCAAAATGGCGATGCCAATTTTTCTTTTGAAATTGTGGTCAAAAAACACACCAAATCACCACAGAAACATGTGCAATATATTTATTTTAAATGCCTGAATTGTAATAGTAGCAGCACTGGGTTTTTTTATAGCAATAAAACGTCGTATTGATTTTATTTTATTTTATTTTTTTTTTATTTTTTTAGACCTGCCCATTTGGGCTGGGCATGGGATGGGACCATGCAATTTTTTTGAACCATTCCACCAATGGCATTGCCAGGTTTTTGACTGACACTTCTGGATGTCTCGGAGGGCATAAAAAGCCGAGGCACCTTCCAGAAATCGCAGTCGGGTGTATGGATGTGGTTGAGGGAGGAGGGCTGGCTGCTGGTGCTGGTGTGATCCGATTGAGATTGAGGAGGGAGGCTGGAGGCTTTAGGATTTAAGTTAGACAGGCAGGGAGGGAATTGAATTTAGAAAATAATTTCTTTGATTCCCTGCAACTTTGTCTGCTGAAGGGAAAAGCAGTTTATTCTTTATTTCTTTGGCAGTTTGTGAGGATTTTTTTCTGATATTGGATAAAGGGGGAGGTTCGACTGGGAGTGGGAGGTGTGGATTTATTTTAAATATATATTATATACTACCATTTATTTTCTATTTTCCCAACTTCAATTTGTTTGCACACACATACATTTGGGGTGCAAGCCAAGAACAGAACCTCTATCCTCCTAAGTGATATCCTAACTGCCCACTCGCCCGCCCACCCGCGCCGCCACCTGCCTGTGGCCCGCGCCGCCACCCACCCGCTCGCCCGCCCGCGGCCGCCCGGCTGCCCGCTCGCCCGCCTGCGCCTCCCCCTGCCACTGTCGCTGCCCGCCCATGGCCCCCGCCACCGCAGACCGCCCACACCTCCCCCCGCCACCCGCCCACCACCCCGCCCACCACCTAGGGCGCAAAAACACCTAGCACCGGCCCTGATTGCGGGATGCCCCTATGCTCTGGGAAGTCAAATCGCACTAAATCGCGGTGGAAACAACAAACGACAAATGACAAACGAAACAACAAATTTTTGAAAATTTTTGCGACAAACGGAAACGACCTGAAACGGACCCGTTCCAACAAACGAAAACTCGAAACGTCATTTTTTCTGGTCGTGCCCATGTCTACTATATATTTAACATTCACTATTATTTGCAGGTTTCAATGTCTGGGGTGGGGTGGACCGATTCCTTGCAAATACGGAGGTCCTAGTGTTCATGCATTTGAAAAAGTCAAACTTTTTTCCTAGTCTCAGCATTCAGGAGAAACGGAATATATGACTGGAAAAAAGAGGAACGGCTCAGGAGGAATGGACAGAGTGTGGCTCCAGAAGCATCTGTTGATTTCAGCATTTTCTACAAGGAGGGACAGGCTGGTTCTCCCCTCCTGGTGAACACGGCAGGCAGCCATCCTGCATTGTCTCTGTGGCCTAAATGATCTCAGAGTTGGGATCTGGCCTCAAAGATGCTGGCTGAGGTAGTCTGGTAGAGGTGGCTTACATATTTTTTTCTGTTGATGAGCACACCTGTTGCAGTGACTCATGCAGAGAGACACAGAGCAACCTCCCCAAAGAGCAGGTATACTACACTGCCTTGGGAGAAGATGAATTTTCCAATTGCACCTGAGAGAGAGAGACACGGGATGCGTCTGCCTCTCCCTGAGGATGAGATAGAGAGAGCGGGCACTGGAGCCCCACGCTAGATAAGCTTCTCCTTTGCCCATATGTCATTATCGAAGCCTCCGCAGTATGGTGAGAAAAAAACCACAGATTTAACTGTTCCCAGCCCAGCTGGTCATAAATCCTGGGATTGATATTCTTCCCACTGACTCGTACTGGATGTCAAGGAAGAAATCATTTCCTCTCAGCCACTGTCGTTTGCACCCAGATGTTCTCACCCCCCATCCCCACCCCCTCCTCTTCTCTCCCCATTTGTCATTTGAGAAAAGAACTTTCTCTCTCGTTGGCCTGCATTTTCCCTGCAAAGCATGGAGGAAAGAGGTCACCATGGAGGACCACGTTCCCATTCCTTCATTCTTTGCAACCTTGGGGCATAGCTAGGGGGTGCAGAAGGATGCATTTGCTCTCGGGCGAAGGATCTTCTTAGGGCACCAGATTGATGGATACCCTCTGTCTATTCGGACAGGCAATGGCGGCCCTTCCCCTCCTGCAGGAGGAGTGAGGAGGAACAAGCCACGGTCACCCCTCCACTCGGCTGGGCGCAAGAGGGATGCCAAACAGGTGGCCAGAGGCAGCGGTGCGGTGTGCAGGACATCTCCCCCAAGCCCACCGTGGCAGGCCCCTCACCTGCCTCTCTTGACGACGTCCCATAAACCACGCTCCTTCCCCCTTCTCCTCCCAGGCTTCCTCCTCCTCCCTGCATTCGTTTCCCCACCCACCACCCGGCTGGGAAAAAGAACATGACATCGAGAAAGCACAAATGAGTGTGATGCGGTTGGGGGTGGGTAGGAGAGGCAGAAAAAACTGACTTGTCCCGGGTGCTCCAAACCCTTGCTAAGCTTCTGCTGCAAACCTCAGGTCGCTCATGACTGATGCAGACATGGCATCTCTCTCTTTGACATTTGGGGGCCAAGGATGTGCCAGGCCACTTGGGACTGGCTTCCATGGAATGTGCCAGCAAGATTCGCCTGTCTTGTAGTGGCATTAGAAGGGTTTCCATTGTGAGCTAGCTAAGGAATTCTTTTAACCACAGATGGAGACTCTAGTTGTGGGACTCACTGTCAAGTCAGACTTAAGCTGCATCGATGACTCAAGTTGGACTCAGCTCAGTCCCCCCCCCCCCGCCCAACTCATGACTTGGAAAAACAATTCAACTTATTTTCAACAGGGACTCAGGACTTGGAGCCAAGGATTTGGACTTAGAGACTTGGGCCAAAAGGAGCCTCAAACCCATGACCCTGGAGTCCTAATCCATCATGCTCACTACTACACCACACTGGTGTAGATTTCCACATCTTTTGACATTTCAGCTGGCATTATTTCAGCATTCACCCACTAAAGTAACATCCATTAAATATTATCCTTTAGCTTAGTCTGCCCACCTGTAAGTACAATTGTAATGTTTTATATCAGTTCGAATGTCCTGTGATAATTATTTATTTGCTGATTTTATTTTACTTTTACAATACTTTTTATTGTTATTGTACTAGACTTATGTGATTATGTTTTGAATTTTGTTAATTTTGTTCTTAAACCACCCGGAGTGGCCATTGCTGCCAGATGGGTAGTATAAAAATCTAATGAAGAAATAAATTATGAATGTAAAATCTAGAAAACTACCTGGCATATGAATTGGATTCCTGCCCTAAGCAGGGGGTTGGACTTGACAGATTTGTAGGTCCCTTCCAAATTCAGAATTCTATGATCCTATGAAAACAGCATTATATTAACATGGAAAAGTTAGAATTGGCTGACTGGGTCACACAAATCCCCATCTAGTCCTGAAGAAGGCAGTCCCTTGATCCTGAAACTCACTTCCTAGTAGTAAGATGGAGCCTTACTCCACTGGCGTAACAAGGGAGGAGCGGAAGAGTGCATTTGCCCAGGGGCGTGCAGCAATCTTGGGGTGCCTGGAGGGGGAGCAGCAGGAGGAAGCCATGCGCCATCCCGCCAGTAGTCCTCCTTTCACTCCACTAAGGCTTAGCGATCCTTAGTTGGGGGAAAGGAGGAGAGGGAAGCAGGCAATGGTTTTTCCCAAGCAGCACCTCCTTCTGTTGCTCCCATCTGCTCCTTCCCACCACCCCGACTAAGGCTTAGTAATTGTTAGCCTGGGAAATGGAGGAGAGGGAAGCGTGCGATGGAAGTGCTGCTTGGAAAAAAGAACCCATTGCCTGCTTCCCTCTCCTCCTTTCCCCAAGCTAGCGATCACCAAGCCTTAGCTGGGGGGGGGGAGGGGGAAGCATGCTACAGAGGGAAATGCTTGAAAAAAAAACTAAAACATTGTCTGCTTGGCACTATCTGTGCGCTGTGCGGTTTGTCCAGAACTGCCTTGTCCAGGAGACCCCAGAAGAGGGCATGAGAAAAAGGGACCCTTCTCCCACTCCCCCTCTTTCCCCCCAGGATTGGGCACCTCTTGCTCAGTGGGTGGGTGGGGGCAAAAACTGACTTTGTCTCCAGGTGCTCCAAATCCTAGCTACGCTTGTGTCCTACTTGGCCTGTTTTGATAAGAACAAAACAAAATATCAGCATCTCCTGGAAATTGACAGCCACAAAGGGCTGACTTTGGCTTGACTCTGGACTCCATTATGCAGAAGCAAATAGGCAAGAGAATTCTTCTAGTTGATATCCAAAAAAAGCCATATAATCGAGATGTTATGGAGTGAGCAGGAGCCCCATAAGTAGCTATGATAAGACCCAACAATGAGATGAGCAACAGGCATTAGGAAACAAGAATGACGAAAGCAACAGCAATCTTCCAGGGTTTGACAGGCCTAAGGATGCTGCCCCAAGTTGCAGACAGCATCCATCCTTCCCCATGACGTCAGAAAGGGACAAAAATAACAGGCGAAGCACTGCTTGAACAGGCTCAACTTTGGTTTTATCGGGGCTGGTGACCTCATCTGGCTCCAATCAGAGATTCAGCATGTGCACAGTGGAACTTAGGTAGACAATCCAGAGAAAGATAGAGCTAGGTTGCCTGCTGTCCGAGCACTAGTCCTCAGTGAGGAATAATATACTCAGAGTTCTTTGACTCTACAGTACACATATTTACAGCAAGCTTTCGGACAAAATGTCTCAGTCACCCAAATTATGCATGACATAGACATTAGGCAACCAAATGTGTACCCCTGTTTCTGTCCTAAATGCAGGTGACAAAAGAGAGAGAGAAAAGTCCAGTCATAGATGTACCTTTATTAACCATGTACTTGTGATGTTATGTGCATTTCTTTTTTCTTACGCATTAAATCAACCCAATATTTATTGTCATTCAGTAGTCTCGGGTCTTATCATACATTGCTGAGTATGTGTATAAATCAACCCAGCCAGTCTGTAAATTCACATTGATTTATTCTATCAACATCTTAACAAAAGGTATTCCTGCATATGTGGCTTACGCAGTTTGTACATAGCCCAAACCACTTGTCCCTTACCTCTGACACTAGTTTGCAATTGTTACAAAAAGGATAACCTTCCTTACAACCTCTAGTTTTCATCTCGGAATCCTGATGATCTAGCAATCCTAAACTTCCTGCCAAGAAAATAAGAGTTGTACAGGATCATGACTTTCATCTCTCTCTCTCTCTCTCTCTCTCTCTCTCTCTCTCTCTCTCTCACACACACACACACACACACACACACACACACACACACACACACACACACACACACACACACACACTTGAAATATCAACTGCCATTAGAGTTGTTTTTTTGGCAATGCTGGATTAAGCCAAAATTTCAGAGAACTTCTCTGAGCGACTGGCAAAATAAAACATAACTTGATAATTGCAGTTAACACAAGGCTATGAAATTTCATAACATAAAACCATTAAGAAAAGAAAAATTTTTGAAAACTATCATAAAATATAAAATGTCACATCACCTACAACATTAACAATGTTACAATAAAATTACGACAGTGGTTTGAAGGTAGTTTGGCTGATCGATAGCTTATGATGTAAGTGGCTTGGGGAAAAGCCTGCCAGAAAAGCCACACTTTTAATGTGTTTTTTTAAAGAACACTTCAATATACGGAGCCCAAGCATCATTGGCTGCCGGGGAGGTTGCTTGCCAGGGGCCCATAACATGGAAAGGATTTATCTCTAGGTCAGCGTTTTTCAACCACTGTTCCGCGGCACACTAGTGTGCCACGAGATGTTGCCTGGTGTGCCGTGGGAAAATTGAAAAATTCTAAAGAAATTCAATCCAGGGCCGGCGGGCGGCCCACAGCTGGGAGGCGCTATAAATAGCATCCAAGGGCCAGCTTGGCTCCTCCCCCCCGAGGCCTGCGGCGCTGGCGTCACTTCCTCCCCGGCCGGACCTGGCCCCGCTCATTCTCTTAGTGTTTGCCCTGTGCCTGCTGCCGCCGCCGCGACTCGCTCGCTTCCCTCTCCCCCCTCCTTTTTTTTACCCTGGACCACCACCACTCCTTTCCTGGGAGCTACCAATGGACTGAGCCGCCTGACAGCCCGCCCGCCAACACAAGCTGGCCCGGGAGCCCCAGCCCAGAACAAACCACCAGGTGAAGGGAAGGGGAGGAGGGGCACCCGGCTGCCCCACGAGCACCACGGCGGGGCTGTGAGGAGGAGGGGATGGAGGAGGCCTCCGCCGGGCCTGGGCTGAGGAGGCGGGCGGGCGGGGGGGCTACTGGAACGGCTGGACGGACGGACGGACGGACGGCCTTTAGGGTCCAGGAGGGGAAGAGCCGTCTCTGAGGGGCCCCACGATGGGTTCCTTGACGTCTTGCCCCTTTCTTTCTGTCTTAGGTCGCCCTCTTCTCTCTGTGTGTCTTTTCTTTCTCCCCCCCCCCACCTCTCTCTTTCCATTCATACCGTTTCCCCTCTTCATAGAAACGTGCTCATTTCTAGCCTGCATATGTGTATGTCTAGCAGCCTGCCTACTGTAATTAAAACTGTAAACCGCCCAGAGACTCCTTGAAGTGGTATGGGGCGGTATACAAGCAGAACACTTTCTGCCTTCTTTCCTTCCTGCCTTCCTTCATCCTCCTCCCCTCCTGTCGCTGGACTTGCTGAAGGCATCTGCGTTGGCCACAGTGTGGAGAGCAAGATGGGCTTTTGGGTCTTATTTGTGTTCCTGGAGAGTCAGTGCCCCTTCTCAGGTCTCCACTGGACACAGAAGTCCATGCAGGGCAAAATGTCTTTAAAAAAACAAGACAGGTAAGTGGGAATTGGGTGCTAGAGAGCGGGCTGCCTCAATCTGTGGCCCCTCTGTCCTGCTTCTCCCTACACCAGCAATGGTGAACCTTTTAGAGACTAATATAGACACAGAGTTAATTTTTTTAACATTTTCTAATGGTGGTGTGCCTCGTGATTTTTTTCATGAAACAAGTGTGCCTTTGCCCAAAAAAGGTTGAAAAACACTGCTCTAGGTGAGGGATGCAGGAGTTTACTTTCCACGGGAGTTTGTTAAACCCAACCCACTGGAGCATTGCAGCAACCACTTAACGGTTAAGAAACAAAACAAAATGAAACAGGGGTGTGCACGAAATGAAATTTATTTATTTATTTATTTATTTATTTATTTATTATATTTATACCCCGCTTATCTTTCAAACGAAACTCTAAGCGGCTTACACGGGCGAACAAGCGCCAATAAACACAAACAATAATTATAAATTTACAACAAATAACTAAACCATTAAAACCCGGTGCATCCAAACCCGGCAATATAAAAGCTATCAACCAAGCACACACATAACATAAGGCACTTAACATGGTTGCTTGGGCATTAAAGATGGCGGGACGTAACGAGAAAAAAAAAATTCCCATTTCGTGCCCATCCCTAGAAGGAACCCTATGGTTCATTGACCACAGCCCCTATCAAGGAAGTACAGTGGGGTATTGAACTCCCAACCTTTGGCTCCATAACCACCAAAGCCAATGAGCTATCTAGACGTGGTTTACCCTTCTTTTCTTCCCCGGGTGCCCTGGGACAGTGCAGCTTTGCCCAAGGCGACACAGGCTGGCTCTTCTCCTGGGAAGCCTCTGGCTCTGCAACCGGAGACTGAAACTACTGGGCCATCCAGCCAGCTTCTTTAAATCAAGGGGAGCTCCAGAAAAAGAAGTCTGCAAAGCAGGCATCCCAAAACACTTCATTAATATCTCACTACCCAGCATAAAGCCGTTGACAATGGCAGTGACCAGACTCCAAATATACACACTTCAATAATGGAATAAAACTAACCTGTTACACATTTCCCCCCACCTTATGATAATTTTCTATTAGTTCTTTATTTTTTCCCATCTGTTCTTATTTTGAATTGTTAAATCATTTTGATTTATTGTATTTGTGCTTATTTGCTTATTTGTTCCTTTTATTATTATGATGTGATTATTTGGTCTGATTGATTAATTTTTATTTACTATTTTAAGTTGTTTAATCTGTTTTTGTATTTTGTATATGTTTGTAAACTGCCCAGAGTAGCTTTTTTGCTAGATGGTTGCGGTATATAAATCAAATAACTAACTAAATAAATAAATTACATAACACTTGCTCTCACTGGTTAATGTTGCATCTTGATTCTAACGGAAGCAGCTCCACTGAAACCTATATGATGGAATCTGATGCACCTTTTTCATCATGTGCAGTCAATGAAGGAAGGCAACTGCAGGTGTAACTCTGAACTAAAGAAAATGCAGCAAGGAGGAATCATTCCTGACCAGCCAGCAAAGGAACATGGAGGCTTGCACTGACTGATTATGTAAAAATGGTGGGCCTAAAAATAATGTTTTCTTAAGTTACGTAAAAGTGAGATAATTTAAGATGACACAACCGGATCCAAGAATAGGAAAAAGGGGGTTAGAAAAAGCCGACTCCATGTTATACCAAAGTCTTGGGGTAGGTGGGTGAGTGAAAAATAGAAAAGAAGTGAGAAATTGATGAGGGTGGGCCTGCAGACATGTATATAATTACAATCGAGCGGACCCATTGGTTTCCTTAAACATTTTGAGTTAGGACTGGGCAGAGAGAATCCAAGTCTAATACGGCAGCCATGTTTTATTTATTTGCTATGTTTGCAGTTGCTGCCTAGATGCCCTCAGCACATCCGATCTCGCCTGATCTCGGAAGCTAAGCAGGGTTGTCCCTGGTTAGTACTTGGATGGGAGACCACCAGGGAATACCAGGTGCTGTAGGCGCCTGGAGGAGGAACTGCAGGTTACTTACCTGTAGGTGGAGTTCTTCGAGTGGACATCTGTGAATACACACTTCCCGCCCTCCTCCCCTCTCTCCGTCATGGCCTGCTCGCTTATCGAACGGCAGCGGCGGACTGAGGGGAACTGAGCGGTAAGGCGGGAAGAGCGGGGAGCATGCGCAATGAAGGGGAGGGGCCTTGCCTTTTCAGCTTGGAAGGACCGGAGAATTGCGCGCAGGCGCACGAAGACCCTATGTGTGTATTCACAGATGTCCACTCGAAGAACTCCACCTACAGGTAAGTAACCTGCAGTTCTTCTTTGTGGACTCTGTGAATCCACACATAGGGTGATTAACAAGCCGACTTACCAGTGGAGGGCAGTCATGGCGTGACAGCAGTAAGAACCGCTTTCCCAAAGGCAGCCGATCGGGCCGAGCTTACGTCCAGCCTGTAGTGTTTGAGGAACGTGGACGGACGAGACCAGGTAGCTGCACGGCAGATTTCATCCAACGGCACCCCTTTGAGGAACGCTGTGGATGTGGAGATGGCTCTCGCAGAGTGTGCCTTGGGAGTCGCTGGGAGTGGAACATGCGCCAGATCATATGCCATCTTGATTGTGGTGACAATCCATCTGGAGATGGATTGGGGTGACACCTGTGAACCCTTGGAGGGAGCACAGGTCCTCACAAAAAGTCTTTGTGTTTTTCTCACAGGTGCAGTCCTCTTGGTGTAGAAGAGGAGGGCCCTCCTGACATCAAGGGCGTGCAGTCGCCGTTCTAGGTGAGTAGACGGGTTAGGAAAGAAGGTGGGTAGTACAATGGGTTGGGAGGCATGAAAAGTAGAGGTTACTTTCGGTAGGAAGGAGACATCAGTGTGGAGCACCACTTTGTCGTGGTGGAATTTGAGAAAGGGAGGATCGGCCCGGAAAGGGAGGATCTTCCTCCACCTCATCTTCGCCCCCACGACGCCATAGGGGCAAGCATAGGGCGAAGAAGCACCATAAGCGGGCGAGAATGGCTTCATCCTCCACGTCACCGGGCTCCTCCCCCTCCCCCTCGACGCCATCGCCCAGGCCAAAGAAACGTCGGCCTCGTCCGAAATCGTTTCAAGGACGCCCTCTGCTGGCTGAGAATTGCAATGACACGCCGTGCACCGTTTAAAAATGGGCGCTGCTGCCATAAACCGGGGGCTGGGCCGCCTAAGCAAGTGGCGTTCCTGCCCCGTGGGCGGGAGCGAAAAGAACTACACTAACAATAAGAGAGGGAGGGGAGGGGGGGAAATTAACTCAAAGAAATAAAAGGGGAAAGAAAAAGTCTAAAGACACTTCCCTTTTCTCGTTGCAGGAGCTGGAATGGATACGTCCGATCGCAGCGGCGGCAAAAAGGAACTGAGCGGTAAGGCGGGAAGAGCGGGGAGCATGCGCAATGGAGGGGAGAGGCCTTGCCTTTTCAGCTTGGAAGGACCGGAGAATCGCGCGCAGGCGCACGAAGACCCTATGTGTGGATTCACAGAGTCCACGAAGAAGAACTGGCAAACCACTCCAGTATTCCTGCCAAGAAAACTCCATTGTCATGGGGTCACGAAGAGTTGGTCACGACTGTAACGACAATTACAGTTATGTTTTATATTTAGTTATTTTGTTACCTTTTAGTCTTTAGTCTTGCCTCCAACGAGTTAATGATAGCGACCATCTTAGAACGGCAGAGCTGGAAGGGATCCTGTGGAACCCTGAGTCCAACCCTTGTTGAGGAGACCCAGAGGGAGAATCGAACTCCCAACCTTTGGCCCTGCAACCAGATGCTTAAACCGCTGAGCTATCCAGCAGTGCACAGTTGCCTTCTTTTCTGTTTCAGCCTCAAACCAACCCAGAGAGGTATCAACACTTAGGGGGGTAAGTGTCCCAAGTGTCGGGCAGAGGAGAAGCAAAAGCAAGGGCCTCCATCACAGTGGCCAACAGCACAGAAGACCTCCAACCTAAGTTAGTACATGATTACCCTGTTTCCCCGAAAATAAGACAGTTAGGATGAATAATACACTTCACCAACAAACTACATCACGCTCACTAACAGGGATAAATGATAGGGCTAAGAACAAATCCGAGAGGTGGTTTGATAAAGAATGCCTTCTCTTAAAAAAAAAGAACTACATGCCATGTACCAGCTTTACCGCAAGAATCAAATGGATGTGTTGCCGGATGGATACTATGAGCTAAAGAAGCGATACAAACTGACAATAGCTGGGGGAAAAGGCAGCTCCAAAAAGTTAGGTGGGACCTATTGACTAATGCCGCCTTATCTAACAACAGCAAACAATTCTGGATGCTGGTCACCAGTGTCACAGCAACTAACACCAATCTGCCGCAACACTGGATACCAGCTCATGTATGGAAGGAGCACTTCTTTAGTATATTCTATGATCCATCAGCCCCCCTAAAAACACTTATAGATTTTATTCCAACCAACTTACCAGTTTGGCCCCCAGTATCCGCAGAGGAAATTAAAGCATTGATCGGCAAGTTAAAGCTGAAGAAGGCTCCAGGTTCTGATGGATTCCACCACCACCACCCCGAACTTTTCAAATCTTTTACAGACTGGTGGTCTGTGTCACTATCAATCCTGTTTACCTTGATCGATCAAACCAGGAGGTTACCCTCTGCATGGACTAAAGCAGTGGTAGTTCCTATTTTTAAAAAAGGGAAGCCAAACCTACCAGCCAACTACCGTCCTGTCAGCTTGCTCTCTATAACAGGAAAGCTCTATGCAAGCCACTTACCTGACAAATTGACAAGCTGGATGGATACAGAGAAAATATTAGGGTTAGAACAGAATGGGTTTTGTGCCAACAGAAATACCCTGGACCACTGTTTAACCTTGGTACACTTGGCTGAAAAATACAGAAATGCAGGGGGGAGTGGACTGTTTACTGCCTTTTTTGACCTGAAAGGGGCCTTCGGATTTTTTTTCCAGGGGATTATTATGGGCTAAATTAGATAAGACCACCATAGATAAACAATTACTTTTTCTTATGCAAAAATCATATTCGGACACTAGTGTATGATATGGCTCCCTAGGCCATTAACAGAGGAAATCCCAAGTAATAGGGGAGTTAGGCAAGGCTGTGTTTTGGCGCCACACCTTTTTAATCTTTATATAAATGACTTGGATACACACCTAAGAAAGGTTGAGGGCCACTTCCCCAAACTTGGTACTCAACATGTTCCTCTATTATTGTTTGCAGATGACGCTGTAGTACTATCTTTAACGCGTCTGGGATTAAGGCGATTATTGTTAGCTTTTGCTAACTACTGTAAAAAAAATAGCCTAAATATTAATATAGATAAATCTAAAATCATGGTGTTTACCAAGGCCTGGAAGAAACATCGCTGGCCAATTCAGAATAATCTCTTGGAACAAATTAAGGAATTTAAGTACCTAGGGCTATACTTTAAGTACAACTGCGAGTGGACCGCCCACCGTATCTACACACATAGTAAGGCTCGCAGCAGTATGGCAGCCGTTGTTCGGTTTTTCTATATTAACGGCGGATTCCACATCCCTTCTGCTATGCGGGTCTTTACAGCAAAAACTAGGCCCCAGTTGCTCTAGTCTATGGCATACCTATTTGGATAAGCGCATTCAATTCCAACGTAGAGAACATACAGTCTTCCTTCTTGCGCTGAATATTGGGGGTCCCTAATTGTGTGGGATGGGCAGCTCTATACCTGGAGACAGGCCTAGATCGCTTAGAGACTAGGGCATGGAATCAAACCCTGAAATTCTGGCTGAGAATCCATTTTCAGGCCGAGCAGTTGGGTTATATATACCATATGCTATCTGATTCCTATACGAGCAAGCGGTCACAGATAATCCAACACAGTTAGATCTATTGGAATGCCCCTCGAGTCCATTCTAATGTTAAATCAACATCAGGCCTATCGAACCCTTAGTCAGCGACTTGATGACATCGAGAGACAAGAACGGACTGCCACAGCAAATAGAACCTGCTCACCCCAGGCGCACGGTATTCTACCAGGGCATCGGAAACAAGCAAATTATTTATCCTCGTTAGGAACTCCACAAGGCTGCAGAGCATTTTGTTTGGCAAGACTCAATGTGCTCCCTTCAGCTATGCTTCAGGGTAGATATAATGGAACCCCACACCAAGAACGTTTATGTCCCTGTGGAGCTGGGGTACCTGAATTTTTAACTCATACTCTTTTATACTGTACCTTTTACAAAGAAATTAGAAGAGACCTGATTTATCCTTTAATTTTTAAATTTCAAAGTTGTCCAGATAAGATCTTGGTAGAGTACTGCCTTTCAGACAAGAACTCATATATAACTACCCAGGTGGCTAAATTCCTCTTGGCAGCAATTCATAGAAGGGCTACCATAGTGGCAGATAAATGACACCGTAATCTACTGTTGGCAATGTTATGATATAGTTTTATTCTGTGTATTGTTCTGTTTAAACTGTTTTCGGGTCACATGACTGTAATAAACTTATGTATGTATGTATATTAATTTTTGCTCCCAAAGATGCACTAGGTCTTATTTTCAGGGGATGTCTTATTTTTTCCCATGATCTTTTTAAGTAACCCCCCACCCCCCCCACCCCTGTGCCAGTGGATACCTTCACCAGACATCCCGCCACCCCTTTATCAGACATTTCCCCCCTACCTCAGTCACCCCTGTGTGTCCACACAATGTGCCCAACTCCTGCCCCACGCGACTTACTGTCTAATTGTGAATCACACAGACTGTCAGGGCAGAGCGAGCAGCAAGTGGCAGCTTGTCCTGGTGGCAGCGCAGGCTCTCTGATTAAAAGAGATCTCGCAGTTCCTGTCTGCTCCGGCTGCTCTGCGGCCAACAGTGAGCTGCACGCAGCACCTGCCACTACAGTCCAGAGTCCAGAACTATGGTAGCTTTGGGGGGCCTTATTATCAGGGAGGCCTTATGTTCGGGGAGGGGGGTTATTATCAGGGAGGTCTTATTTTCTGGGGATGCCTTATCTTTCAGCAAGAAGCAAAACTGTAAGTAGGCCTTATTTTCGGGGATGTCTTTTGGGGAAACAGGGTATCAATAGTTAACCTTCCCCCACCCCTCTTTCCATCGTACAAACAACCCACAAAAGTCACAAAAAAGCCCCAAGAGGCCTGACGGGGGAGGTTGAACTGCAGTACCAGCTTTTAGCTCTGGTGACCAAACAAGACGGCCTTTCACCTCTCCTCTGATTGTCTTATCCACTGGCCATTTCAACAGGTCACACACAACCTTTGGTAATGTGCTTTAAGAAGAGTAACATTGGGCAAACAGCCCAGCTTGCTTCTAGCGGCTATGGCCCCAGCCTAGAGCTCTCGGTAAGCCAGCTGGCTTTCCTTCTGTTTATTTATAAACACATGCTCACCGATGACTTAACTCACAGAGGTGGATGCCACGAGAGAAAAACCAAATGCTGCCTTAGCATTAGTTACGTAATAAGAGGACTGATGCATTGCTTGCTGGCTTGCATGAAGGGAAGAGTGATCATGCAGCAGGTATAACTCAAATGCAATCCTTACTCTCTGGCAGATCGTTGGCGACAGTAAGGAGACTTCTCTAAAACTCTTATTGCCCAGGTGCCCAGGGCCGGCCCTCCCATAAGGCAAAATGAGGTCGACGCCACAGATTGTTGGCCTGGGGCATTGTGAAAGAGCAGGACATTGTTATCGAATTAAACTTCCTTCCAAACAAAACAAAGCAAACACAATTTTTAAAAATATGGGGACCATGTAGAAAGTAACATGTACAATGGAAACCTTTAGGACACAGGCCAGTACAGTAGGACCCCTGTATCTACTGATTCAGTTATCTACAGTTGGCATGGGAAAAAATTAAATAAATAATTCAGCAGCCACAAAGCAAGCTACTGTCACAAACAGCAGCTGTAAAGCAACCTACGGTCACAACATAGATATTTTGGAGATTTTTGTTGTTCTCTCTTATCCATGGTTTTCATTATCCACGGGAAGTCCTGGAACCAATCCCCAGTGAATACCAGGGTCCTACTGTATCTCTTTCCTGTCCCAGCTAGAGTAGACCCATTGACTGAATGGGATGTACATATATATTGACTTACCTTTTAGTGGGATTCCCCATGTGGAGTATTGGATCGAATGATGGACTAAGACCCTGGACAAGTGGATTGGAATCCCCGGTCGGCCACAGAAAACTCACTGGGGGGAGTGGACTTGGTAAAAACTACTTAAATATCTCACTTGCCTTGAAAGTTGTATTACAACTTTTAGGGTTGCAAGAGGTTAATTTCATCTTGACAGCACATCACGCAGACCCACGAAACAGATGCTGTGGATCTGTCTTGGGAGTAACAGCGGGGTCCTGGCCATTCAGTTGAGTTATCTTGTATAAAAAGTTTTTTTTTTTTAAAAAAAAAGCTGTACAAAAAGTGTAACAACCTGATGCCAGCCAACATTAAGGATATTTATTAGTCCACACCTCTATTTTGTTATTGTTGTTTAGTGCAGTGCAGTATAGTAGATAGAAAGATGGATTAGGACTCGAGGATTTTATTTATTGGAAATTTAGGAAAGAAATGATGAATTTTAAATGCACTGGTGTCTGTCTGTTTATGAGTATTAAAAAGTATTGGATAAATATAGTTTAATACCTAATGTATAACTCGAGCCGACATGACTTACTTTTGAAGCCATAATTATAGCACAGTTAAATAGGAAAACAATACTGATGACAAACATTTTCATAGCTTCACGTCTCCTTGGTATTCCATCTGTATAAAACTGAGCTAATAATATTGTTATGCAGCTAAACAAGAATCAATTCAGGCAGATTCCACTTTAAAACCGCTCTCCATGAATTCTATGACACTATTGTTTGATTTTTAGACTTCTATGATGCAGAGAATGACAATTTTTCTTATACCATTTTCACATGTGCCATCTAGATAGGAATTTTAAAAAATCATGCATACGTGACTTTTACTCACATTTTTAACCTATTCAATCTTTTCAGCAATGCTCTTATCAAAAAGAAATGACAAAAAGAAGACAAAGAATGTCAAGGGTCCTGGCAAAGAAGATGCTGCAGGGAACAACTCTTTCAAAACAGGACAGTTAGAGAATAAATGGATGACCTATTATGTGTGTTTCATATGAATCTATAGGATCACCTTGACTTTGTGTTTATAACCACTTATAACCTTTTGTGGTTGCATTGACACTATGTTTTCAATGTTAGTTTTCATTACTCATAACTTTACATGGAATTTTACTCTCCTTTTAACTGCTCGCGTTCTCTTGCAGCTTTAATGTAACGTTGTCTATTACTGCTGTATGACGTTCCTCAATTCCCTGTTCTCAATACTTGAACACGTCTTAGGGCGTTTATACACGATCCCTAAGCTCCGCTGCAAATGGCTGCAAGCTCCGGAGCTTTAAAATGTTTCCCCACCAGCTCCGGAGTTTGCAGACAATTAAGTGCGACTCCGCCCACTTTAGCGCGACCCAGCGCACTTTTCTTGTACCTTCTCTCTGGAGGTGAAAAATATTTGATGTGGATGTGCCGGGCTCTCCTCGCTTCTTTTTGTTTTTGTTTTTTGCCTCCCACCCCTTTAAGAGGAACCAGGAAGTAACCGGGGCTCCCCCGGCAGCATCCACCAACACCGGGAGGTAAGGTTTTATTCTTTTGTCCCTTTTTTTCCTCCCTCCCCTCACGCAGCAAGCAGCCAGGAAGTAGGGAGGGGTGGAGACACAGAAGAGCAACAAACCCCTAAGATCTCTGGTCCAAATTTAAGGGGCCAGTGGATCTTAGGGGTCGTGTAAAAAGGCCCTAAATTGTGCTGAATTGTATATTATCCCTCATTACTGTAAGCTGCCTTGGGTCCTTTTCCAAGGAGAAAGGCAGGGTAAAAATACTCTAAAATAAAATAAAATAAAATAATATAAAATATTTCCCCTAAAGGTCGATAAAGTGACACAGAGAAGTAGGAAGCTAGTTCCAGACTGACTCAGCAGAAAGGCAGACACACTGAGACACAAACTCTTATGTTTCACCAGCTGTTTTACAGTTTAATAAAAGTGTTAAGTTTCTTAACGGCTTTCTTTGTTCAGAAGAGACAGGGCTCAAATGGGCTCATGAGCTTGGGGTTGAAATTAGGATGGAGTGATCCTAAAGTTCTTCTTTTCTTCAAAGAAGGGCACTCCTTTATTTGGCTGGTAGACAAGTCCATAGTAATTGGGAAGATACGGAACTGGTCATCCAAACATGGGACATTTCTAAGATCGGCTCTCCTAGTAGCAAGTAGAAATTTATTGAAGAGGTCAACAAACCGTTTCATCAACCAGACATCATGCACAATAATATAAAATACAGTATAATAATATAAAATAGCATAAACTTACAGACATTGGCACTTAAATGGTAGAAAGAAATTCAATCCAATAAAACCTCGCTTTAAAACACATGAGTAAAAGACACATTCCTTATCGCTCTCTTTCCTTCTAAGGCAGGCATGCCCAAACTTCAGCCCTCCAGATGTTTTGGACACCAACTCCCACAGTCCTTTGCCACTGGAAATACAAGATTGGAATTCTGGGAGTTGTGGTCCAAAACTTCAGGAAGGACAATGTTTGGACATGCCTGTTCTAAGGGAGGCTGCCTGGAGTGCAAAAAGGGCAACCCTCACAAAGAGATTCTGTTTTTTCTCATCATCTCATGTTCCCGTATTATTTAGGAAAGGAGCAAGATAATGCTTTCTAATATTATCATACAATGGACAGTGTAACAAATAATGGGCAAGGTCTTCCACTAAGAGGCAAAGTCTATTTTGTATTGGGATGCCCCAAAATTGACCCTGTTGCATCATGGCGTCCATTTGTTGGAAGCGAAGGCGAGTAAAGGCTACATGCAAGTCCCTTTTCATTGCAAAGGACAGATATTTTTCTTTCTGGAACCGAACCTAAAACTTTGCTGGCCTAGTACTATTGTGAGACAGAGGCCAGCTTAATATCCCACCAAGAGATGGAGTCCCAGCTAACTCAGGAGCATGACTATCTCCTTTAGACATTAGAAAGGAAGAGGAAGTGTGTCATCACGCCTCCTCAAAAATTAAGATAACTAAGTTCTGGCAGTGCTAATTTATAGATGCATAGGTACTAGGCATGGGCACAAAACAGAAAAATATAGTTTCATTGTGTTTCATTTCTACTAGCGGTTTGTTTTGTTTCATTTTAAAATGAATTTTTGTAAAAAAAAAAAATTGTAATGAGATGAAACAATATTGGAACAATTCGTTACTCTATAAAATGGCTCCCCTGGGATCTAGAGGCACCAAACTTGATGGGCAGCTTTTTACAAGGGAGCCATTTTACAGATTAATGAAACATTTCATTTTCAAAGGGAAAAAGAATTGTTTCATTCCATAATGAAATACAGTTTCCTGTTTCATTTCGTAACGTTTCGAAAGCTTACAAAACAACGAAACAGCGTATCTTTTGTACGGTGCCCCTTTCTAATAGGCACTATTTTCTGTCTATTTTGGTAACACTGTGTGCTGAAGAGGGAACTGCTGAAACTTAAATATAATTATAAACTGTTTCACTGAATTGGAGCACCTTGCGAGGAGATCTGTGTTGCTGTAAGGTCTGTGGTGCTGATAGAAGAAATGCAGGACAGGTCATGGTGGCTATGGAGCCAGAAGTTTGGAGTTTGGTTCCCCACTGTGTTTCCTGAGGTAAATTCCACTGTCCCTGGATGGCCCCCAGAGGAAGGGAAGGGAAAAACCACCTCTGAGTAACTGCTGTGAGTTAGTTCTCTGTCTGTGGAACTAGAGGTTGGGAGTTTGAATCTCCACTGTGCCTCCTCGATAGGCACTATTGGACCTGATGATCCACCAGGTCCCTGCCAGCTTTTAGAAGATGTTGATGAGCAAGGCTTCTTCTTCTTCAAGTGCCATGTCCTCGTAGAACATTGGCGATCAGTAGCCTGAACTGGTTTCTATCTAAGGCCACTCTAAACAGAGGCAGCTGTGCTCACTGCGGACTATTGGCCTAAGTTCTTAAGTTAGAATGTTCTTCTGCACCCAGGAGCCCCAAGCAAGGCTTGGTCTCTCCCAATGTCTTTGGGCTATCATTAAGCCATACGCAAGCTTTTAATCAGAGGACTCGTTAAGGAAAAAAATAAAGGATTCTACTCTGATAGCCCTTTCAGAGGGAAGACTGGAAAAGAGGAGAGATGACCATGTCAAACCACACTTTGGAAAGGTTCCTCTCTTTTTTGGACCACAGATCCGAAAATGCCTCCATCACTAAGGCCAGGGGTCAGGCTTGTCCGTAAACCCCAGGGAAAGTTGCCAGGCTGGTGTTTGGCCTGAAGCTTTCTGCTATAGGACATGTGTGGGATCCCAGGACATGGATGTGTGGCTTGAGTTGAGGTTTATAGGTACAATGTTGTTTTTCCGTAGCATGCCAAGGTCGGCATGCCACACAAGAAGATGGCCGTGGAACTACAGAACAAGGTGTCTCTGGGAACACCATTTACTCAGGAGTTTGTTTTCTGTTCCCAAAATGGAATTGCACACTGATCATGTCAGATACAATTCTACTCATATTTTCCATCCAAGCTTTCTTGAGTTCAGCAGGAAGGATGGAGGGTGGGCGGGCAGGGGAGAATCTTTTTGTATTGGTGTTGCTATTGTTAAAACATTCAGAAACTGGAAAACCCTTGCTGGTTTCCTGTGTATATAATCACCTGGCGATCCACCAGTACACCCACCTTCTGCCTGTCTTGGCAAAACAAGGGATAGACAATCACAACCCTCCCAGACAGAAACAATGCCAGAAACTGAAGGAGATAAGCAGTCTAGGGAGAGCTATGAGTCTCAAGTAGCATGAAAAATAAAAGAGATCAGAGGCTAATCCAAATCTCAGCCTCCCGACCTAAGTGATCCCAGGTTACGATGCCAAGCTTGTGAACAGCCACTCACCTGCGGCAAAATTCTGTCCTGAGATTAAAAGAGAAGCTTTATAAACATTGCTTCTTGTAGGTCAACAATGACTCAAAGTAGGTCTCTTTGAAACAGCAGGCTGAAGCAAGTTTGGGGGCACTGAAAAACATTTCTTTCCTCATTTAAAAAAAAATCATTTCCATTCTCTGTAACAATTCATTGTCTAAAAGGCAAAGTAATGCCTCCCAGTCTACATCCTTCTGCATAAGGGCCAGAGTGATCTAAAGGTGATCTATTCCCATCCCCTAATTAGGCTGAAAATGTTTAAATTAAGTCTGCCGTCCTCTTACTGGATGATGTATCAATGGTAACCTTACTCCCCCTCTGCCGAAAGGTAAAGCTTCCATGTATGTGTGTTTTTATTACTAAGCGCATGGCCTAAATTTAATCTCTAGCTTTGTTACTGTTAAATAAAACCTGTCTGTTTTCTTTTCTTCACTTACCAAAGGACATGCACTGTAAAATGGAGACAAATGGATATAAAAACTAGATTTTGTCCTTTCAGAAATGAGGGGATCGACCCTTGGTTTGGACAAAGGAGAAACCAGGAGAAATCCTAGAAACAGAGCATTTAACGACTTCCTTCCATATCTCCATCATCTTTTGTTAACATCCATCCAGATGGAGAGAATGGGACGCTTTGCACACCAGGCTATTAAGTATCATTTGGCTCAAGAAACACACTGCCTCATGGTGGGTTTTTGGCTCTCTTTTCATGGGCCAACCTGCCTACCCCCAGTTTCTCCTCCGATCCCACTCCTATTTCCTAGACAAACGGCATTGCCTTACCAGAATCAGAGCTAGATTACCATCTGGCAAACTGCCTTTGAGCTACAGCCTGGAAGGAGTTTTATGGATGACCACGAATGAGATTACTAGTGTTCTGGGTCTGCTGACGTCAATGTGGTTTTCAGACTTTTGTGTGTTTTTTCCGGAGACAAAAGGTAGACAGAACGGGACCTCTGATGGCATCTGGCCTGGATGCCTTCAAAAGGGGGATAGGACAGATTCCTGGAGGAAAAGTCCATCCCAGGTTACAAACCATGATGGAGGTGTGTAATCTCCAGGCTTAAAACCAGGGTACTTCATGGGCCAGATGCAGGGTGGTGGTATCAGAGACAGATATCTAGTCTCATGTGTTCCCAGATGCATCTGGTGGGACCATTGTGAGATACAGGAAGCCGGACTAGATGGGCCTCTGGCCTGATCCAGCAGGGCTCTTCTTATGTTCTTATATGTTCTTATGACCTTGCAAAACCCTTGCTTGCATTCTTCTTCATTGACTGGTCAAATGATTTGTGGAGAGAGATTGTCCCAAAAATTGAGACATGTCTTCTCTCCCCTAACCATTACACAGAGCTGAAGACCAAGCTAGTTCCTGTTGACCCATGACCATAACTTTATGTGATGCAAGGGGGGGAGGTTGGGAGACATCCTATTTCATCTTATAATAATCTTAGAAGGTCCCCTATGGATCATGGAGTCCAGCCCCTGTCAAGGAAGCCCAGTGGGGAATTGAACTCCCAACCTCTGCCTCTGTACAGGTGTGAAAACTGTACAGCAAAGAAAGTGGTGAAGACATGGTTTGTCTCAACAGTGGTGCTGGAGGAGACCTTTGCAGACATCCTGGACTGTGAGAAAGAAGAACAAGTGGGTCCCAGTGCAAGCCAGGTCTGAACTATCTCTGGAGGCAAAAATGTTGCAACTGAGGCTGCCCTACGTTGGGAACCTCACAAGAAGCAGGAATCCCTGGAAAAGGCAATAATGCTGGGCAAAGTGGAAGGCAGCAGGGGAAGAGGAAGGCCAAGCACGAGATGTACTGACTCCCTAAAGGAAGCCATGGTGTTTGGTTTTTTTGGAAGAGATAAGTAGGGCAGCTGAAGGCAGGATGTGTTGGAGGGTCATTCATAGGGCCACCATTAGGGATGGGCACGAAATGGAAAAAAATATGTTTCATTTCATTTTGTCCCCCCGTGATTCATTTCATTTTGTTAGAAATTATTTTTTTTTTAAATGTATGAAACAAATCAGTAATGAACTGATTCGTTACTCTATAAAACAGCTCCCCTAGGACCCAGGGAAGCCATTTTACAGCAAAATGAATTGGTTCTTTTAAATGAAAAAAAGTTGGTTCATTTTGTTACTAATGAAACACTGCTTCCCCAGTTAGTTTTGTTTCATTGCATTACAAAACGGCCCATGCGATGAAACAGCATTTCATTTTTCTTTTGGGGCCCATCCCTAGTCACCATGATGGCAACTTGATGGCACATGACAACCGTTTGTAGACCTGTTGGTTTTTCCATGTCAAGATATATATTCCTGAATGGGATACAACCCGTTGTTAATTTGAGTGACGGGCAGGGTATGTTCCTTATTCCGCAAAACCCTTCTTTCTTGTTTCTAAGTGCGCCTGCATGCACAGATCTGTCAAGGGAAGGAATATGGCACACTTGCTTGATGCCCTGTGACTGGTAGCATCTGCAGCTCTCAGGAAGGCACCTGGGCATCCCTTCAGGAAGATCGGATGCTTGTGAAACATGGCAGGACTGCCTGAGGGGTTATTGGGTCCTCTCTGAGCAGCGAGGGCCTGTGAATGCCAGTAGGCCGGGAAAATGCGATTGCCTTCTTACTTCCTTGTTCAGGGAAAGATGGAGGACAAGAGAGTGATGTTTTTATCGATGCTGTAAGGAGAGGTTGTCTCAACCATTCAGGTTCAGAGGCAAACTCTTGAGGAACAAGGCCAAAAGACACCACCCAAGCTACCCTTTTGGATTCATTGGTATTCGGAAAACATCCCGTCTGTGGTAATCACCATCGGTTGCTATGCAGGCAAACTTTTCTTCTCCTGTTTCATTGTGTGTGTGGGGGGGATGGGGGGGTGGAGCTAGCAAACATAAACCGTGCTTGGGGTAGAGGGGGAACGGACACCTGATCAACAGCCAGGGGAGAAAACTAAAATCTCATGGCATTACCAAAGGAAATGCGAGAGGCCACCCTGTCATCCCCACACTATACTGTTCAGCCCTCTCTCTTTGTTTTTGTTGGTTTTGTTTGGGAGTGGGCATAAAATTCAACTATTAAAATTGGGAAAGAGAAATATGGTGGAAAGGTCAGGATTACATAAAAAGGATCATGATTAATTGTGAAAAGGTCATGATTACATAAAAATGAAGATAAGTTTACACAGAGGAGATCCTCATGCCCCACTGTGCTGCTCAGCCTCTGTCTCTTAAGAAATTCAACCCATCAATATACTGAGCAGAGGGTTGGCCACTTGGCAGCCTGGCTCCACAGTCCTCCTTGTTCCATTTGCCACCTTGTTGGCCTGGGTTTTGATTTTCCATGTGACCCACTTTTAGCACACTTCCTACACTGGCACGAGAGGTGGGCACAAACTGGAAATACGATGAATAGGGCTGGTTCATAAATCACCACGAACCACCACGAACTTCCAGGAAAACAAACTAGTTTGTGAATGACTTTTCCCGTTCATGCCTTCAGGTGGAGGGTAAGTGAAATGTACCTGCTTCTTTTTCCTATTGTACAGGAGAGAAGAATTTTCTGGCAGTTGACCATTTTGCTCTAGTGATTATGAAGATGATGGTGATGATGATATGCTGTTCAAAGCTGGCTGGTTGCTGGTTTGGAACAAAACAAAGGCCCAGAGAGATGACGTGGACAGACCTTGTGTTGTGTGAACAAGGCAATTTTTTTACCATGTCCCCAGTTGCTTCCTCTAAAGGAACAGAGACAGCAAAACAAGCACTGATCCACCTGTTTGCATTCTGCTGCCCCCAAATACAAAGGAAATTGATCCTTTAAAAATAAAACTAGAAGAGAACAGGAAATTTGGATTCCAGAACACCAACTCATCATCCTTAGCTGACTCGCTCCATGGAAGCAAGCTCATTACACGTGGTGCTTTCATCCAGTGGTTTAGAAACTGTATTTCCAAGGGCGCTTCCCCCAGAGTAATGGGATTCCCAAAGAATGGAATGAGGCACAGAAATGCTTTTTAAAAATTCAGCTACCCACAGGGTCAGTCTAAGACACTCTGTTGCCTGAGGCACATGGCATCCCTTCGTAGTCCTCCTATAGAACTTATTTCTCCAATACAACTAGAACTTATATCTCAGTTTGACTCAGTGTTTCCTCCCCTAATTGTGGGGAGCAAGCTGCTTTGGAGAAAAGGCTGGGACCCTGGATCACAAATCCCAGCCTTCCAGGACAAAATAATACCCAAGCCACTGCCACCTCTGTCTCCTCCCCACCAACATGATAGGGTCGGCTTGTGTTGACCCTCATTAGTGGTCTTTCCTGGAACACACATCTGCACAGGAGTGTCAAGGATGTCCTAATGTATAGACAGGGTGTTACTGGTCACCCCTAAGCCCATGCATCAGGAGAGGTATGCTCCCAAATGCTAAAGATTTCTGGCACTTCTGTGACTCCTCTGAATGAACGTCCAACCAGAGGAATTCCATGTGCAAGGACCTTCACCCATACTGCCTGCTCCTCCTGGAAGGGAGAAGGAACCCTAGACCAGGGGTGTCCAAACTTTGGTCCTCCAGATGTTCTGGACCACAACTCCTAGAATTCCAAGTCTGTATTGCCAGTGACAAAGGACTGTAGGACTTGTGGTCCAAAACATCTGGAGGGCCAAAGTTTGGCCACCCAGAAGGATAAGCAGGCATAGGGGGAGCAAAAATAGTAGTGAAGGCTAGTGCAGAGGTGAAGTCCTATTGAAAGCAGTGGTTCCCACCTTCGTATCCCCAGGTGCTCATGGACTGCAGCTTTCTGTTTCTGTACTTCTCCCATCTCTAGCACTGGGAGAGCTGAGCCTTTGTGTGAACCATGTTAATAGACGGGCTAGAACGGCTGGACAGCGGTTTAGGTCTCTGGTGGGCAGCCTGTAGTTGGAACGTCAATTTCCCTCTTTGCCTCCTTGAGAGGGGCTGGGCTCAGAAATCAATTGTATCCCTTCCAGTTCCATAGTTCAAAGATGCTGTCGTTGTTGTTAGCAAACCAGATTGTTATAAACAGGGATGTTCAGAGGAGGGAAACGAAGATGGTCAGGGGACTGGACACCGAGCCCTATGAGGACAGGCCAAAGGACTTGGTCATCTTTAGCCTGGAGAAAAGAAGACTGAGGGGAGATATGATAGCACAGTTCAAATATTTGAAGGACAGTCATGCAGAGGAGGTGAAGGATCTGTTCTCAGTCATTTCCAGAATGGAGGGCACGTAATAATGGGCTTAAGACAAGTTCAGGGACTCCGGTTTAGGCTGATTATCAGATCAAATGTCTTAAGTGTTAGAGCAGTATGGCAATGGAAGTAACTACCTCAGGAGGTGGTGAGTGCTCCGACACTGGAGGCATTCAAGAAAAATGTGGACAACCACCCGGCAGATATCCTTTGATTTGTATGCCTGCATGGAGCAGGAGATTGGACTTGATGGTCTTGTGGGACCCTCCCAACTCGATGGTTGTCTGAGTCTAAACCAGTAGTTCTCAACCTGTGAGTCCCCAGATGTTCTTAGACTGCAACTCCCAGAAACCCCTTCCAGCACAGCAAGTGAGGTAGGCTTCTGGGAGGTGCATACCAGGGACATCTGGGGTCCCACAGATTGAGAACCACTGGTCTAAACAAAAAATGAAATCAGCACCGAAGAGAAATTGAGTGTTTTACAGTGGCCTACCAGACTGGTGTTCTGCAATCACGTTTGGGACTATAATTTGCATAATCCCTGGCCAATCCTGGTGATGGGAACTGTTTGTGTCAACACATTGCAAGGACACCAGGTTGAAGCATGCTGTTTGCGTGGGCACTTTCTCCAGAAGGGATGATACAAGGCAGCAAACCTCTCTTGCAAAAATTATGATGGGCAACCCTATCTTGTAACATCTGCCAAACAGGCCTTGCCTAAGGTTTGGAGTACTTGTCCTTGGGTCAAGGTATCTTATGATGTTTTTATCCTTGGCTGCCCAGCCTGTCATGAGCCCGGTGCCTGCAGGCAGGATATGAATACTGACTTTGTTGAGTTGTTTTTCAGCAAGAAAATCTGGATTCTGCTTCCGCTTGGCTCTACAATCCTGAATGGAGTGTCTATACTAAGCCATATATGGGTTGTTTTGCAGATGTCTTCAGGCAGTGATGCCCATCAGAAACAAAACAGCAACATCTAGTAAAAAAAAACACAGCTGGAAAAAGGGAGTTCAGCATTAAGGGCATGACTTGTATTAAGTTGTAAGAGAAGTCCTCCATGTCTGATGTCCTCTAGTTTTTGATCCTAAGAACTGCCTAGTACTTGTGGTAGGAGACCCTCACAAAATACCGAGTTTTGTACTGGGGACAGGCTGCAACTTGGTGATCTCACACATGGTCTACACACAGAAACTCCCAAGCTAAGAAACAATCATGCCCCCAAGTCCCAGAGAGCAGCTGTCAGTTCAAGACGATATTGGATGAGATAGGCCAACAGCTTTATTCTTACAAGGTGGCTCTCTATGTCTGTAGGAAAAGTTTTGGGGCCATAGGGCTGGATTCTTTTTCTGCTTTTAAAAAAATGCTCTATGAGGCGTGATAGGGAGGCTGGTCTCTCACCTGATCCTGAATGGTTGGAAACCAAAGGCCCTTTTCGTCAAAAACTAAAAGGATAGCTCAACTCGGAGGCAGAAGATTTCCGACCTGCTTTGGGCAAATGGTTCAGTAGCCCAGTTACACGATGCAGAGATGTGGTAGAATCTCTCAGCTTCTGATGTCTGGCAGGCCCAGAAAATAGTACATCACACACAAACTGCTTCCTCTTTAGGGCTTCTGGGAGACTTAAATTCATCTGTCAAGGCACACTCAACAGCCCAAGTGTGGCTCCACACACCACATGGTTTTTAAAAAAAAAAATCTGTTCTTGGCAGTGTTGCCTCATCCTCTGCCGAGAGCAACTGTGCGAACAATACTCAACCCAAAACTTTGGCACTTAACAGATTCCAGAACTGTTTATGTCAATGGACAGAAAAAAGATTGCAAAAGTGTGTGTGTGTGTGTGTGTGTGTGTGTGTGTGTGTGTGTGTGTGTGTGTGTGTGTGTGTGTGTGTGTGTGTGGCACTTAACAGATTCCAAAACTGTTTGTCGATGGACAGGAAAAAGTGTGTGTGTGTATGTATGTGTGTCTTAACAGATTCCAGAACTGTTCATGTCAATGGTCAGGAAAAAGATTGTGTGTGTGTGTGCGTGCGTGCGTGCATGCGTGCTCAGGAAGAAAAGATGCAGCAAGTTTTATGGGCCAGTGAGGACCAACCACGAGTTCTGTCTGCCCAGTTCCTCTGGCTTGCACAAGCAGGGTCTGATGGGAAGAGTCCAGCTTTGTTGAAGAGGTTTTGCATAAATGTAGCAAGCTCAAGATTTAAGATTTCCATCTGGATGATGAGGGGGACGTTGCAGGGACCCTGGCTCTATTACAGAAGGGACTGAAACCAGCTGCTCTGCTACAGCGGCTCATAGAGTAGGTTTTTACTTCCTTTTATTTTTTAAAAAAACCATTAGTATTGTATTTACTGATGTTGAAAGCAGAACTAGAAAAACGTTAACAAACATCCAAGGGATGTGGCTTTAAAAATGTCACTGAACTAAAAAACCACGGTACAACTCTGGCTGTTTTGTAGTTGACATGGAAAGGTCAGTCTTGAACGTAATCCTATTTTGTTCGCTTATATCAGAGTGGATTTTCAAAAAAAAAAAATCAGTGTGGTTTTGTTTTTCTACAAAGGGCGGAATGAGATGGCTCTTGAGATCTTCCAAGTCAATGATCCCTTGAGTCTAAAAAACTTGAACATAAACATAGGAGACCTACAATTAAAAATATAATCAATGCCCCAATTAGATCACAATGAGTTTTCCAAAAAAAAGAACCAATGTGTTCATTTCTTCTACTTCATCTTAACCGTGAAACACAAATTCTGGATTTCCAATGAAACCCTTAGTGCATATTGGAGAAAATTTTAAATTGGGCTTTCCCCCTTCTCATTTAAATAAGGAATTAAGTACTGTACTGTAATTGATTCTAATCACTTTGACTTAATCATCTGACTTAAATCAAATCACTTAAAACTACCTGTCCTTATGCAAGCATTTGGAACTGAAATGCATCTTTCAGCATTTGTGAATATTGGGGAAAATTTTATATTGGCCTTTCCCCCTTCTTATTTAAATAAGGAATTCAATACTTGAACCAAATCATCCACAGCTTGATTTTTTTAAAAAAATCATTAACTGTCGTACTATTTTTACTTACCAATCAAGAGCTTTCAAACTCCAGCTCATCAATGTATCTTGGCCTTATAAAGACAACTCTCTGTCCCTCAGTTTCCTAAGTCTACAATACATGCACACCCTTTCTGCCTGGATGGTCATATTTTGTCGCTATTGCAGTGCAGTGGGTGCATCAGTTGATTTGTAACGCTGATTTGTCATGATTGCACCCCTTCTGTCTCCATCCATAAACCACTGAAGGCATTACCCCTCGACCCTCCATTTTCAGGGCAACCGAGAGGATGAATGCAAGAGACAAGGACTCCGTTTCTTGAGCCTGGGTGGTCAAATACTCCCTCGGCGAGCTAAAGCAGCCAGGAAAAGCTGTGACATCATCATTCTCTGTCCTCAGCTGCTTCGCAAGGGAGAGTCTATGAAATGCTCTTTCCCATCCTTTCATTTGCAGAAATCTGAGCACGGGTGAACCAACAGCCTTCGACCTACCACAGTTGGTTTTCAAAAGCTGCTGCTTACACAGAGCTTTATATGTAGTCCCTTTATTGGCAAGTCCACACCACCAAACAAGGTGCTTGCAGGATCCCTGAGAGCTTGGCTCTTGGCCACTCTTCTTGTGACAGCCAACATCTTACCTCTGGTACAAAGTGCTCTCTGCTCAATGAAGTCCTGGAAAAACCTGAGAGTTGTCCTTGACCCACTTCCTTGTTTTCTTGGCTTGTGTCACTGGTCACACAAACATAACTTTTCCCCGATCTTTCCTTCCACGTAAGGTCTGGCTTATCACTTCTCCTTTTGAGATGCTATTGTTAGGCCAAGGGGATCCCACCTCCCAAATCCCCATCTCTGTTTCAATCCAAAACACAGCATAACATGGGGGGGGGGAATAAAACCCACAAGACTCTACTTCCTGAACCTTCCAGTGTACTCAGGTAAGCCATCAAAATGACCACTCAGGTTTGCGACCCAGAAGTTCAGATCCCAGTGAAAAGGAGACTGTTGTTTGGCAAAAACCGTGTTCCTCATTTTATACCTTGCAACCTCACCTGCCCATCAACACTTATATGTTTGCACTGATTTATCACCACAGGTTGACTTGCACCCACTTTGTGCAATTTGGACACATCAAAGCAAAGCAGAGCAAAGTGTTTTGCTTATATACCACCCCATACCGCACTTCAAGCACTCTCTGGGCCGTTTACAACTTAAGTATGCAGGCTACACACTGCCCCCCCCCCCGGGCAAGCTGGGTACTCATTTTACTGACCTCGGAAAGATGGAAGGCTGAGTCAACCATGACCCTGCTACCTGGGATTGAACCCCAGGTTGTGAGCACAGTTTTAGCTGCAGTACAGGCATTTAACCACTGCACCATGGGGCTCAAGCAATCAAGGGTTGGATTGGGTGAAGGGTTGCAGGTGTGTCTGGCTCCCCCAAGAAAAACCCCTGCACACAGTACAAACACCTTTCAAGGCTACAGTTTAAGTTTCAAGGTGGGCACTTACCACGGTTTGGCACAGTTGGGCCAAACTGGCCTACAGGTGTTGCACAGGTGCCTCAGCCTCCTCCTGCAGGAGCCCACTCAGAGGTAGCGGCGGGATGTGGCATCAGAACATCTACAGGCCCGATTGGGTGAACTGTGCCGAACCTTGATAAATGCCCATCTCTTTACCCCTGACCTGTGATGCTACAGGTAGAGAGAAGGAACAAAAAGACACCCTTCTGAAATAAGGTCAACCACTAATGGAGTTGGGGAGTTTTGGGTGGTGGCTGACAGGGGCATGATGATTCAACCGGCTAGAGCACTGAAAACTGTCAACTACAAAGCCGACAGGTCAGCGGTTCAAATCCCGGGTGCCATGCAGCGGAGTGAGCTCCCAATGTTAACTCCAGCTCCTGCCAATTTAGCAGTTCGAAAGCATGTAAATGCAAGTAGATAAATAGATACCGCTGTCAAAAGTGGTAAGGTAAAACAGTGTTTCCTTGCAGCCATTCTGGCCACATGGCCACAGACTTGCACAACACTGTCTCTTTGGCTTGAATACGGAGATGAGCACCACCCCTAGAGTCGGACACAACTAGCACGCATGTGCAATGGAACCTTTTTTACCTCATCTCCAGAACATCCATTACTTTTAGTACCCCTAATCTGGAGGCTTTTAGGTATCACATAAAAGCAGTTTCTTTGCTTAGGCTATTAATTATTTTGCTGAAGGTTCCAGCATTTCCTGCGGTGCTCTGTTTTGTTATTGGCATTTTATTGTTTCATTGTATTCTGCGTGCTCTTAAATGGAATTGTTAGCTGCCTCTGACATGCCATATTCAACGACTTACTGGTTTATTAAGGAAATAAAATTATTGTTCTTTTAGATGGCTCAGGGGCATCTGACGTGGTCTAGCTGCTCACCAAGTATCCATGTCAATCTGTCATAGCACACAGAAATAAACAGCTTGTTTTTCTTCTACTTGACTCAAGTCTTTCAGCATCCTTCACTGCAAGACAGACCTCAGTTGCAAAACACGAGCTGGCCAGTGGCCGTTTAACCCAGGGAAGTAAGAAGCACCATCAGACACAGTATGTGATTGTATTTTGAACTCCAGTTTACTCACTGTGAGAAGATTTTGCATTTATTCAGAGGAACGGGGCCAAGGGCCAATACTGCATAGCTTGTGCTCTGGGCTCAAAGGCACAGGCCTGCCCACAGCCTCTCCTTCAAACACGTGGCTTCTTTTTGGGGGGTTCAGAAGCAACCTCACCGTTGTCAGCTATTCTGTCTTGAAAGTAATTTCGAGAAACAAAAGAGAACAATTTAGAGAGAATCTTTGGAGTTCAGTTTACTGCCACGTAAGTCGTAAGCTATCTTTAACAGTATGAAAAATGCATTACATTCCTAAGATACATAAATATTAATGACTAGCAATTATTCAAAATAAAAAAAGAGAGAGAGAGAAAGGGAGAACCCTAAAAGAGAGATTTTTTTTTTTTAAAATTAAAGGCCTACCAAATACAGAAAGCAAAAACAACTAATTAAGCAAAACAAACATAATATATTGTTCCCAATTGAAATACTGTTAACTGGTTTCGGGGTGGGGGAATAAAGTATTTTTTTCAATACATTGAATTTGGAGTGTCTTCAGATTTGCATTGTTGCTTCTCAGAGCAAAAAAAAAAAAAAGGTCATTTTTCCCTCCTCTATGAACTAAAAGCATCGCTCATCGAGGCATCTATGGAAGGGATTGGATTCAGAAGGACTTAGAACCTGCAATGGATTTTTCATTTTTAAATAAACATCCAATCCCAATAAGGAATAGAAAAGCAAATACTTCTATTTAAAAACAAAAAAAAGGTATGCATTCTCAAGGTTGTGCTTAATCTCGCTTTTTTTCTGGCTGCTCAAAAATATAATGAGCAAAAAGGTACACTTGGAGGTTGGCCTTTCAACCCGATGAACCATTGTTGTAACTGGACTGGCAATGCTGCCATTTTCTTTACCAATACTTTATATTTTAATTCATTTACTCTGGATTCATTTACTCTGTCATGATCCCCCAAAGTGGGGAGAACACGAGATGAAAGCTTTGTGCTATTCTTCCTTCCTTTCCCCTAATGGAAAAAAACCCAAACAATCTGTAGAGCTATTGGTAGAGTGTATATTATGGGCATTTTTGTTTTTTAACCTTTTCTTTTTAAAAAGTTCATTCATTAGGGGTGGGGGCGAGGTATTTTATTTCAAGTTGTGAGAACCAGGCAGTTTGTAATACTCAGCCACTGATGTTTGTTCGAAAGGCAAAGGTTGATCACAGTTTTGTTCAGGAAAAAACAAACAAAGCCAAGCTCAGAAGCTCCTTGTATAAGAAAAAACGGTGGTTTCTAAAATATACCCTTGTGCGGTCTTTCTTTTTTGTTTGTTTGTTTGTAAAAAATTGACTATCAAAATGTGTTCCAAAAAACCCAAAAATAAAATAAAATAAATTAGGGCAATAAAAAAATTGCAATAGGTAGTTTTTAATTTTTGTTCTCCCCAGCACGGCTGGATATTAGGCTGTCCTCAGGGAACCGTTTGCAACACCGTTCTTCCCAAAGCTCCGTTCGTTCTTTTGAAGCCACAACTCTGCCAACTGCTGCGTAGATCCGTAAGTAGAAGCTTTCGATCCTAAACACATCTTATACTGTTTTGGATCCAGGTTAGGGTCACAAAAGACAGGATGGTGTATATGGACGACTCCAACCTCTTGGCTTCGGAAAGTCTTTAAGCCAGCTTGAATCACCTTGTTAAACAGGTCCACATCCTCCAGACCCCATCCTTGGATAGAAACATCAAAACCACCGGCTTGGACAAGATCACCTTTATAAATGCAGGCAATCCCAAAGCCATAGTTCCGCCAGAAGCCCGTTTTCTGGGTGAAGGCAAAATGATTATCACTCGGCACTTTGCCGCTATAGACAACCTTTGGGTCGTACTGGCTAAAGATGATGGGGAAATAAATCTGTTGTCCTAAAATTGTGTTGGCCCGGCACCGTTGGAGAAACTCAGTGGTGAACACCAAGTCAACATCACAGAAGAAAAGGAGAGACTCGTTGTTAAACTGAGAGGACCCAACTTCTAGGGCCAGAGCTCGAGAAAATTCACCCGATACTGGCAGGATCTGCATATCTGCCTTTGGGTACTTCAAGCGATAATCTCTCATCAGTTCAACTTGCCGGGCCTTGTCCGGATTGGAGTCCGAATTGAAAAGCAAGACGACCAGTTTGACATTCTGGTTGGGAAGGAGGCAAGTCTTTTCGAAGTTGACCATGAAGCGGGCAAACATATCGAAGCGGCCAGATAGAGGGATCAAGATGTTGATCTTCTTGTCTTTGGGTTCCTTCTTCTCGGCTTTCGACTTACTCAACTGGAATGGGACAAACATCTTCAAGGAATTGGAAAGGAAAGACAGGGATCCTGAATCCTGGTTGATTTTAGTGGCCAACTCTTTGGCATCCATCTCTTCTTGTTCCATAAACTGGACTTTGCTGAAGGTCTGTTGCAAGTACGCGTGTCTCCTCACAGGAACCGTCATCTTCTTCCCTTTATGCTTCTTGTACAAAAGCAGCAAGTCAAGGACGTACTCCGCCCCATACATCGGATTGAGCCGGCGATAGCCGTACTGGATCTCCTTGAAGTCGATGATACGTCCTCGCGTCTTGGCGTTGGCATTGATCATTTCCATCACTTGCATCACAATGTCATCCAAGGCTTCGCGCTGAGAAGAGTCCATGCCCCGGCGAGGGGGCTGCCCGTCCGCCGCGGAATAGAGGTATTTTCCGGTAAGGAACTCCCACTCTAAAACCTCCTCCCGCTGGTGGGGCTGGAACCGCATGAAGGAAGGGGCTATTCCTAGCTGAAGGTCATCCCGCTGGACTTCCGTATTGCTATACTTGCTCATGAGGACGATTTCTCGGTAAAGCTGTATGGTGCGGTAACGCAGCTCTGCGATCTTGCGACTCAGCATGTAGCTGTGGAGCCTGTACTGAAAGGGTGGGCTCTTGTTTGGGTGCAAGGTGATGGCTCGGTGAATCTTGCTGTTGCGGAGATCTTTGATGTAGCCCTTTTTGTTTTGCTCGTAGTTTTCGTAAAACAGTTGCTGCATCTAAGTGAAAGAAGAAAAAGATAATGGATGTGTTACTGTAATGAGAATTGTCATCATCCCTAGCTATCATTTACGTCCATACCATACATCCATCCTACCCAACTAGCGACAAGCTCTAGATGGCAAAAAAATCAAAATAACACTGTATAAAACTCTAATAAAACAGCAACAAAACTCAAATAAAAAAGTACAAAAACACTTCTAAAGGAACTAGTACCAAAAGAGGAACGTAGTACCTATAAAAGAACTAGGATACAAAATATTTATTTATTTATTATTTATTTATTGGGCTTATATACCGCCCGTCTTCCCGAAGGAACTCCGGGCGGTTTACAACATAAAAAAATACTAATAACAACTATTAAATAGAAACAATTAGACAGTTTAAAAACAATTTAACACAAATAACCAAACTAAACAATAAAAAAATAGCTTTGCAGATGGCCGGGGGGGGGGACTTCAGTCACCAAACCCCTCCCGGAAAAGGAGAGTTTTTAATGCCTTCCGGAAGGCTGGCAGGGACTCTGGTAGGCGCACTTCTGCTGGAAGATGGTTCCACATAGTGGGGCCAGCCACCGAGAAGGCTTGGGTACGGGTGGATGTTCTCCGAACCTCCCTGGGCATGGCCACATGCAGCATGTGCACCCGCGACAACCTAGTCGGACGGGCCGAAGTTGACCGCTGGTCGATCCGCTCTGTCAGGTAGTCAGGTCCTAGGCCATGGAGGGTTTTGTAAACCAAAACCAGGACCTTGAATCTGATTCGGGCTGCAACGGGCAACCAATGCAGGCGGGCCAGAACTGGGGTGATGTGCTCGAACCGACGCACACCCGCCACCAGTCTGGCCGCCACATTCTGGACCCGCTGCAGTCGCCGAAGGAGAGTCAAGGGCAACCCCATGTAGAGCGCGTTACAGTAGTCCAGTCTCGAGATCACCAGCCCTTGCACCACAGTTCTGAGGGAATCCCCATCTAGGTATGGACGAATCTGGGCAATTCGATGGAGATGAAAAAAGGCAGCCCTGGACACAGCGGCCACCTGGGCCTCCATGGTGAGCACCGGGTCCAGGACTACGCCCAGATTCTGGACAGAGTCTGAAGGGCGGAGGGAAATGCCCTCCAAGGTGGGATAAGGGCCTCCATAGCCAGATGGGGAAGCCCCAAAGAACATAACCTCGGTCTTGTCGGGGTTGAGCCTGAGCCTGTTAGCCCTGGTCCATTCCATGACCGCACCCAGGCACTGATCGAGGGTCCGGACAGCCTCATCTGCAGCGGTGGAAAAGGAGACATAGAGCTGCGTGTCATCAGCATACTGATGACAGCAGACTCCATGTCTCCTAATGACCTCAGCCAGCGGCCTAATGTAGATGCTGAACAGCATGGGAGAAAGAGACGACCCCTGTGGGACCCCACAAGGGAGTATCCACGGGGCAGACAACTCCCCCCCATGCTGAACCTGCTGGGGACAGCCCCCGAGGAAGGACCGAAGCCAACTGTAAACAGTGCCCCCGATCCCCACCTCAGAAAGTTGGTCCAGCAGGATACCGTGGTTGACGGTATCGAAGGCCGCTGACAAGTCCAGGAGGACCAACAGGGAGGAACACCTCCTGTCGCCGCCCCACCCCGGAGGAGGTCATCTTGCAGAGTGACCAAGACTGTCTCAGTCCCCCGGCCAGGCCTGAACCCGGACTGGAATGGGTCAAGGATATGTTCTTCCTCCAAAAATGTTTGAAGCCGGATCGCGGCCACCCTCTCGATTACCTTGCCCAAGAAGGGAACATTAGCGATCGGGCGGTAGTTGGTAAAATCTCCCGATGCTAGGCCCGTTTTTTTCAGAATGGGCTTTACCACAGTCTCCTTCAGGTGGGAGGGAAAAATCCCTTCCCTGAAGGAGGCTGTGGCGATGACAGAAGCCCATTCGGGCATGCTCCCACCAACTGCTTTCATGAGCCATGATGGGCAAGGGTCGAAGGGGGTGGACGCGGGCCGGCAATGGGCAATAGCCCATGAGGCCTCAAGCGAGGAAACAGGCCCAAACTCAACCATACAAGGAGACCGAGGGGGTGCAGCGACAGGGGGTGCCGAGAGTGGGCTAGATAATACAATAATACAATAATAATGTGCAGCAGACAAATAGAGTAGGACCCCAGTATCCGCTGGGGATTGGTTCCAAGCCTTCCCGTGGATAATGAAAACTGTGGATAAGAGAGAACACCAAAATGTTCCCCAAAACTGCTGTTTTGTGATAGTAACTTGCTTTACAGCTGCTGTTTTGCAACAATAGCTTGCTATAGCTGTTCTTTGTGATAGTAGCTTGCTTTGCGGCTACTGATTTATTTATTTATTTATTTTCCTCTGCCAACTGTGGATAACTGAATCAGAGAGGATAATGAAACAGTGGATACGGGGTCCTGCTGTACAGCCTCAATGCTGTCTTCTCAAGTACCTGTAGAAGGCATTTTTTTCTCTCTCTCTCAATCTCTAAGTTGCAGAAAACTCAAATGTGTTCAGGGGATGGATATTCTCATAATTTTGAGCCATGTCTTCAACAGAATTTAATTTAATTTAATTTAATTTAATTTAATTTATTTATTGTCATTGTGTGTATATACACAGTATACACATACAACGAAATTCAGACACCCAGAGACCAGATTCAACACGCACACACACAAATCTCCAAACACTCTCACACACATTTAAAAAAAAAACAAAAAACCCTTCAACACACACACATAAAAATCCCTGAACACTCCCCCACCCACCAACCCCCCCTTAAAAACACCAACCCCCCCCTTAAAAATACAAGCATCTACACAACAGGCTAGGTAATTCTGTCCAAGTGCTCACTACTGGTGGTTCATGAGTTCATTATTAAGTGCAATTATAGCTCTGGGATAAAAACTGTTCAGAAGACGTGTGGTCCGAGTTTTAATTGTTTTGTATCTTCTGCCAGAAGGCAACAGTTCAAAGAAATTGTGAGCAGGATGCGTAGAGTCCCTCAGAATGTTGTGTGACTTCCTCAAACAGCGAGATGTGAAGATGTCATCCAGGGTTGGTCGCTGGAGCCCGGTAACATTCTGGGCAATTTTAATTATTCTCTGTAGAGCTTTTTTGTCCGCTACAGAGCTGCTCCCATACCATGATAGCATGCCATAAGTTAGGACACTCTCAATGGTGCTGTGATAGTAAGACAGAAGTAGATGCTGAGATAAATTCATCTTCCTGAGCATTCTCAGGAAATACAGAAGTCACCCATTTGGATTCAAGGGTTGCCAGGGAAACACAAAGCCGCATGTATGATAAAGAAGGCTTATTAGAAATCTTACATGGTTAATTATATCCAGCAAAGAATCACTGAAGCAAAATAGAGCACGCATGTGGATTCTGCCTTGCTGGCACCTCGAGGGTACCAGAACTGTACCCCCAGGGGCATCTGGTCCTTGAGGGTTAGGAAGCTTCTTACTCTTGAAGCATGCCTAATTAAAAGTGATCCAGCAACTGGTGGCAGGAGGAAGCTTACCCTGATAAGAAGCCAGTGCGCAGGAATCAGACACAAACAGCTTTAGGACAGCATTGAGACAATGAGGAAGAGCTAATCCAAGCCTAATGGTTTGTGGGAGGGGGCCTACACTTGCTATGAGCGGCTGTACTTGATAGCCTCCTAGAGTCTCTGGGAGAAGAAGAAGAAGAAGAAGAAGAGCTTTGACTCCAGTTTGAAGTCCTTTTTAGAAAATCAAAATAAGTGCGCTCATTAAAGAAACCTCACACTATAGCACAGTATATGCTCTGGACATCATTGGGGATGGGAACAGGATCAGAAGCCCTTGGCAGGGTGGTTCTCAAATACTGCAAGTGACCTAAAGAGATGCGCTCTGCGTTCTATTCTAGGGACCTATCACATGTTTCCTGTTCATATCAGGGAACGGCAGTGGGAAGAGCAGATACCTCCAGGTCCTAAAATATTGATGGAAGGAGATAAAAATCAGGGCTCATATTACACCCAGCAGGCATCAATATTGATAGCTGAGTGCATTTCAACACCGGCTTAGCCACTGCCAAGAGATCTCTAACAGACCGGGAGCTGTGATGCCAAGGGCATTAAATAAAACATCAAGTATCTGTCTGGCAGGTAACCGTTGCCTGGGTGTGATTTGCAAGGGATCTCACCAATGGGTGGAACCCGGGCAAGCGCTGACTAGATTCAGTGGGACTTTCTGGTAAGTCAGAATATGGAACATGACCTTAAGTTTTTCCTTGAATGTTCTACTAGTTGGCCCACTATTTGAAACAATGTGTGTGTGCCTGCCTGCCTGCCTGTCTTTGTCTATATCTACATCCATGGTTCTCTCTCTCTCTCTTGCTATCTGTCTGCCTGTCTATTTCTATATGCATTGTGCTATCTATCTATCTATCTATCTATCTATCTATCTATCTATCTATCTATCTATCTATCTATCTATCTATCTATCTATCTATCTATCTCATCAGCATCAAAGGCAGCCCTGCGTAGAGACCACAGTAGTAGTCTACTCTCTAGACTACCAGTGCATGAACCAGTGTAATGAGGGCCCCAGTGTCCAGACAGGGATGCAGCTCAGCAGTCTGCTGCAGATGGAAGTGGGCGGAGCAGATAATCACTCCTTACATCTAAACCAGTGGTTCTCAACCTGTGGGTCCCCAGATGTTCCTGGACTGTAACTCCCAGAAGTCTCCACCACTTGCTGTGCTGGAAGGAGTTTCTGGGAGTTGCAATCCAAAAACATCTGGGGACCAACAGGTTGTGAACCACTGATCTAAACAATTCAGAAGGAAAGAGAAAAGGCTGACCAAATTTTTATACAGAGGCAGCCTATTGATCCATATATCTATTATGGAACACAACATATGCCTTCTCTAACAGAACACCTACAATCTTCCAGGTAACCTAGGGATTCCAGCAATGTTTGTGTGTGACAGAAGGTTCTAGTCCTCATGAAAATCCTGATCACATTTTATAAGCAATGAAAATAAATGCATTGGTTCCTCTTTTTAGCCACACCTTTACTCTCTTCTCTCCCTTCCACTGTCTCCTCTTTTGGTAATTTTAAAATTGTCATCTCCTGGGTTCATAGACCTCCATCTTTATGTTTTCTAGAGAGCAGCCCACTCAACTGTATTGATGAGCACAGCAGATGTGAAAAACAACTAGCTAAAAAGAACAAGGGATTTTGTGTGTCATGTGCACAGGAACAGACTGCTCATACTTAATTTATAGGTAACATTATATACAGCAACACTTTTTCCATGAGATTTATTTAGAAGGAAGGAAGGAAGGAAGGAAGGAAGGAAGGAAGGAAGGAAGGAAGGAAAAAGAAAGAAAGAAAGAAAGAAAGAAAGAAAGAAAGAAAGAAAGAAAGAAAGAAAGAAAGAAAGAAAGAAAGAAAGAAAGAAAGAAAGAAACCAGAAAAGAGGAAGGGAGGAAGGGGGAGAAAGAAAGAAAGAAAGAAAGAAAGAAAGAAAGAAAGAAAGAAAGAAAGAAAGAGCACAAAATCAAGTCCATTCAGTCCTGGAGCGTGGCTTCCGACAGACAGTCAATAGAAGCTGCAAACCGTCGCAACAGGAAATTAAGAGAAGGCAACATACTCATTGATTACACAACCACATTCTACCAAGCCACTGGTGGGGACACATAGCTTAGATGTTATGAAATGCTGGGCTGGTAGGTTAGGAACGGGCCATTTGCACTACAATCCATTTCATGAATGGCAAATGTCAACTGCTAACCAGGACCACATGTTAAAAAAAGAAAGGAAGAAGAAGAACTTTTCACAGGCTGCTTTTGAGATAGTTTCCCCACCATTACATGTGTGTAATGCAAGTGAATTTGGAGAATTATAATATAAGAGGAAGGAGAGGATCCAGCGTCTTAAAAAAAGGAACTTCAGTAAATGGCAACCTCCAGCTTCCCAGGTTGGAAAAATCTGGAAGCTGTAATCCCGAAAAAGTAACTTTCCCCTGCTCTCGCTCATCCTCTATGGCTGGTACGCTATGTCAGTGTTGGTGAACCTATGGCACGGGTGCCATTATTTCATCTTTTGTCGGAGCCCTTTCTGTGGGCATGGGTAGCTCTTCACAGCCACCTGTATAGAGGTTAAATTGCTGTATTGGCACTTTGCAAAAAATTAGTGGGTTTTGAATCGCAGTTTGGGTCCTCGGTCTCTAAAAGGTTCGCCATCACTGTTCTATGTGGTACTTTAAGAGAGGAAAGAAAACCTCAGAATTACAATCAGCTTAGGCAAGTTAATGCTCTTCAAGACAGGTGTTCTTCAGGACCCAAACCACTAGAAACAAGAGCTACCCATCCAGAAAGTAGTATACAAAAGATGAAATAATGGATGCTACTCTTAACACCCGTTATTTCTCTTATAAAGAGAATGAGCTGGGGAAGCTCACAAGAACTGGACAGTCATCTAACCCAGCAGTTCCCCAACCTTGATTCTCAGGATGTTCTTGGATTGCAACTCCCAGAAGCCTTCGGGACCAGCTGTGTTGGCAAGGGCTTTGACTTCTTTCCTGGTTTGAGTGTTAGGGAAATGTCTCTTTCTTGTCTTCCTTTATAAACTTCATTGTTTCCCCTGTAGGTCTTGTAACCCCTCCCTTTACCGCTTTCCTCAACCAAAAAGCCTCCAATATTCTAAGATCTCTCGGCAGACAAAGCTCCTCTGGGCTCAACAGAAAGAGGCAACACATGGTACAAAATGACAGGCTCTCTTTTTAAGCACCCGAATTATCGTCAACTTAGGGCTCAGATGCATAGAATTTGAAACAATAAAAAGGTTCAACATCGGAACAACATCACCAAGGGGATTTCAAGGAGCCATACACAAAAACCGTGACCCAGCTCACAGGATGTGAGAAAATCTTCTCGTCTGCCTTCTACAGCAAAGGGTCAGTATGTTTGCCTTGCCTTTGAAATACTAAGGGATCTAATGCTTAGCAAGTTTTGGGAAGAGTCATTATGTGTGTTATATATATTTTAAAGAAGGATTTCAGGCAATAAATGTTACGGAGGAGCAACCAACTAAACAAATGTAAACTTGGTGTCTGGAAGGACTGAGTTGTACTTGGCAAAACCAACCTCTTTTAACAGCTTGTTATAAAACAGTATGGGTCCTTATAAAGAAAATAAAAGAAAATGGAGTTTTCCTCCTCACAGTGCCTAGAGAGGGTGAAGAAGCAACAGCCTTCGGAGAGCTGTAAGAAGCCAGCTCTCAGAATACAAAGTTTACAGTAAGGCAATCCCAAGGTCATTCAATTCCCTGAGGTGTTTCGGATCCAGCTGTGAATTAGCAAAACTGACTGCTTTCCAGTTTTGTTCATTTACATTATTGTGCAATGATTTCATGAAGGGACGGTGTCCTCTTGGCCACTGAACCAGCAGAAAAGCCTCCACATCTGTATTTACTTGGGAGTTGGCTTCAACTCACGCTAAACCAGAGTTTGCTTCTCCCTATCTGTAGATTCAGATAACATCACAACATATTCTAGCCAACCTTCGGTAGCCGAGTCTCTGCCTTCCGCCGAAGAGCTCAGCTACAGGTTGATCACTGAAAAGCTTCCGCTGGCGTACATGCTCAAAACCAGGCAAGGCCCGATCCACTGGTCTTCGATCACATACCACTGGAAAGATCTGATCCAGCAGCACTGTGTTTTGGTTTGAAAAAGGATTGTGAAACTTAACATTTATTTACGGCAGCCTAAATGGCCAGTTTGGGAATGCAACACCACCACTACCACCCTGTGCATCTTAGAAGAGTCATCCTAGGTAGCCTTGGGCAACCTGCACCATCTCAGGACACCCCCTAGAAGAAAAGAATGGGAAACCACTTCTGAGTCCTCTCTACCTCCAAATCTCTGAAATGCTGGGCTGGTAGGTTAGGAACCATTATTATTATTATTATTATTATTATTATTATTATTATTATTATTATTATTATTATTATTATTATTATTATTATTAAATGATCACTATTGACCTTCTACTGTCTGGAAGCTACAGAAGAAACCCCTTATATAAGCTAAACATCAGCAACTTTTCAATCTGATCTGACAAAAGTGTCCCGAGTAATCTGAAATCTTGAAGAGTTTCTTTCAGGAAGAACTGTGTGATATCTCTGCAGCTGGAACCAGCCACAGCAACAACAAAAGTATCTGAGTGAGGAACAGAAAGAGAATGCTGGAATTTCTGGAGACTTGTGCGCACTTGGGTGTCCCTCTCTTTCCCACTTGGAGGTGGATTCCAAACTCCCACCACATGCTGGAACAGGCATCCAGCTCTCATCATCAGTGCAACTTGGCTGAATTCTGGAGTGTGCATTTTAAAGAGATACACGTGGATTCTGGAGCACACACACACACACACACACACACACACCCAACATACCCTCCCATTGCCTGACAGTTGCAGAGAGCTGCAAGAGGGAAGCCACGATCACGATGTGGGAGATACACTAGCACTGTGCAAGGAAACCACACACTCCACTCCTCCACCCCCCACCCCCGGCCTCGTGCAATCTCTTCTTCTGGAGAGCACTGTAAACCTCGATGCTTAATGATGCCATAGAGGCAAACAGCAGTGTCTTCACTGGTTTTAAATTAGGGGCAAGGCTAGGGGAGAGAGAGGGAGAGAGGGGGAGAGAAAGAGAGAGAGTGTGAGAGTTTTATTTTATTTATTTTTTTCAAAGTCCGAATGGTATATTCACCCACTGTCTAAGACCTACATTCAATCATACAGAGATGCCAGAGAAAATGGCAATCCTGTGACCAGTTTTTTGGGGGATGGAGAAGTATCAGACTTTACAGGTCATTAGAAAATGAAATCGCATATTCTAGATAAGTCATTCTGGCAGCCCTTCATGCCCGAACCATCATACCTACAAATCAAGGTCATGTTAACTGCAAATATCTTAATGCAAAACAAAGCAGACTCTGGAACTCCCTCCCACTAGAGGCCAGGACTGCCTCATCTATCTCTGTTGTCCTTCTGGAAACAGGTAAAGACCTTTCTCTTCAGGCAAGCTTTCCCTGAATGATGAACTACCATGTGCATTTTATATGAATCTATGGGTTCACATAGACTTTGTGTTTATGACTACTTATAACCATGTTGCTTTAATGTAATGTTGTCTATTAACGCTGTAAGATGTCCCTCAATTCCTTATTCTCAAATACTTGAACATGTCTTAATTGTGTGTGTGTGTGTGTGTGTGTGTGTGTGTTGTGTTGTTACAGTCGTGACCGACTCTTCATGACTCCATGTCCATGGAGTTTTCTTGGCAGGAGTACTGGAGTGGCTTGCCAGTTCCTACTCCAGGCGCCTACAGCACCTGGTATTCCCTGGTGGTCTCCCATCCAAGTACTAACCAGGGCTGACCCTGCTTAGCTTCCGAAATCAATCGAGATCGGATGTGCTTAGGGCATCTAGGCAGCTCCTGTCTTAATTGTACTGGACTGTATATTACCCCTCATTACTGTAAGCTGCCTTGGGTCCTTTTCCAAGGAGAAAGGCAGGGTAAAAATACTCTTAAAAATAAATAAATATCTAAACTACAAGAGGTGTGAATATCTTCTGTTTTTTAGTAGTTTGAGGCATACCCTCTTTTCGTGACATGCAATCTGTAATGTATAATTTGGCCCTTAGTACTACTCTGCCTGCTGATTCTGGCCACCAGTATTAGCAAAGACACCTAAGACAGATTGCTGGATGGGAACTGCTAGAGACCTCAATGACTACGGGAGGCTGGGAGTTCCATTCCCCCCTGTGGCTCCTTGACACCAGCTGGACTCAATGATCCACAGGGCCCTTTCCAGCTCCGCAGCTCTAACATCATGATGATGATGATGATCATCTAATAGACCCAGGGTTTTCCATCTGGTTTTGTCTGGTAGATCTCAAAGGCTGGTTAAAAAAATAAAACTAAAGCAGATTCTGCAAGCATGACGTTTGCTTATTTCTGCATTAGTTACTGCTTATCGCATACGGTCTTTTAATGATGCCAGCTGCCTTGGCCCATTTTTAAGGAGAAAGGTGGGGTAAAATTATGTTAAAAATGAATGAATGAATGAATGAATGAATGAATGAATGAATGAATAAATGTTACTTTTGGGGGGGGCTCATAATATAAGCACTTGAAACAATTCAACCTCAAAATCTGTTCCCAAGACGGGTCATTTTATCCTAACCAATGCAAAAGCTATCTCTGCCATGAAAGGACACAAATTTACCCCATACCTTCCCAGAAGCATTTGAGAATACCTGGCTGATACATTTACATTCCAGATATGCTAAGCAGAATGTAGGGAGAACCCGTAATTAAGATGCAATGATGAAGATACAAAACTAGAGTTACAGAATACGTTATTTTTTAAAAAAAAAAAAAAGTAGGCTGTAGTGTTTATGAAAAATTCAAGTTTTATTCATGGCACCACTTGTATGGAAAATCCTCTTCCTTGTTTAACAAACACTCCTATAAAGAGGTTTTTGTTCTTAAATTTAACTGCCTCAAATGTGGGTGCTGTTGTGATGCTGCTTTATTAATATCCATTTTAAGATAAATTATTCCTGGTTCTTATTATGACTGCTTTATTTAAACTGCTGAACGCTAGCTTAATCTTTTTTTAATAGGAAAACTTGTGTAAATAAATGTAACATGAATTTACTAGACGAACGTCACAAAAGCTTTTAAGCAGGCCCAAAGATGTAAGAATAATGTGGGCTGGCCGAGGGTCAAAGAATTATAGGGCATTCCTTGCAGAAGATGTATTAATTCATACCCATTTGGTAGCTGAACACGTACACTACGACAACAGCTATAAATCTCCTTACAGGAACCATAAAGTGGGCCAATATAAAATAAAATCCAGCCAGGATAAACAAACTGCTTTTCTCCTTAAATGAATCACGTGAAGTCTAGTGTGCTAGACTTCAAAACAAAAGCCAGTTTGACTGATGATTTTTGTGTGTGTGTTGTTTAAAAAATTAGACCATCACTGGACCCATGAAGGCATCACACGGCTCCCCAGGTTCTTTCGGTCTGCTCCTTCTTAGCCTAATTCAATTCAGCTTTGCTAATCTTCCAAAATTTTAAGGACATACCATGCATCGGTGGCTCCCCAGTGGCAAAAAGCTTGTCTGTACAGGTTCAATCTCTATCCCTCTGCCAAGGGGTGAGAATTTTACAACTCACCTAGCAATGTGTGGCAAAGTGTTCTCAGTTAAAGGAAGTTTCCACTAAATTTGTCAGCAAACATCGAGATGAGAAACATTTACGAAGCAAAAGCAAGGGGGGGAGGAAGCCGATTGAACATGATTCCTAACTCATTCTAGGATCCCCATATTTCAGTGTTTTTCAGCCTTTTTTGGGCAAAGGCACACTTGTTTCATGAAAAAAATCACGAGGCGCACCACCATTAGAAAATGTTAAAAAATGTAACTCTGTGCCTATATTGACTACATATAAAGTAATTCTCTTGAATAGGAATCAAATAAACACAAATAAAGTATTTTATAATTTTTCATATTTCTGTTTACTTACTCTTTCATAATAAAGTAATTATAAAATACTTTATTATGTGCGCAACCTGGGCCTGTTTGGCTGAACACAAAGCTGATATTCTTCAGCTTTTCCAACGGCACACCAGGCAACATCTCGCGGCACACTAGTGTGCCGCGGAACAGTGGTTGAAAAACACTGCCATATTTCAATGTCTGTAAGAACACGAGACTTCTCATAAGTCACTTCTCTGTCATGTTACGGTTTCCGTACATGTTATTTCTCTTTTTCCACTGCGGTCTGCTACACAATTTCTTTCTGCCTTGATGGATTCCTTTACCTTCTCTCCCCTAAAAGGAGGAAAACCTCCATTGCAAATACAGCCAACAAAGAGGCACCACACACAGGGGCTGGACACACGGGTTAGAATTCTACCCATTTGACTGGCAGGATGATGTAAATAAAGCCAGATGGAAGACCATAATATTCTGAGATAGGAAAAACTCATTTCTGGGTCCACAGCTGACAGAACCCCTCTCAATCATTCAGGGAGACTGGGAATTACACTCTAAATATGTGACACTCCAAGCTTCAGGTTTACGACTAATGGAGACTTAATGCATGGTAACCACTAGGCAAAAATGTCCTGGGTTATTTGAGTTGTCTGGATGGGCCCAATAACTGCCTAACAGTATGGCAATGTGGCAATGTAGCGCGCAAGACACAAAACATCTGAACTTCATCCTAGGAGGGGTAACAGCTCAGGACCAGAATCAGCAGTACACCTCCATTTGAAGGACAAATGGCACTCATTCAAATATGAGGATGTACAAATATTAGACAGAGAAGATAGGTGGTTTGAGAGAGGGGTCAGGGAAGCCATTCAGGTGAGCATGGAAACCCCCTCTCTTAACAGAGGTGGTGTCCTCAGGCATAGTCTATCTGCTACTTATCAGGGTGTACTTTCAACAATACCCAGACAAATAAAAAAGCCTTCACCACCAAGGCCATAGCTAAGGACCCGTACCTTACAGGTTTCAGCACCTTAGGTCATTGTTCACCTTAAGGCTAGGGATACTATTGTCTACCTAACAAGCTGATTCACGTCGCTGTTCATCTTAACAGCCTATCTCAGACCAGGGTGCCAAGAGGTCAAAGCTGACTCCAAAGATGGAGGACTCGCACTAGCTGTATTCTGACTGATGAAGCTGTTTGGATGAGCAGTGAAACATTTCTGTCTCTCAAGAAAAAAAAGAAGTCCAGTAGCCAACTGACTGGTTTAGAATTGGGAAAGGAGTACGACAAGGCTGTATACTGTCACCTTCCCTATTTAACTTATATGCAGAGTACATCATGAGAAAGGCCGGTCTGGATGAATCACAAGCCGGAATTAAGATTGCCGGAAGAAATAACAACCTCAGATACGCAGATGATACTACTCTAATAGCAGAGAGTGAGGAAGAATTAAAGAACCTCTTAATGAGGGTGAAAGAGGAGAGTGAAAAAAATGGGCTGAAGCTCAACATCAAAAAAACTAAGATCATGGCCACTGGTCCCATCACCTCCTGGCAAATAGAAGGGGAAGAAATGGAGGCAATGACAGAGTTTATTTTCTTGGGCTCCTTGATTACTGCAGATGGCGACTGCAGAAACGAAATAAAAAGACGCCTGCTTCTTGGGAGGAAAGCAATGGCAAACCTAGATAGCATCATAAAGAGCAGAGACATCACTTTGCCAACTAAGGTCAGGATGGTTAAAGCTATGGTTTTTCCAGTAGTGATGTATGGAAGTGAGAGCTGGACTATAAAGAAGGCTGATTGCCGCAGAATTGATGCTTTTGAGCTGTGGTGCTGGAGGAGAGTCTTGAGAGTCCCCTGGACTGCAAGGAAATCAAACCTATCCATCCTGAAAGAAATCAACCCCGAATGTTCACTGGAAGGACAGATTTTGAAGCTGAGGCTCCAGTACTTTGGCCACCTCATGAGAAGAGAGGACTCCCTGGAAAAGGCCCTGATGCTGGGAAAAATCGAAGGCAAAAGGAAAAGAGGACGACAGAGAATGAGATGGTTGGACGGTGTCATCGATGCAACCAAAATGAATTTGACAAAACTCCAGGAGGCAGTGGAGGATAGGAAGGCCTGGCGAGCTCTGGTCCATGGGGTCACGAAGAGTCGGACATGACTGAACGACTGAACAACAACAACAGTAGCCATGACTCAACTTCCAGATAAACTCACCTGGATGACTGAGAATCTTCACAGACATTTGAACTGCATTTTCATCATGTTCCTTAAACGTGCTTGCTCAGAAGTAAATTTTTCCTTTTCAAATCTTTTGTACATTGTTCTTTAGCTGGATGAAGAGGCCAGTGTTTCATACTGGGTGTTCTATTCCCCACTGTGGCTCCTGGCAGAAAAGCCAGCCTAGGTGGCCTTGGGCAAGCAAGCGGCATAGTGCCCAGTATCATCCCAATAAGAAGGAAATGGGGATCAGTTTCTGAGTATTTTCTACCTGGGAAATCCTGGAAAGAGTTGCCTTAAGAGAGGATGGACTTGACGGCACATTATTTCTTCTTAGTATACATTGTTTCATTCCCGTTGTATGTGATGTTCACCTGAAACAACAGAGAGGTCGGTCCATCTCTGCTGAGTGTGTATGATCTTCCAGATGTTGTTGGACTGCCTCAACCATAGCCGGGAAAGCTGCTAAATGTATGGGATGATGGAAGATGCCATACAAAAGTGGTGGCACGCCATATGTTTTGGAGCACAACTCCTACAGTGCTTTGTCATTAGCAATCTAGTTTCGGAATTCTGGGAGTCGTGGTCCAAAACATCTGGAGCGCCAAAGGTTCACCACCGCTGCCATACAACATCTGGTGTAGCAGCAGAAACACCAACAAGGGAGACCAAAATGAAAGAATGCAGAAAAGCTCCCTTTTCCATGTTTAAATAAAGGACCACTATCCAAACGCCCCCAAAATGAACGAGGCATTCCCGAAACAAATGATAACCAAATATATTCCATACGCCTGTTGTTCAGATTGTTCATGACTGGCATTTTATCAGGTTGCTGCAATAGCTTCATCAGTTAGAGGACTGCAAATTCTGAATCGGATATGAGATGATTTCTTTTACATCTGTCTTAAAAGTAGCTTAAGGTTTCTGTGGCAAAAAAAAAAGGCTGTCACATTACACACACATATAAAAATGCTTCGGAAGGGATTAAAAATACAGAAAATGTAACAGGAAGTTTCCTTTAACTTCTAGTAGGACATAGTATGGAGTTGTCTGAGTCCAGGCTTAGCAAACCCACAGGAATAAGCAAGCACCCTTAATGAAAAGAAATTTGGCAAGTAAATCTGTTGACTCCTTTAAAGAGCGCTGATTATAGATGGGCAAAGAGGCAGAAGGATGACTATCATGTGAGGGCATTAATTTACATATAGCCATGGTCAGACTCCAACCACGAGGCTGCCTTGTGGGCAAGTCATACGTTGGGCATTAAGCACGGTAGGTTTCTCAGCCGGGCAAAACCAGCCATCTGTCTGGAAGACGTTAAAGCCGCCTTCTACCAAGTCAGATGGCTGGAAGTCAAGTCTTGCCTCTCTGAGATGGGGTACAGCCATTTCAAACCGGGGGGCCTTTTTGTCATTTTGGTGTGTGCTCTCCCCCCCCCCAGTTGCAGCCCTGCCCATTATGTTTCCAGCCAGCTTTTAACAACCAAGACATAAAGTCCTTGGCTGCTGGCCTCCAGCTCGTTTAAGTTGGTTTTCAAAAAATTAAAATGGCTTTAATTACTGGGTGAATTTTTAATTGCCATTCCCGTTTAAATGTGTTTTAAAGGGCAATTTTTATTGTGTCTTCAGCTTGATCCGTTTAAACATTTGTACACTGCTTTGCAGTGGAACTTATTCCTGAGCAAGCAATTGTTGAGATCACCTTTTCACCAATTGATGGCCACCTCTCAGCAATCCCTCCGGTCAAAGAAGCCAGGACAGATCATGATCAGAAAATAATCAAGCAAACTTTTTTTTCCTACGAAGACATTCATATGTTTAAAATTCACTTTGTTAGAAAACATTTTAGTGTCACTTTTAAGGAAACGAGAGTTTATTGTCCGGAGCCACTGAACAAAACAAAAATTGTGATGCAAAGTGCTGAAAACTGCATCAATACTATTGTGCATAAATCTGACACACCCAAGCATGGCCAAGGAGGGTTCTCCAGAATCCTAGTTTATTGCTAGATCCAGTACACCACAATAGATATCTACTCAGGAGTAAACCACACGTAACTCTGGGAGGGGGGGAACTTGAGTTTAGCATTGCATTTTAAGGCATGGAAATAAAATGAAATAAATAAGTCTGAAGAATTTTAAAAAGCCATTTATATCTAGATCACATATAATCAGGCCCACAGATAAGGAACTGTACTGTAAAAAATGGCAAAGATTAATATCCCAGGGAATTGCAGCTCTGGATGGAATTTAAAGAAGGGATGGATGCTCTCTTACTCATTGTGCTGAGTCTTCTCCAGACCACACCAAAACAAATCATTCCAGATTGCAGTGGATTTAGGAAAAAATGTTTTATTTTAGGACGGTTCATGATGAAAACCCTAAAAGTGCTGCTACTGCTTCCAGGAACAAAGGAGCAGATGAGATCATAGATGAAAATTACAACAGGGTTCCCCCATCCAAATGTGTGTGTGTGTGTGTGTGTGTGTGTGTGTGTGTGTGTGTTGCGTTGTTACAGTCATGACTCCATGTCCATGGAGTTTTCTTGGCAGGAATACTGGAGTGGTTTTCCAGTTCCTACTCCAGGCGCCTACAGCATGTGGTATTCCCTGGTAGTCTCCCATCCAAGTACCAACCAGGGCTGACCCTGCTTAGCTTCCGAAATCAGGCGAGACTGGATGTGCTTAGGGCATCTAGGCAGCGATCCAAATTTAGGATCTCTGTTTAAAATGTAAGGCCAAGCCCTATTCCTGTGCCTAAATCTAACTCTGTTTGTCAGGGAAGGAAAATGGACATGTCTTCGAATGAAATATCTTGCCATTCCCATTGAGCACCTTCTCTGGAAATGATCGGAACGGTGTCCCGAAATATATGAGGGATGCAGGGATGCAGAAGACCAGAGATGGACACACACCTCAGTTCAGAAGTTCATGCCAGTTTGTATGCACGGCCTCACAGGTGCCACACATTCTCTTCCCCCGCCTCTCTGGCCAATGACCCAGTCACCTGCCTCTCCTTTTCCTCTTTGGTTGTTTGACCAATCCCTGGCAGGAGCATGGGTTTGCCTGCCCTGCTTCCTTGTATGAGTGGGCGACCAGGCAAGGAGGTGGGGCAGGGAAGCCCATGCTCCTGATGGAGAGTGGTCAAAGAGCCAATGAGAAGGAGGAGGAGGAGGAGGAGGAAGAGAAAAGGAGCGTGCAGCAGCTGGTGAGTGGGGGAAGCAGCCAAAAAGGTGGAGGAAAGGAGGGTGCAGTGCCTGTGATGCAAACCTATGCACCAAGGCTTGTGCCCATCTCTAGAGAAGACCATTCCTCCGCAGTAATATCTGTTCTTACAGCTGGCATTTCTGGCAGTGGTCTATTTTAAAAGATGCTATTAACAACAGGAGATGCCCAGGAATGACCCAGTGGCCTTTGAAAGCCAAATAGCAGTTCCCTTATTAAGCAACAGCTGCTCCTTTCGAGGGTCTTGCATCCTCGAACGCTTTCAGCTCAGATATCCCACTGACGGCCACAAATGTGACATCACTAAAGGCAACTTGATAACACGCGGGCCTCTTGGGGTTTTACGGTCCAAAAACATACCTTTGGGTTTGACTTGACTGGAGGTTCATGCATATCAATCAATCTCAAAGAGGCAGGGTTATTTATCAAAAGCTGTCCTAAAAGTATATTAGGCTCGCTGAAGGATGCCAAAAAGATAATCGGCACCATATGAAACTGAGCCGTATTTTATTAGGAAACTCTTCATTTCTTGCCGTCTAAAAGCTTCCCACCCACTCTGCGAAGCTGAAATGAAGCAGCTGTCCACATTTATTTTAGAAATAAAACTGAATGTCAGGGAGCATCTGGAAAGGGGGAGGTGGACAGACAAGAGGGTATTTGCATTCATCAGTTTGAAAAGCTGAGATGATACACTTTCAAACTACCAATTACAGCTGAGCACCTTGACGCAAGGTTGTATTAAGATACAGAGTTAACAGTCTTGCCCGGGCTTAATAATAAGCTTCAGCATTGTGATAGGCAATACACAGAGAAAGCAAAGCAAAAAAGGAGAAACATATGCCTACTTGAAATGTTCTCCTGTTCCTTCCACGGCTCAGCTGTTAGAGCAGAAGAATTGAGAGCACTGCTTCCCAACCGTGGGTCTCCAGATGTTCTTGGACTAACAGGCAAGTCCAACCTTCAGCCCTCCAGATGTTTTGGACCACTACTCCCACAGTCCTTTGCCTTTGGCAATACAGGCTTGGAATTCTGGGAGTTGTGGTCCAAAACATCAGGAGAGCCAAGTTTGGACATGCCCGGGCTACAACTTCCAGAAATCCTGGTCAGCACAACTAGTGAAGGCTTTGGAGAGTTTTAGTCCAAGAACATCCAGGGACTCAAGGTTGGGAACCATGGCATTTGTGTGTGTTAATAAGACACCCATACACTGAAGCTGTGTCTTGAAAAGAGGCAAGAGATCGTTTCTGCTCCTAGCAAACCACCCCCTCCTTCAATGAAACTGGAGATATAGTCATGATGCAGTGGTATTAAAAAGACCTCAAAACTCCCCTCCCTCAACACATACACACAGAGTGTATCCAGTGAAGGGCTACCAGCTCTGATAACACCAATGAGGATGGGAGGAACCACCAGGAAAACTCATGGACAGAATGTCCACAATGGGTTAGCTATCAAAGATCGATGCACACTTTCTGTGCGGAGCCCTCTGTGGCTTTCAGACTCATCATCTACCTCCCTCCTACTGGGAAAACCATTGCTGCTCAAAGAGTTCTTAATGTTAACCTTTTCCGTTCAAAGTCTCTCCCTGCCCCGGCTTCTTCAAAGCAGTCCGAGTTGGCAATAAAGAAGATTATACGCTTTCTCCTCTCTCTTTCTCTCTCTCTCTCTTTTTTTGAGTGATAGTGGTGAGGGAGGGCTCTCTTTTTTTCTATTTTTGTCTTTAATTCACCCTTTTCATCTCACAGCTGGGCTGCAGGCAAGTCCCCAAGGCCAAAATAGCAGTTTTGCTGGGTCTGCCAGCCTCTTGAAATTACCACTCAGCTGGCCGCTGATTTAGAAACCAGAATAAGACCAGAAAATTCAGAAGCACAGCAGAAAAACCAATGTGCTCAAGGAAACAGCTGGCAGCATCCTCACTCCCTTTCCTGTGGGACATTTAAAGGGCTCAGTATATGGGAAATATTTATTTTTGATAAAGGCTTTCTGGACTGCAGGTCTTACCATATATTCCTGTTTTTATATGGGAGATTTTCTCTACCGAATACCCTCCTGGATCTAACCAGTGTTGCTGCTGAATTCATTTCAGGGCCAAGAGTCAAATGTAGAGAAGGGGTGTGTGTACATCTGTGCATGTTCCTCCGCATAACCTCTGCACCTTTGTTTAAAGGTAGGGGGCCTGCCGCTTCCAGAGTCATCTAAGTCTGCCTGGCAAAATACATCTTGCCAAGAGTGTAGCATTTAAGTTTAACCTCCTGGCAAAGCCCATCTTGCTGTTCCAGGACTTTTGGTACATGCCTTGAAGAACTGGAATTTATCCACAAAAGCTCACATATTGCATCATGATGTTTCATTTTTTTATCAGTGGCCTGTAAAGGCATCACCTCTAGCCTATTCTTGCATTTGTAATTTGTAATGGCCACACGGCTCCCCACCACTACCTCTTTACGTTCAAGCTGAAACCTGAAATAACTCTTAGTTAAAACTTGTCCAGCTTAAGAATCTTGATGCGCTAAGACTGGCGCGTTCTTTTACAAGCACAACAACGGCTTCAAATTATTCCGAACCTCTTTAAATGGGCTTTAAATAGTCTCTCTTTTCCCCTGGTCACAGAGATCTTGTGAGGGAGGGTGTGACAGAAACACATTCATAATAAATGAAGAACAAAGGAATGGGTGGCCGACAGAGCGCCCAGGGAAGCTTCGCTTCCTGAGTTGCCTCTAGTTGAGCGGCAAGTGGAAGATTTCCTCAGGTGGGCGGCAAATGTCAAAAATACAAAGGACCTGAAACTGTACTTGGTCTGATGCAAGAACTGAATGATGTCTGTACTGGCCCCCTTCTACCAGGCACATCCACAGAAGTCCACAAACCCAGAGATCCAGGCACATGGAGGGTGACCCACAGAGACTGGAATGACTACGATTCAGACAGGAGGGGTGGATCTTGCCCCTTTGGGGAATCCGAAAGACCACAGAAGAAATGAAGCTCTCAATTCACAGGGGTGCCTTTCCAGCCATTCTGCAACAAGGAGATTCCCTATCACTACTTCCAGCTTTTTTTACCAACCACCACTGTGAAGAAGATCCAATGGCCCTCACCCCTTCCTGAGTCTTCCTCATCTTCTAAAGCAGTCATTTTCAACCATGTGACCCTATGGTCCCCTGGGGTGCCCTGGCACATTTGAAGGGGCCGCAGACTAGAAACATTTATTTATTTATTTATTTATTTATTTATTTATTTATTTATTTATTTATTTATTTATTTATTTATTTATACCGCCCATCTTCCGAAGGAACTCCAGGCGGTTTACAGTAAGGGCCTTTTCATACCCACTTAAATTTGGACCAGGGATCTTGGGGGTTCTTTGCTCTTCCTGCATCCCCACCCCTCCACACTTCCTTGATCCTGTCTGCGTGAGGGGAGGGAGGAAGAAAGAGAGGAAAAAATGCAGGCTCACCTCCGAAGCTGGTCGAAGCCCTGTGGTCCTTCTCTTCTGGTTTTTTTTTTTTTTTTTGCCTCCCGCCCCTTCTCTTAAAGGGGCGGGAGGCAAAAAAAACCAAACAGAAGTGAGGAGAGCCCCGCACCCACCAGATTAAATCCGCATCAGGAATTTTCACCCTCCTAGAGCAGGTACAAGAAAGTGCAGCTGGGACACGCTTAGGTGGGCGTGGTCATACTTAATTTCCTGCAAACTCCAGAGCTGGTGGAGAAACAATTGTAAGCTCCAGAGCTGGCAGACATTTGCTGCGGAGTTTAGGGGTTGTGTACAAAGGGCCTAAGTTAAAAACAAACAGAAAACACCAAAAGAAGACTATACAAAATGAAGAGAGTCATCGGCAAGGTGGTTATTTAAAAAAAAATTAAATTAAAGGTTGCCAAATGCCTCCCGGTAAAGCAAGGTTTTAAGTGCTTTTTTGAAGGCTGGCAGGGACTGTGCAAGGCACAGCTCACTCGGGAGATGGTTCGAGAGACAGGGGCCAGCCACAGAGTAGATGCAGTTGCGGGTTAGCGATTTCCGCGCCTCCCTGTTCTCCACACACCACCTTATAAGATTTATTATACAATCCTAATTGTATAATTGTCCCCTATACAGTGGACCCTCGTATAAAAAACAGTTTGTATAGCATAACATATGTACAACATAAAACATTCCGGAGACGGGGGAAATTTGCTTAACAGAAGCCCCTATGGGGTGAATCCGTACAACATAAAAATGGTCGCAATTAGGGATCACTCTGTTTTCAGTGCATTCCTATGGGAAATCTGTATAAAGGAAAATTTGCTTAACAAAAATTCATTTGGAACAAATTAGTTCCTTTATACAAGATACCACAGTATTCATTTTATATGGTGTTTATTTATTTATTTATTTGTTTCACTTTTATACCACACCATATACCATAAGGAACTCTGGGCGGTTTACAAATTGAAAAACATCAGATAAAACAGCAATATAAGGAAACCACGGCAAAAAAAAAAAAAAAAAAAAAGAGGAGGGGGTGGGTGATTTTAAGAATGGTGTTCTAAATCACTCTGAAAGGGATGACACAATGACAGTTATGAAGAATTGATGACCTAGGCTGGCTTGTCATCAAAATTAAGTTACCAGTACTCAGTGCCAGGGCCGGCGCGTCCATTAAGGCGAACTAGGCAGGTGGCTAGGGCGCCAAATTGGACAGGGGGCGCTGGCCAGCCAGCTGCCCCCACACGCCCCCCCTGCCGCTGGCCCCTGCCATCCGTCCCCCCACCGCCCATCACCGCCCGCCCGCCCGCCCGCCGCCGCCGCCCAACCAACCCTGCCACCCCACCCCCACCCCCCGCTGCTGCTGCTGCCGCTGCCGCCCCCTGTCCCCTCCCGCCGCCCCGCCCCCGCCACTGCCACCCCCTGCCGCCACCGCCGCCCTGCCTGCCTGCCACTCTGCCGCCAGCGATGCCCGCCGCCCCCCGCCTAGGGCGCAGAAAACCCTAGCACCGGCCCTGCTCAGTGCTGAAGACTGCCCTTCTGTCCAAGGGCGTCCATGGTGCTGTTTCAGTAAATGCGATGGGATAACTCATTGCACTGCAACTTTTCTTTAACTCATAAGGTTTCTTTCCCTCTGGTAACACACCTGTAAAGGACTAACAAATTTTATTTGGGGTAAACTTTTGCAGTCTGCAGCCCATTTCTTCAGATACAAGTAAGATACCTTCCATGAAACCTTATGTCAAATAAAAGTCATTGGTATTTACAGTGCCACAAGATGGCTAATTGTTTTTCAGTACAACAGACAATAACACATCGACTCCCTTTGGAAATATCTCTGAAGGGAGGCATACAATCCATCTTCCAGGTTTGGCCCATCTCTTAAGCTAGAAACAAAGGAACAGCACCACTGTACGGACATAGGCCATGACTGGAGATATTTGTCAAAGTCATGGGTGGTTGCCAAGGAAGGCTCGACGCGGGCCTTCTGCAATGGGGAAAGCAGACACCGAGTTGTGGCACAAACTGTTGACCAAGTGGGCTTGCCTGCACTGACGACAGGGAAAAATTCCCATCCATTTCTCTACTAACAGGACTCAATACATGACAGGGCTCTTTGTCTTCCTTTGGATCGGCTACCAAGTTGACCAAAACGACGGCATCTACTTCCCACCCAAATGGAATACAAAGCAGAAATGTCCCCCGGTCTGGAAGCAAGGCGTTTGGCATCCACTACTTTTGAGAAGTTACACCCATGTATACAGAAAGAATTAAAATTAGCAGTGACTGTTGAAAGACCGCCAATGTGCTTCATCCTGGCAGTGGTCACCTGTTGCATTGTGCAGCTCCTTGCCTCCCTCGCAAAGAAGGGAATCCTTCACGCCCTTTGTCTGGACTTCAGGCCCAAATCTTTTAGAGAAAGAGGCCGGATGGAAGATTTATAGTCTCATTCTATACATCACGACTTGGGAGTAAGCCTTAGGTTTATTCAATGGCATTTTTTCCAAAGAAGCATGCTTAAGACAGCAGCCTGCATGTCAGCCTTGGTCATCACAGAACAGATGCTTTTAGCTTCTCATTAAGCGCAGATGATGCAAGAGCTGGGTCTCCATGGCAGAAAGCCCAGTCTCAAAGCATAGTGTTGGCACATATCTAGATCCATAGAACAAATGCACTCAGAGAAGAAATGCAACAACAAAAAATGCAAACAAACAAAATGGTGTAAGAAGAGGGAATGAATGGCTGGAAGATGCTACTGCAGGCATGTCCAAACTTCAGCCCTCCAGATGTTTTGGACCACAGTTCCCACAGTCCTTTGTCATTGGCAATCAAAGCTTAGAATTCTGGGAGTTGTGATCCAATACATCAGGAGGGCTGAAGTTTGGACATGGCTGTGCTACTGCATGTCATTTTATGCAATACTCAAATGCAATGAGGTAATAACAGATTCCCACCAGCAGTAACCGTTTTCCTAATTTTGCCGAGCCACCTTATGGATTATATTTATATCCTTTTCTCTGAGGTGCTCAAAATGGATGTTGACAAAGCTTCTCCACCGTGGTCCCATCCTTATGATCCTAGAAGGAAGGTGTAACCAAAAGACAAGGATGGCTGCAAAACCACAAAATGAAATCCATGCCCGAGTGCAGATCTGGATTTCCGTCTCATTTGTCCTAATTCACCAGTGGCAACTCCACAGGAATGGGAAAGAAACCCCAGGCATCAAACTGAATTGCCCATCCTGGGAGGCAGAAAGGGTCTCCTGCGTCTTTCTGAACGCTTCATGGCTAGGTTGTGTTTATCGTTCTTCTGCATAGAGACCAACCTGTTTAACCAATGGAGACAGGAAAGGGGGAGGCATTGCTGATCAGAGATGGGTCACAACAAATAATCATCTTAGAATGGCAGGGCTGGAAGAAAACGCAGGGGTCATCAAGTCCAGCACCTGTCAAGGAGGCACCGTGAGGAATCAAGCTCCCAACCCTTCCATCTGCAAAAAGACACTGAAACCACTGAGCAATTCCAGCCAATGGCATATCTCATTCTGGGGGATGAGGAGGTGAATGCGACACAGATGAGCCCCATGGAAGCCACACAGTTGAGATTGAGCTGTTTGGTGGGGGGTGTGTTTGGGGCAAAAGGAGTTAAATTTTAAAATGAATGAAAGAGGTGGCCAGTGAGGGGGTGTCTAAAGAAGTGTCACCCTCCTTTTCTGCCCGTGTGGCTCTCTGTCTGCCACTCCTGGGTCACAGAATCATAGAATAATGAAGCTGGAAGGGGCCTACAAGAGCATTGAGTCCAATCCCCTGCTCAAGGCACAAATAGAAATCATAGGGCAGTGGTGGCGAACCTTTGGCACTCCAGATGTTTTGGACCACAACTCCCAAAATTCCAAGCCCTCATTGTCAATGGCAAAGGAATGTGGGAGTTGTGGTCCAAAACATGTGGAGTGTCAAAGGTTTGCCATCACTGTCATAGGGTATCTGCCAGGTGATTGTCTAAATTTATCTTGGAGGCCTCCAGCCTCGGTGTATTCTCATAGAATCATAGAGTGGGAAGAGACCTCAGGGGCCATCCAGTCCAACCCCCTGCCATGCAGGAACCCCGATCACATTCTCCACCTCTTGAGGCCACGGGTTCCATTGTCATACTGCTCTAACAGTTAGGAAGTGTTTCCTGATATTCAACCAAAATTTGGCTTCCTTTATTTGGAGCCCATTGTCCCATGTCCTGCATTCTGGGTAGATCAAGAGAAAATCCTGTCCCTGCTACTCTTGGTTATTCTGCTTTTCACATTACCAGCTGGAGTGGCAACTAGGGATGTTGAATTTCTGGAAATTCTAATTACCCAGATGTTCTTGGCCTGAAGTTCCCAGAAGCCATCACCGCTAGCCATGCTGGCTGGGGTTTCTGGAAGTTGCAGACCAAGAAAAGGTCCACCTCAACCACCACCACCACCCTGGGCTTTTTTCTCGGTGTTTCTGGAAATTTTACATCTCTAGTGGGCGCCAGGCTCCACTGTAACAGGGTCAGCTGCCACTGAGGGTTAAAGCTCAGGAACTCAACCCAGGAGGCAGAGCTGGTCCAATTAAGTCATCAGGAGGTTTGCATAAGCCTAGGTCTTTTTCAATGGGCATGGATGGAAGGAACGGACCCAAGCAAACACAAATGAAAAACAACACACAGGTCTCTGCTTCTTTCTCTTTTAAAAGAACTGCTTAACCACAAAGCAACTCCCCCTCTTCCAGACCAGACACAAATGCACCCCATGTGTTTGCACCATGAACTAGCAGGGTTATGGGCATTCTACTTAATCCCTTTAGCAGGAAATGCTGTCCGAAGCAAGCCAATTCAATGCACCATCTGCAAAGGCCTAGATGCTGAAAAGGAAGAGGTGACTCTAACTCCTTTGTCAAAGGAAGCCAGGGTGGGATAGAAAGGAGTATTGACAGAAAGCCACAAAGCTGAAAAGCAGATTAGCAAGAAGGATGTAAATGTAACAAAACTAATGTGAATGGATTTTTCACTAAGGCTTCCTGGCAATTCCCTCAAACTCACATTAGTTTTATTCGGCAGACTATTGTATCAGCAGGGTTTGGTATGATTTTAAGCAAAAGGGGCAGAGTCAAAGACTAGAGGAACACCTTCACAGGGAGGCAAGCTATTTTGAAAGGGAAAAGAATGACTTCCTTCGAGACAACTTCTCCTAGATGTCTTGCAAAAGGTGCACGTCAGATGTGCTGCTGCACACAGCTTTCCAACTGACCTGCCGTGACTCACATGTTGGGGATGAAAAGAATTACAGCACTCGTTTATATCCTGATGGTTTCAAAGCAGTGTTCTGGGGAACCTTGTGGTTTCACAGAAGTTTGCTGGGGTTCGTTAAGGAGAAGAACAGCAAATGGCAGCTACATTACCCAACAGCGTCGGGACAAGCTTCTAATAATATGCATGCAACACAAAGAGCTGATTCAACAGAAACCGACTGATTTTATCATGTCCCACCACCCTTCCATGCTCAAGGATGACAAATCTGAAAAGAGGCTGCCTCCACAAAGCTGAGTTGAAATTCCCTGGAAAACAGAATCCTCAGACACATACAGTGAAAAGTTGGAAGGGGCCTATAAGACCATCAATCAAATTCAACCCCTGCTCGATGCAGGAATACAAATCTGGACATATTCCAGGTGGTTGTCCAAATTTCTCTTGAGTGCCTCCAAGTGTTGAAGCACTTACCACCTCTTGGGGCAATTGGTTCCATTGCCGTACTACTCTAAGAGTTAGGAAGTTTTTACTGATATTCAGCCAAAAGCGGAGTTATCATCACTTGACTCCATAGGTTAAATAAAATGGTTTCCTGATTGTTCCAACTTTAGGAAAGATCAAGTCAATCGGTGAAGAGATTCATAGAAAGCACAGGTGGCTCATGTATTAGAGCAGAGGTTCTCAACCTGTGGGCCCCAGGTGTTCCTGGACTGCAACTCCCAGAAGCCTCCACCATTCGCTGTGCTGGAAGGGATTTCTGGGAGTTGCAGTTCAGGAACATCTGGGGACCCACAGATTGAGAACCACTGTGTTAGAGGGTAGTCTCACTCCAAAACAGGGGAGGGGTCTGAAGTTGCTGCTCCAGTAACGAGACACCTGGGAGAAAAAGACAACTCGCCGACCAACAATATCAATGTTCTCCTTCAGGGGTTGAAATCCCCATAGTAAATCACAAGAAGTTGACTCATCAAATGCCCACTGATTTAATAGGCCTATGCTGGTCAAGACTTACTTTTGGATCTCAGCTAAGGAGGAGCTGTTAGAAGAACCCAACAGCTTTGGGCTGTGTTTGGTATCAACTCTGCATCTGAGTTGCTTAGGGTGGTGGTCCCCAGCCTTGGGCAACAAAAGTACAGGTATTCTTGGACTGCAGCTCCTAGAAATCCTGGCCAGCACAGCTGGGGGTGAAGGCTTCTGGGAACCGCAGTCCAGCAACATCTGGGTTATCCAAAGTTGGGACCACTAGCTTAGGACTTTCAGTGGCCATTCTATGATGTTGTTCCTCTTTGGAAAACAAAGGCCAACATCCTATTGCTGGTGACATGCAAATGGCATCACGTTTTGTGATCAATTGCAATTTTACAAAGTTGGCATAAACATGCTGGATAGCTCAGGAAATTTATGTCTTCTGAGAATAAGGTTCAAGTTTTGAGTTTATCTTCAATTCTTCATTCTGTCCTCGGCCTTATAGATATCCTAAAAGCATCGTCTCTGTATTTCTGCAAAGCACCCCCGCCTCTGCAGAGATGGGCTTCTAAACTGAATGGCAACAGGAACTGTCCAAACCACAAAAAGTGTATAGCAAATGTCAAACCGCATGCTAAGACATCTCAGATCTTAAAATATCTTGTTTTGCACCTTTGTATTCAGCTTTTGAAACTCATGATAGAGATAGAAAGAACAATACATTAAGAAAATAATGACGTTTAATCTTGCTAATGCAGATGGGAAAGTCTCACCAATCTTTAAGTTTGGTTGCGTTAGGGAAAATGAAGATACAGTATATGTAGTGAAGTCACATGGTTTCCACTGTGGCAAATTGGACCCAATCCTGATTTTATTCTTTGTCTGTTTCTGTATGCAGAAAAGTATTTAAGACTGGACATTCCATACAGGAAGTTGTCCCTGTGTCCAGGCACCCCTTGTGCACAAGGTATTCTGAAAGGATCATCTGAAAATAAATCTACATTCCCAGGAGTCCGGTTTGTCCTTCGTCCATTTTATAGTGATTCTCATTGAGGATCAGCCACATTCAAATGTGTGGAGACGGTCTCTGGCTGCAGATTCCCCACTGGGGCCTCCTTCATGACCCATAAGGTCCCTTCTAGCTCTGCAGTTCTCAAAAAAGGGTGACGAAGTCTATGATGGCAATTTGTCACATGTTGGGTTGCACAGCTCAATATGCAAAAGATAATGGCTACACTTCATAAATGATAGCAAAAGGGACAACATCTCCACTACACTGATTTTAGCCAAAGGGCAGGAAAGGATTTCCTCGAAATTGAAAGTCAGAAAATCACTCCACTACAAATCAAGTGAAATTATATTTATCAGAGGAGCCTCGTGGCACAGTACTGCAGTGATGATTCTACTCACAAGCTGAGCTCAGTCCCAACGGGTTCAGGTAGTTGGCTCAAGGTCGACTCAGACCTCCATCCTTCTGAGGTCAGTAGTTAGAGTGCCTAGCTCCCTGGACATGATAATGCACATAATTTTTAAAAAGGTTTTTATTACTGTTTGATGATTTACTGATATTTTATTTATAACTATTTTAAATTGTTTTAATTCTTTGATTGTAAGCCGCCCAGAGACCTTTGGGTAGTGGGCGGCATATAAGTTGAATAAATAAATAAATAAATAAATAAATAATCAAATTGTAAACCACCCAGAGAGAGCTTTAAGTGCTATCAGGCAGTATATCACAGTACATTCTGCTTTTGCTTTGCTTTATCGGATCAAAACAACCCCAAACTACATTTTGCATAATCAGTAGCAAAATGATTTAATTTGCCTTAAATTATCTTGGTCTTGCCTTTGGCCTTCAAGGCTAGTAATTAACTGGTCTTCAGGCATGCAAGGAAAACTTCGTCACATCTCAGGAAAGTCAGTTCTACCATGAACAGGAGAACTAGCCAAGGGCAAAAAATCTTCATAAGGCAAAGGACAGAAAGGTGCGTTTATTTTCTAGTCCCACCACTAGCAATTATTCTGGACCAGCGCTGATGTCCAGACTGGGTGGAGGAAGGTATGACTCACATCCTGCCCAAAAGAGAAAAGATGAAAGAACACACAAACCTGTTTTTTTATCCAGCCAGGCACACACAAAAACACACCGGTTTCTTTTCTTTTACAAGACCAGCAAAACAGATTTTGCTGAGCCAAAGCACCAGATAAGAATAATTCTGAAAATGAAACATCCAGTCTAATTCGGCATTCAAGATAGTTGCTGTTCTGCTTCTATTGTGGTAGTGTAGTGAGAACTGCAGAATGGACATTAAAAGTACAGTAGGACCCCCGTATCCACTGATTCAGTTATCCACGGTTGGCAGAGGAATAAATAAATAAATAATTCACCCCCTGCAAAGCAACCTACTGTCACAAAGAACAGCTGTAAAGCAAGCTACTGTCATAAAACAGCAGCCATAAAGCAAGCTACCATCCCAAACAATAGCTGTAAAGCAAGCTACTGTCACAAAATAACAGTTTTGGGGAACATTTTGACATTCTCTCTTATCCACGGTTTTCATTATCCACGGGAAGGCTTGGAACCAATCCCCAGCGGATACTGGGGTCCTATTGTAGGAGGAATATGGCTTGGATACTGATGTGAAGAAAGCTATTGGCATCTAACTATTTTATGAAAAAGAAAAGTGTACCCACTGTACATCTTTCTACTGATACCTCCCCTCTAGCTGCGTCTTCTTCAGTGCACCTCATGAGTAAACCATATGAAGCCATATTAATGTTTGCCAGGTCCTGTTCATAAATGTCTGTAGTGAAAGATCCTGAGTGTTTCTCCAATTTTTTTAGCAATCTCACACCTTGCTGATGGAGAAATTGACTAATAAGATCAGAATATATACAGGAGAAATAAAATATGGTCAATTCATGGAAACCTGGAAACTTTTACTAAAATATATGAATGACTTAATTGAGAAGAAACATGCTTTAGGAAATAATCTAGGTTGTTGGTCTCATTTCTTAGGATGGAATTGGGAGACTAAATGCAACCCTGCTAAATTGTGTAACTCACCCATGCCTAAAGTGGTTAATTAATTAATAAGATTACGATGTATGTCACTATGTTATGTTCATGTTTCTCTTGCCTTCTATCTTTTCCCTTTTGTTTATCATTTTTTTCAAAGCCATATAAACAGGGTTTATGCCAAAGGCAAGACCACCGGAGGGGGGCATGGTGGCTCAGCGGACTAAGGCTTCTGAAAACTGTCGGCTGCAAAGTCGGCAGCTCGGCGGTTCAAATCCCGGGTGCCACACAGCAGAGTGAGCTCCCGCTGATAAACCCAGCTCCTGCCAACCTAGCAGTTGAAAAGCATGTAAATGCAAGTAGATAAATAGGTACCACCATAGAAACAGGAAGGTAAAACAGTGTTTCCTTGCAGTCATTCTGGCCACATGGCCACGGATGTGCAAAACACTGGCTCTTTGGCTTGAAGACGGAGATGAGCACCACGGCTAGAGTTGGACACGACTAGCACGCATGTGCGGGGGAACCTTTACCTTTTAAACAGGGTTGACAGAACTGTTTCCCAGGGATGTTGGCCCAGGTTTCCAGATTCGAGTCTCAAATCCAAGTCATCTCCCCCCCCCCCCCACCCCGAGACTTGGAACTTGGACCCAAAGACTCAGACTGTGCATGCGCTGCCCTTCCCCAGAGCTGTTCCCGCCTCTGCGCATGTGCCGGCCTATCAGCAGGGCGGTGGTGATTGTAGAATGACCTTATTTGGCTAAAATGTTGAAAATATATCCCATGTCCTCTGTAGGCTTACAAACTCAATATATTCTACCGTGTTTATTCCATGAATCAGCCTAATCATTTTGCCTCTCCTCCTCCACCACCCGTCAGTGCTGGAATTTGCCTCTTTTCCTTCCCACTACCTTGATTTCAGGTTTCTACTTGTAGGAGGATTTAAAAGAGAAGAAGTCTGGAAAGCAATTTAATAAATGGCTTAATCAGTGGACCACAAACACTGTTGATGGCCATTAATAGCAGGCGTTGTCCAGTGTTAAAGGCCATGTGCCATAAGCCATGTGCCATCAGTGGCTATCATTATGGAAGCCTAAGGACAACCTCTGGGTTGGAGAGAGAGGCAGGATATCTCTCAATGCCATTGGCAGGGAATCATAAGCAGGTGAAGACATCTGCTTGGGAATACCTGGAAGCCAATGGTGAGCCACTGTGTGAGACAGAATGCTGGACTGGATGGGCGGTGGCCTGTTCCAGCAAGGCTGTTCTTATGTTCTTAAGCCCTAAAAATCAAATGTTTTAGCAAACAAACAAAAATCCCAAGGCAAAATGTTAACCCATGGGAACGATGGGTTAAACTTCTGGTTAGCCACTTTAAATAATATCAACATTTTTAAGTGAAATGGAAGCTGACTGCCTTTTTTTAAAATCCAAATTCTTCCTAAAGTTGATGTATTCACCTTAAAAGAGGTGAAGAGACACTTTCAGCCCAAGGGAAACCAGGCCACACCCTTCTCTTATATAATTCCAACCTTCTCCTACCTAGCCCTTGGGTGTGCAGTCTTTCAGCATAACCTGAGCACATTTCCCTGGCAAAGAGACAAAGAGAGTCAGTCACTCCGTTTGTCTGCTTTCTGCAAGCAGTAATTACATTATTATACATGACAACAGCAGCTGCCAACAGGAGCACAATTCATTCCTCCAGGCTACTGGATCTGTAATATTTGAAACCCGAGTGTCCATTTGAATAATGGATAGAATGGTTATGTTAAGTTTTCAGAACTGGTTCCATGGTCAGCTAGTGATAAGACAAGCAACATGACTCTGGTCTGGTCAACTAGGATTTCTTGTTTGGTGTTCTGCAACTGCAGGTTGGCTGGATTTATCTGGAGATCAATCGGCAGCTTGCAAATTTAAAACAATGTCAGAGAAAGTAAATTTCTCACTGCCTTCCTTATGCTTGTGAGCAAAAGAAAATACTCAAGATTCCGAACTCTGATTGCTCACATTCCAACAAGCTATGCAGAATTATGGGATAATTGCTGAAAATCAGCGATTTGTTAAAAATGAAATCAGACCAAGCAAGATCGCCTTAGTTCTAAATCAAGTTTCTTTTATTCTTGTTTGTGATCTAATCGAAGAATGAACAGCCACTGTGGTGGGAAAGTAGAAGTTGCTATTTAAAAGACTGGGTGTTTGCATGGCTGCTCCTTGTACATTTTCTCTATAATCAAAGGTCTTTAAAACAAAAACTCTAATGCAACTTGCATCTCTCCTGACTCACATCTAAGAAAGATACGCCTGGCAAAATCCATCTTGTGAAAAACTTTGGGACTTGACATCAAAGAGTAGCTTTCATGGCAACCCCCCCCGCCCCGAATACTGGGATTTTAAATTCTTCACACTCGTAGGTGCCTGACAAAGTGGTCCTGATCCATGAAGATTCACAGACTGTATGAGCATTTTTGTAATGATCTACAATGGTGCTGCATTTGTACATCAGGGAAGACTAAGCTAGAACATAGTCAACATTAAAACTTACAGCTGATAAATGTATCACCTGATAAATGAGCACATGGAGGGACCCACGTTCGAGGCCAAATAGTTAGATTACAGAAGCAGCATGCAAGGGATAAGAGCGGCACACGGAAAGCCTGAAGCATGCCTGATTTTAAAAAAAGAATTAGTGGACGAAGGATGCAGGGGAAGGCTTTGGCATCAGAAGGGTATAATCATAGACAGAGACTGTATGCAGCCAGGAAAACTTTATTCCAAAGATCCAAAAATAACAGGAGAAAAATAATAATGAAAAAAAAAAGACCAAAACTTGGGACCAATTTGCTTCTTGCAGAAGATAAATTCTTCTAGGAATTGATATTACCCGCAAGGAATCCAAACTATTGCTCATCCTGGGGCACCTATTCATCGTTTGACTAAGATGGCGTCAAGCCAGTCTTCAGACAGACTGCTATGGGTCCTTCCTCTGTTTTTCAGGGCAAACACATGCGTGTCTGTGACTGCGACCGAGCACAATTAGAGACCATCCACTACAGAATACAATTCAGGACACCGAATTCTGCAGTGGTTTCATGTTTAAAATATCAGTCAAGTTTTTAACCCTCAGAGCTGCCACTAGAGATCTTAAGGTGTGCAGGGAAGGCCTGCCGTGATCTCAAAAGAAAACTGAAGGCAAATATAATTGGCAACTCCACTTGGTGTCAAGCAGGGAAGGGAAAAAAACAATGGACAGTTGCTGGGAGGATCTGCATTTTTCAATTACGTGGACTACATGTCCCATAATTCCCCATTCTGGGAGTTCTTCCTGACCTACACACACCTTGCTGATGTGGCTCACCTAGCTTGCTGTTCCTGCCCCATTGCTAGCTGCGAGATTTATTTCTGAACAGGAAGCTTGGGCAGAGTTAGGCCTAGTTAAGCCAGAAAACATTTCAGTTTGACTTTTTCCATCCAGGCAAGCTATATTTATGCAAGGAACCCTGTGGGACTTCAACATTCCTGGATCTGGTTAAAAAAAATGACACGAGGCAATGCAGTAAGAGTTCTTGCTGTGCAAACAAGGTTTTGTCAACAGTTTTCCTTTAATGTCCAGTTTGAGAACAATAATAATTATATATGACAGTATTGTTCTGTGCATAAGACTATATCTTATCTAAAATTGTTAGACGAAAAATTAAAAGGTGTCATATACATGAAAACCAAATACAAGATTAGACTAGGTGATACCTTTAGGCTACTAGTAAAATAACAAAACAGTTGCGAATATTTCGAGGGCAATGCCCTCTTTTTCAAAAGTTCAAGCATGGCCAAAGATGGATTTGCCAGGAGTTAGTTTTTAGATGTAGAGTTCTTGGCAAGATGAAAATACTTGCTACGCAGGCTCTAGCAGAGATGTTGTAAAGCTGCATCTGAAGTCATGGGTTGTGTTACAGCCCCAGTCCTTCAAACAAAGTGACAAACACGGTTGCAAAACTGTAATTTGAGGTTGGAAAAGTGGGGGGTTGTATACATGGGGGGTGTCTTATTGACAGGAAAAAACAACGGTACGTGGCATCAAGATTATTCCATTGCCTGGCAATGCATTTTAGAGTTGTCTAAGTAAACAATACTCAGAATCAGTTTGCCAGTCCCTTCTGCTGAGGGTGTTCTGAGCCTGTGGGACTGTGGGACAGAGGCCAAGTGTTCAGTTTAATCGATACATATGTGTGTGAACAATGGGAAGTGACTAGAGATGGGCACGAAATGAAAAAATATTTCATTCCGTTATTCGTTATTTGTTTCGTTACGTAATAAAATGAATATCAAAAATTGTGATGAAATTGGAACGAACCAAACAGAACCACAAAAATTAGGTTCGTTACCTTTTGTTTTCATTAATGGCAACGCGCAATGAAATGAGCTGTTTTTAAATGTTAAAAAACATCCTGAATATCCGTAAAAACCCAGTGATAATTATTTATTCTGCCTGATAATACCTACCGGGGGGATTGGGGTCCTTAAAACGTGCATTTATGTCTTTTCTCAAATTGCTGTATTTTTTTTCCTTTAAGGGGAGTTAGGGGACATCAACCCAAAATGGTTCCCAGATGCCTAATATTGATTTCTTGGGTATTAAAACACCCTGGACATCCGTAAAAATGCAGTGATAATTATTTGAAATTATTACCTACCAGGGGGTTGGGGTCCTTAAAACATTTGTTTCTGTCTTTCTTCCATTGTGATGTATTTTTTCTTTTCCCTTTAAGGATGACACAAAATGGTTTCCAACCACAAGATGGATGCAAGCCATATGATGGGATCATGTAAATTCTTGGACAATTTCAACCAATAGCATGCCCAGGTTGCAGCCTGGGTAGGCGTGGCAGCCACAGAGGGCATAAAAAGCTTTGGCAGCCCCTGTCCTCCTTGCAGTCTGTGGTGGGAGTTGGGGTGGGATTGCTGTCTCTGTGGCTCATTACTTTAGGCCAGCCAGGCAGGTGTGTGCCTCTGTGTTCCTGCTGGCTGCAGCCTGGCTCTTAGGGGAGAGAAAGAAGAGATTTCTCTTGTAGCCTCCTTGTGTGAGGGCGTACCTCTCAGTGAGTACCCTCCCCTGCCCTGCAGTGCAGTCACTCTGGCTGCCTTACGCCCTGGGCAACGCCCGCCGCTGCCTTTGCAGCCTCCCTGCGTCCCTAGTCTATACTGTGTCTCTGCCAGCATCATTTTTTTAGTGTTTTCCCTTTGGTCTGGGGCGTTGGGGGACGTCTGCGTGCGGAAATGCTTTAAGTCGCGCAGAAACCAAAATGAAATTTTTTCAAAAATTTCATGAAAAACAAAAATGAACCAAAACGGACCCGCAATGAAAAACGACAAACCGAAACGTCATTTTTTCAATTCGTGCCCATCTCTAGAAGTGACTACAGCTCAGCCACAGACCACATGGTTCACATGTAGACAACCTGAGATTTAGTTTTACCTAGTAAGCTCCTCTAATACATTCACGCAAAGCTGCATTGCGATGTACAGAACAAACACTTCTAAAAACTCCATTCGGACAAAATTGTCTCTTCCTACTATCCTCATGTCTGGTCTCCTCGGATAATACACTACAGAAGGACCAATGGCCCAGACCTTAGGGTATTTCCATGGGATTTTCACCTTTTGTTTAACTGCTGAACGCATACACCAAAAAAACTTACAACACCAACCTAGAGCTTGCCTTTCAAGGCAACCTATCAACAGTCAATCCAGTAGCTATTACTGTATTAGATCAACCTCCTCTCCTGTGAAACTTTCAAGATACACAGAAGATTTTGTCAGAAGAATCAAGATGTTGGCTATATCAGGCCTGTCAGGAATTATGAGGAGTTAACCTCAACAAGCAGAGTTACAGCAATGTCAAGGATTAGAGGCAAAAAAATGACAGACTCCATTGCTGGTTTTCTATTGCAATCTATTTACAAAATAGATCCAGGTTCCATTAGTTTCCAGAGACTTACATCCAGTAGCATAAATAATCCAGCTACTCTTCTTAAACATAGCCAATACATCAGGGTTACTGGCTAAACAGCCCTGGCTAAACAGCAAGAACATATTGCAATACATAAGGTATATACAACATCTCTTTCCAATCATTTCTTTACTTTCACATCACATGTCACAATGCTTCTCTCATTCACGCTTCAGAGCTGCGGCTCCACTGTCCTTGGACTCTAGCCTTCTTATCAAGGCCACTTTACTGAGATTGCTTCAGTCCACAGCTGGACTACATATCTCTAATTGTAAGTTGAAAAACTCACTCACATTACAAGAATATTCTTGACAAGACCCATGTATAAAGACATTTTCACCTTATATTAGATATCTTGCTTGTTCCTTCATTGATTCTTTCTCCCTCCCTCGTCTCTTAGGCTGCTGTTTGTGAATTTTCCTTCAGGAAGAACCTTTTGTCAACAGAAAAGTAAATTTACAAACAAAATTCTTTGCAGTGGGCTACAAAGTATAGTTAAACTTATTATTGTTTAAATTTCCATGTCTTGCTAGATTTTGGTACAGCCTAATACATGCCAGTCTCCCTGGGAAGTACTGAAATAGGGCACTGAGCTCACATATTCTTTTGTCGGTCTAATTCACCCACCCAAACACCATAAAGCACAGACTTAGCAGAAAAGACTTAACTTGTCTTATTCACTTCTCTGTACAGTCGAAGAAATAGAAAGGTTGCTGTTGTGCGTTTTTTGGGCTGTTTGGATGTGCTCTAGATCATAGTGTCTAGATCATAGGGAAGTGATAGTGCCACTCTATTCTGCTCTGGTCAGACCCCATCTGGAGTACTGTGTCCAGTTCTGTGCACCTCAATTTAAAAGGATGTTGACAACCTCGAGCGGGTGCAGAGGAGGGCGACCAGGATGGTTGAGAGCTTGGAGGAAATGTCTTATGAGGAACGGATTAAGGAACTGGGAATGTTTAGCCTCTCTAAAAGAAGGCTGAGAGGGGATATGATAGCTATGTTTAAATATCTGAAAGGATGTCATATTGAAGAGGGAACAGGTTTGTTTTCCATGGCTTCAGAGACTAGGACTTGGGGCAATGGTTTCAAACTACAGGAAAAGAGATTCCATTTGAACATTAGGAAGAACTTCATGACAGTCAGAGCTGTTCGGCAGTGGAATATGCTGCCACAAAGGGTGGTGGAGTCTCCTTCTTTGGAGGTTTTTAAGCAGAGGCTGGATGGCCATCTGTTGAAAATATTGTGATGGGGTTCCTGCATGGCAGGGGGTTGGACTGGATGGCCCTTGAGGTCTCTTCCAACTCTATGATTCTATGATTCTATGTTCTGAAAGTTTTTCTTTCTGAAGTTTTGCCAGACTCTGTGGCCAGCATCTTCAGAGGGCAAGGAGGTTAGGGAACTAGGAGTTCTTTCTGTGCTCCGGGGTATAGAATGAGTCAGACTGTGGGGTTCTAAAGTTGTGGGAAAGGGGAAACTTGTCCTATTCAGGAGAATAGGTGTTAGTCATTGTATTGTGAAGGAGGGATTAAGAAGTTTCACTGCAATCAGGGGTGGCATGTTCCTTCTCTGTAGTTGATGGGTGTTATTAGCTGTTCTATTGTGTGAACTTATCATTGGTGCTTGTGAGGATCATTGAACTTTGGTCTTTTTCAGGCTGTAGTTTTTAGTACTGAAAGCCAGGCTCTGTTGATTTTTAGACTTTCTTCTTCTCTGTTGAAACTGTGCTTGTGTTTGTGGATTTCAATGGCTTCCCTGTGTAGTCCAACATAGTGATTGTGAAAGGTTATTTTTCTACTGTGTGTTTGGGTGTTCTGTGCTGTCATGTTGGAACCAACTTATAGCAACTAGGGATGGGCACGAATCTCTGAACCAGTGGTACATGCCTGTTCACCCTTTGTGATCTGCAATCCCAGCCCCACTTCCTACTGAATGGACGCCCATTCAGAAGCAGCACCCTGACTTCCATTCCCTGCCTCCTCTGGGCACTGCCTCTTGAGTGGGTGCCCGCCGGAGGTGGCAAGGCTGGGATTGAAACTGTTCATTCAAAGGACAAACAGTGATGAACGTTGAAAACTGCTGGTTCGTGCCTATCTCTAATAGTGTCCCTAATTGGGTTTTCAAGTTAAGTGAGATATTTAAGGAGTGGTTTTAACACAACCACCACTGCTACCACCCTTGAGTGAGTTTTCATGTCCAAGTGGGGACTTGAACCCTGTTGTTCAGAATCCTAGTCCATCACTCTACCCACTAGACCACACTCCTCTCACCAGCATGGAAGGACATAGAACTTCCCAACAAACAGAGGGGTATAAAGCAGATGTGCCTGAAATACAGTTTTACTGTGTGATGCTAAGAAATCATTTTATTTAGGGAGCAGAAAAGACTGAATCAAATACATAAAGATTAAGCAATAGAGATGGGCACGACTAGGGAAAATGACATTTTCGAGTTGTCGTGTGTCGGAGGCAGTCCGTTTCGGCTCGTTTCTGTTTTTTGCGAAATTTTGCAAAAATTAGTCGGTTCGTTTTTTGTTTTTTCGTTGTCGTTAGTACTGGTTTGGGGGGGGTAGCGGGCTCCTGGAGGGAGCTGCAGGAGTCAGCCAGAGCCACAAGTGACGGACTGGCAGACTCTTTGCACCCACTGTGTCTCACGTACTTGCATGTAGTGCAATGCAAGTAGATCTGGCTTAGGGTTAAGACGGGTTAGCGCAAGGGCTAGGGTTAGGCTAGTTACGGGTGAGGTTAGGGTGAGTATTGGGGTGCACCTCTGGGTGCCTCTCTGACCCACTTAAAAGGACAGTGTACTGGCGTATGGGTTAGGCTTAGGCTTAGGGTTCGGGTTTGGGCTACGATTAGTGGGCTGTTTATGCCCGATTGGCACATCCCAGAAGTCTCTGTGGTCAACCTGGCCAAGTGGCCATGCGATTGGTGGAAAATTTGCATGGTCCACTCCCATGGGCGAGCCCATCATTGCAAATGTGCAGGTGTAAAAAAATAAAATAAAATAAAATAAAATAAAATAAAATAAAATAAATAAAATAAAATCAACGGAGACTTTTTTTTTTTTTGCAAGAAAAACCCACTGCTGCTACTGTAAAAATTCAAGCATTTAAAATAGCTACTTTTCACATGTTTCTGTGGTGCTTTGGTGGGGTTTTGGGCAACGATTTCAAAAAAAATATTGCGGTCGCCATTTTGGATCCCCCGCACTGCATGGCAAATGGATGCGCCCACCCAGCCTGGTACAAGCAGCGCAGCAGTAGCAATAGCCAAGGAGAGGGGGATGGGGAAAGCCCCCCCCCCCAAAATAAAACACCCTTCTGGCCTGGTAGGTGCCCTCAGACTTTTTTCGCCTACTTTTAGGGCCGGGAATCGGTTTTTTTTTTAAACTTTTAAAAACTTTTTTTCTGTGCCGCTTGGCATTGCGCGATCGCCGCGATGCAAGTAACGAGCACGACAAATCAGACCAAATTGTTCGTTCGTCAGTTCGAGCTCAAATTCTGGCGGAGTAATTCCCGTTACCGTTTCCGTAGAGTAACAGATACGAGTAACGGAAACGGAAACGGGAATACCGCTAAGTCGTGCCCATCTCTATTAAGCAATCATAAAACTGCAGAAAGTTAGAACACTTTGTGGAGATACTATGAACAATGCCATTTGTTATGGCTGATCATTGATGGTAAAACAAAGGTGAAAACACATGTAGGAAAGTGTGAGAAAAAAATATTGGCTGAAGAATCTAAGATTGTTTGGGGTTGGAATGCAAGATCACTCTATCGACTTATCACATCCAGACTCAAAATGACAGCCAACCTCTTATAGCAATAGAACAGCCCACACAGTCAACTCTTCTCAGTGCCAGACAAGACAAGGAGGACAGCATGATGACATATCGTCCGAGACCATTTCTCAATTTCATTCCCAGGAACCCTCTAGGAGTGTTTAGTTGTAAATGCACGTCAGCCCCTGGACTGATGTCCAAATTTACATAACCTCCAAATCACTCAATGAAAAGAAAGACACACACAGAAAGAATCGAGAGCTTTTAAAGAAGAACCATCCCCTAGGATATCCAAATCAGCCTTGTGTTCTGAATTTATAGCATTATCTTGTACATCAGCCAGCAGGGATGCAAAGATTAGGAATACTAGGCCACCTCCCTGTGCAACCATTAATTGCTTCACAGCGTTTCTAAATAGTGTTGCTCTGAAACAAAGACAGTTAAACCTCAAATAGTTGCTAAACCTACACCTCGGGCGTAGTGATGGGGGGGGGAGGGATTTGTTTCATTCTCATCTTAAGACAGACCAACCTCATTTCTGATGCTCTACAGTTGATATAAAAAAACAACAACACTGTTGTCCTTGTGTTTCTGCACCTCTCCATATTCTGCTTTTCAAACAAAAGATATGTCCACAAAGACATAGATGAAGGAAACCTGTGTTAGGAAACATGTGCATTACGGAAAACTGAACACCAAAATATGTTCAGTTTTCATGTGCATGAAAAGATACCACGTTTCATTCACGGTTTAAAAATAACTGAACATGGAAATGGTAAGCAACAGAGTTGCATTGGGGTGGGGGAGTGAACGTTACAATCAGCTCCTCTCTTGTGCACTAGTGTGTCTCAATAATTAGCCTGCATAATTCAGCTGTAAATTGCCCAAAGAGTGCTTTTAAGTGCGGTACATAAGCAGCACGCTTTGCTCCTACGATGACACCAAGGCCAGTCGTGACAACTTATTACTTCCATTTCCTTCCGCATATCTTTCTGTCTCCAGTTTTCCAAAGACCATACTGCCGATTTCTAGATTAAGCTAAACAGAGCTGAGAATGGCGGACTGCTTTCCCTGCTCCCTCCAAGAACACGAATCCCTTTTATAGTGGCCCTACCTTGGATTGAAAAGTCACTTCCAACAGTTGTGCCTAGCCTTGGGTGAAACAGAAACCCCAAAATAAATAAGGTTGACTTACACTTAAGGCGGGCTGCTGCTTTTTCCAGGTCAGGATAGGCTAGTGGTCCCAGATGTTCTTGGACTAAAACTCCCAGCCGTGTTGGCCGGGATTTCTGAAAGATGCAGTCCAAGAACATCTGGGCGCCCAAGACTGGAAACCACTGTTATAAACTCTCTGCACTAGGGCTAGGGAAAGTGTGGCCCCAACCAGCCTGGCCAACAAGGAAGATGGAAGGAAGACCTCTCCACTATCCAAAGAGCTAAATGCCTTGGACAGAACTTGGAAAAGCTCCTTCATGGGACTCCAACTCCCAGAATCCCCCACCCAGCATAGCCAAATGTGGACTAAGAAACTGAATTTTCCAAGCTTGGGTTCCTCCCCACCAATTTCCACAGGCAAGAACAACTCTCTTGTATTATAGAGAGGAACCTTGTCTTGCTGGAACTATCAGGCATTGAACCCATGACCTTTTAGATGCAAAGCATGAGCACTCTCACCAAGCTACCCGCCGTGCTCATCTCCGTATTCAATCGGAAGAGCCAATGTTGTGCAAGTCCGTGGCCATGTGGCTGGCATGGCTGCAAGGAAACACTGTTTTACCTTCCCATTTTTAATGGCAGTACCTATTTATCTACTAGCATTTGCATGCTTTCGAACTGCTAGGTTGGCAGGAGCTGGAGTTATCAGCGGGAGCTCACTCCACTGCGTGGCACCCAGGATTCGAACCCTTGAGCTGCAGACTTTGTAGCTGACAGGTTTCAGTTCTTTAACCCGCTGAGCCATCATGCCCCCTGGCAAAGAGCTGGACAGCTGTTAGTCCTAGCTGTGAGATCTGCGCCAGAAGGAGATTGTGACCCCAAAGCCAGCCTGCAACTGCTTTGTGTTTACATCAGCCTTCCGCATTAATAAATACTGCATTCCTGGATGGATCAAGAGGATTCTTTTAACTGTCCCAGGATATCATGAAGAAGATGTCTAAGCTCTTACGCAGCTGCATTCTCCAGAAAGAGGCCTAAAGTTGCTGTCAGATTTATGGGTCTGCCGAAAATCAAAGCACTTTCCCAGAAAATACTGTATATCAGAGAAAGCCTTTCCCAAAATCACAAATCTAAGCCTAACTGTCTAGCTGCAGACATGGAGTTTCGGGTGACTGAGTGTGTACAGCCAATCCATCTGTTTACACAAAGGATTTCTAAGTGGATTTTAATTTTTTTCGCCCTTTTAAACTTCCTACAATTACGGGAAGGCGACCAGCACAGAGGAGAGGAGGAAGAACTGTGTTGAACAAGAGGAGAGAGGTAAAAATTAAGTATACAACTGGCATAAGACCCTCAACAGGGTATTAATCCTTGAGCTCCAGTTTTCTGTAAATATAATCTGCTTTCTGTGAACAAAAGCCACTGCAACCCTTTGTGCTCTGTTACGGGTTAAGAGGTAGCTTGGGAAGATAGTTTCTTTCCAAGTGTTATCAAACTGTTGAATTTTTACTTCTCTTCTTCTTTTTAAATAATAGGTTATATTGCATTGTTGTACTGTGTTTTTATTGTTGAATATATGATTCTTATATTTCCCTTTATATTTGGAGAGCATATTTTACCAAAACCAATTCTGGGTGTGTCCAACCACACTTGGCCAATAAAACGATTCTGATTCTGTTTCTGTTGTTGTTTCTGTTGTTGTTGTTGTTGTTGTTGTTGTTGTTGTTGTTGTTGTTGTACAAACTGTTTGCTAGCTCAGTGGTTTAGGTATCTGACTGTGCCTAGATTTGATGACCCCCAAGGTCCCTTCCAGCTCTGCACTGCAAAGATGATAATGATGATGTTGATGATGATGTGATGATGGTCATACAACCCCTAGAACCACCCCACCTAGCTCCCACCTGCATGACCAGTTTTTCCTCGCTTTGGTCTGCAAGTGTCTGAGATATTAACGAGAACCTCCTTAATGGACTGGACCAAAAATACATTGAACTCAGGGTTCCGTTTTGAACAGTAGTAAGCAAAAAAATATCAGGAAGGAAGCATCACCAGCCACAAAAGTGTTTCCATCCCCACTGTCACACCTCGCTCTCAACAGCTCGTGCAAGTTAGAGCTACACTTCCTCCCTCCCTCCCTCCCTCCCTGTCTGTCCGTCCATCTGTCCATCAGCCCGTCCGTCCGTCCTTCCTGTCTCTCTATCTGTCTGTCTGTCTGTGTCTGTCTGTCTGTCTGTCCTTCCTTCCTTCCTTCCTTCCTCCCTCCCTGTCTGTCTGTCTGTCCGTCTACCCACCCATCCACTCACCCGACCGTCCTTCCTTCCTGTCTGTCTGTCCATCCATCCATCCATCTGTCCTTCCTTCCTTCCCCCCTCCCTCCCTGTCTGTCTGTCCGTCCACTCACCCGACCGTCCTTCCTTCCTGTCTGTCTGTCCATCCATCCATCCATCTGTCCTTCCTTCCTTCCCCCCTCCCTCCCTGTCTGTCTGTCCATCCGCCCACCCATCCATGTCCTTCCTTCCTGCTCTCTGTCTGTCCGTCCTTCCTTCCTTCCTCCCTCCCTGTCTGTCTGTCTGTCCCTACCCACCCATCCACTCACTCGACCGTCCTTCCTTCCTGTCTGTCTGTCCATCCATCCATCCATCTGTCCTTCCTTCCTTCCCCCCTCCCTCCCTGTCCATCCGCCCACCCATCCATCCGCCGCCCGCCCGCCCTTCCGTCCTGTCTCTCTGTCTGTCTGTCCGTCCATCTGTCCTTCCTTCCTTCCTTCCTTCCTTGCTTCCTATTTTCCTCCCTCCCTCCCTCCCTCCCTCCCTTCCAAATATGAAATTACAAGTCGACTTCTAGCTACATTGGCTTCTTACCTGCCTACCTGCCTGCCTGCCTGCTTTCTTTCTTTCTTTCTTTCTTTCTTTCTTTCTTTCTTTCTTTCTTTCTTTCTTTCTTTCTTTCTTTCTTTCTCCCCCCTCCCTCCCTTCCTCCCTTCCTTTTTTCTGGTTTCTTTCTTTCTTTCTTTCTTTCTTTCTTTCTTTCTTTCTTTCTTTCTTTCTCCCCCCTCTCCCTGCCTCCCTCCCTTTCTCTTTTCTGGTTTCTTTCCTTCTTTCTTTCCTTCCTGCCTGCAACAGAATTATATGACCGATGCCACCCCTTGAAAACCTATGCAAGGAGTAAGATAAGCAGACAGGCAGATGTAGAAGCAGCAAGGCTGATGGTGGAACTCTCAAGGAACCTCCCCACCCTCACCCTGCAAACAGGAGCCCACACTGCTGTCGGCAGCTGCCGTCTTCTGAATCACTTGGGAAGAAAAACCGGGTTCAACTGTGTGGGAAAGTTTACAAATGAGAGAAATGAGGGAGAGGAGGTGGGAAGGAAAAACAACCCCTCGCCCTGCAGTGCAAACACTTAATCTGCCAGAGTGTTTAAAAATAATACTAATAAAAGCAGCTGAAGAGGGGAAAGGGGGAACTGAATGTAGAAGACTTTACTGAGGATTTAATTTCAAGCCTCCAAGTTTAATAAGGAGGAGGTTTCAATTAGGAATTTTCTTTGTCTTTGTTCTGTTCTCTTTCAATCAAGAAATTCAGGCTTGCTACATTGCAAAATCCAGCATGCAACAAAATGCCTAGGAGTTACAGGGGGTGTTTGCAAGTGAACGGGGAAATATTGATGTCATTAAACTGTCCCCCTGCCCCCCACAAAAAAACATCAAAAGCAAAAAAGCAAAGTGTGCTGCTTATAATCCACCCTGTAGGGCTTACAGCATTCTCTGGGTGGTTTACAATTTATTTATGCAGGCTACATACACATTGCGCCCCCAGAAAGCTGCGTACTCATTTTACCAAACACGGAAGGATGGAAGGCTGAGAGAACCTTGAGCCGCCTACCTGGGATTGAACCCCAGGTGATGAGCACACTCATGGATGCAGTACAGTAGGTTTAACCACTGTTCTAAGAGGCTCAAGAACTGATCATGTGCTTTACTTTAATTTATTTGTAATTTATATACCTCCCACTTGTATAAACAACTCTAGGCAGTGCACAAAGTCAAAAGACAAGAACAAAATAAATAATAAAAATACACAACAAACAGCAACACAAAACCCAATAACATCCAAAAACAGTGTGCAATAAAATAAACTGCTGCTTCTTGACGCGGGAAGAAAGTAAAAGTGAAAGACAGAGAGTGAAAATGCTTCCCTGAACCCACTTGGACATCCATCTGGGAAATTTTCCAGGCTCCAAGCAGGATTCAATTTAAATTGATTTAAAAACAAAAACAAATATCTTGATATCTTATTTAAATTTTGACAAATAATTTTGAATCCTTATGGGAGACTCCAACTCCCATAATCCTCCATCTTGTGTGGATGATGGGGGTAAAAAAGGTCCATGCTTAGAGGCAGATGACTTGTGATTGAATTTACTGTATTATGGCTCTTCTGACCTTCTCAAACAAAATGAAGTATCTCTTCTAAAATGATCCTGATACACATATTACGTCAGTTCAGCTTTCACGGTTAGAGGACAGGGAATTTATTTATTTAAAATATTTTCACCCCGGGAAAAGGATTCTATTTAAAAATAAATAAATAAAGATCATGCAAAATTCAGGCCTAATTTCGCACTGATCCAGCATCTCTTAGGATTGACTGCCAGCTCCATATCAGAAACAGGGAAAGCTTTCCCCTTTCTCATCTGCTGTCATGACATGGCTCCAAGCAGATTGGTTACCCTGAATAGAAAGGAATGGTCTAGCAGAGCAACCTTGTTAAAAGAGAGAGAGAGAGAGAGAGAGAGAGAGAGAGAGAGAGAGAGAGAGAGAGAGAGAGAGAGAGAGAGAGAGAGAGAGAGAGAGTTAAAAAGTCCGGGTAGCCGCAGGGCACATGAACCCTCACACAGCCCAGGAAGTCAATCTCCATTTTAGTGTAGCTAATCAGTTCAGATTGTTAATTTTCCACGGTATAATCACATTCAGGCAGAAAGAGGAGCATTGCTGAATGGCTGAGCTATTAAGGATGGAAGAGGGAGGGAGAAAATGTACACATAATAGATATGGAGAACACCTCACTGGCTAAAAAAAATGTGTTTAATTTTATGGAAATACTAACTTATGCAGGATAACATCAGAAACCTCTCTTAGGTTGAGCTCAGAACTTGACAAGCCAAACAGGCCACCCACGAAAGGACCGGGTGAAGGAACGATCTCCAGCTTGCCCTGCTCACATCCGGGAAACACAACCCCAAAGGACCGCCTTCTTCCCTATGAGCCTGCCCGTTCTCTAACATCAGGCCAGGAGGCCCTGCTGAAGGTGCCATCCCTCAAAGAGATAAGGGGGTGACATGTCGAAGCAGGGCCTTCTCGGCGGTTGCCCCCCCCAACTCTGGAATGCCCTCCCTACAGAGATCCGCCTGGCACCAACACTTTTGGCTTTTCAGCGCCAGGCAAAGACTTTCCTGTTTGGCCAGCATTTTAATTAGATTATTTGGTAGGACACACGAGCAGCAGGGTTTTATAATTTATAATCTGTACTATATGTTGTTTTAACTGTATTTTATTTTATAGTTTTAAATAATTTTATTGTTTTATAGTTTTTAGTACTTGTTGTATGCCCTGTGGTTTCCTTCAGGGAGTGAGTCCATCTCATCATATTTGGTCCTCCTCGTTTCTGGCTGCCTCCTGCCTTTCCCAGCATGGTGGTCTTTTCTGGTGGGAAGCCAATCTGCCCAGTTTTTGTGCCAATTTTCGTGAGTCCCTTAATTCTCATTCCCCAACTACAACTAAAAAGATGTCACTTTATTTGGAAACGTATATTGCCCTTGCCTACGTCTTTCCAACTTCTGCTGTTTGCTTTCTATTTCAGCTGAGAGCTGTCGGTGTCAACCTACGCTGCGAGCCACGGCACGAGACCGCCTCTTCCTTGTTTCCATGCCAGAGCTGGCCACGCTGATTGATGCAGGCATGGGGAAATGGCTGTTTTTTAGTCTCAGGTTTGGCAACATCTGTATGAAAAGGCCTTGTCTCTTTTGCAAGACGGCAGCCCCGTACAGCTCCCGGACACCCTAACACCTCCTGCAAACGAGGAAGCTTGCAAATATTTGCTTAGGTGGTCTTAATGACTTCATTGAGATTAAAGTAGAGTGTGTGCGTGGCTGAGGGCACGAGGATGCAGCTGAATGCTGAAAACGGCATTCGTTTGGGAGGGTGTGCGGTGTGGACTGCATTCCACTTGTGGTCTGGCCCGGAGCTAATTTTTCCTTCTCTTCTTCCTCCTCCCTCCTCATCTTTTCTCTCCCCTCCTTAATCCCACTCCAGAAGGTTGCCAGGAAAGGGACCCATAATGCTCTCACAAACCATCTGTCAGAGGGCTTCCGAAATCCAGCCAAGGGGTGTATGGAATCAGTTGTCTGCAGCAACCATAGAGTCTCCATTTTGTAGGCTCTTGGGCTCCCAAAATCTGACTGGAGGGCTAGGTCTTTTAGGACCCTGGCACATTTGAAGGAAGCCACAGACTGGCAAATGCGAGAAGTTTCTCAAAGACACCTGTTTGTGTTGTACCCTTGTTTCCTACAAGGCTCTGGAACATCTGTGAAGACTCTCAGTCATCCAGGTGAGTTTATCTGGAAATTGAGTCGTGGCAACTGGACTTCTTTTTCTTGAGGGATTGAAACATTTCGCTGCTCATCCAAACAGCTTCATCAGTCTGAATAAACCTAGTGCGAGTCCTCCATCTTATAGTCCGCTTTGACCTCTTGTCCCTTGTCACCTCTCTCTCTTTGTCACCTCCATTTGAAGTATAAAGGGCACTCATTCAAAGATGAGAATGTACACATGTTAGGCAGAGAAGATACGTGGTTTGGGAGAGCAGTCAGGGAAGCCATTCATGTCAGTACTGAAAATCCCTCTCTCAACAGAGGTGGGGGCCTCAGGCACAGTCTACCTGCTACTTATCAAGCTGTGCTTTCAACAATACCCACCCAGACATATTAAAAAAAAAGCCTTCACCACCAAGGCCATAGCTAACAACCCATACTTTATAACTTTCAGCACCTTAGGCCAGAGGTGTCCAAACTTTGGCCCTCCAGATGTTTTGGATGACAACTCCCAGAATTCCAAGTCCAGATTGCCAATGACAAAGGGTTGTGGGAGTTGTGGTCCAAAACATCTGGAGGGCCAAAGTTTGGACACCACTGCCTTAGGCCATTGTTCACCTTGAGTCTATAGATACTATTGCTTACCTAACAAGCCTATTCAGGCCATTGTTCATCTTATGAGTATATTTCAGACCACAGTGACATTATTAAATGAAGAATTAAGATTTCAGATTGGGAATACTGCTAGGACTAAACTAGCTAATACAATACTGTAATCTACTATCTGTATTTTGTGTACTAGATGAAGACAGAGATAAACAAAGATGAACATGATATTGATGGGAAGACATTAGAATAATATTAATGGAAAAATATTTATTAAATATGGAAATATGAAGGTAATCTTGTTTAAAATGAGAAGAGAATCATGAAATAATTGGGCCGATCTACTGGGAAAAACTTCTAATATATGTAACACGGTAGGAGATAAGTAATGTGTTTGTTTTTACTTTGTTTAAAAAATAAAATTTTGGATGACAACTATATATAAAAGAAAGCTCTCATGTCCCCCACCCCCACTTAGAGAACTGTTACCGATGCCAGATACATACACCGATGATACTGCAAGACATAAATAAAGGCACCCTCTTTTCCGTTGGAAATGCAGCACCAAGAAACTTCTAAACCAGAACCTGCCACTTGGTTTGAAACTAACTATAGAAATAATTAAAACATAACTTAGAGTCCATGGAAGCCAAAACAGGGGAGAGGAGAAGTGGGATGGAAAGAGAAAATGAACAAAATGCGAATCATAAGCTAAGTGATAACTGCCAAACAGGTGCATCTATAAAGCCTCTGGCCAGGTGTACGAAAAATATCCCCTGAGGAGCTATTTGGACCTCTCCACAAAAGCTCACATAAAAATATAGCAGTTAGTATTCAAGATGTTAGAATATTTTTATCTGATCCTTATGTCCCCAAATTAATTTCTTGCAACTCCCACCAAAAGGTCAAACCAGGAGAATGATCATGTTCCAGCATCTGGCAAAATGCAGAGGATCCTCCATGCATCCTTAAGAAAATGATTTCATCCTCTTTCGCTTCTCCAACTCAACTCCAAGTCATTATTGCCAACATTTAAAAACAGAAAGAAGGAAAGCCTGGACGACATTTCATGTTTCTAGCAAATTGTTCCAAGTTTAAAGAAGCCTGGGAAGATGACATCAGCCAAACAGCGAACCTTCAGTTGCAAAAGGCCTCCGGCCAGAGTTGCAAGCATTTGAAGAGTTCGTGATCATGGCTTTTGCATTCAATGCAATCGTTTGGGCAGACTTTTGCGAACTCTGGCTTATCAGGGACCAAGCAGGCCGCATGCTTCCAGATCAAGTCCTCTACAAACAACAGTGGCCAAACAAACCTCAGGCCTTGATTCAGTTATCATGACACCCAATAACTTGGCCTCTTCCCTGACCAAACAGGGAGACTAGAAATCAGTTGTAAACAACGGTCTTTTTCTCTTTAAATGTTGGGAGAAAGTCAAGCATTGTGCGAGTTTCTGATGTCACAATAAACAACATCACAAAGAGACAGTCCAGGGTTTGAATAACTCCTTCCCCTGGAGTCATATCCTAGAACTCTGCTGTATCTCCTGAATAAGTTATTGAGAATGCTGGATTATCCTGACATCTCAATGTGTTTAATGAAAGAAGCTGATGTGAATAAGTTGGTCATGTCTGGTGCTCATCTCCATGTCCAAGCCAAAGAGCCAGTGTTGTGCAAGTCCATGACCATGTGGCTGGCATGGCTGCAAGGAAACACTGTTTTACTTTCCTGCTTTTTACGATGGTACCTATTTATCTACTTGCATTGACATGCTTTCAAACCGCTACATTGGCAGGAGCTGGAGTCAACAGCAGAAGCTCACTCCAGTGCGTGGCTCTTGGGATTTGAACCGCCGAGCTTCCTGACTTTGCAGCTGACAGTTTTCAGTACTCTAGCCCACTGAGCTACCACGCCCCATACACCAACACAAAATATGTTAGCATTGGATAATAGGTGAGTGGGTGTGATAAAACTTCAAGAAGATATTTTACCATCTATCTATCTATCTATCTATCTATCTATCTATCTATCTATCTATCTATCTATCTATCTATCTATCTATCTATCTATCTATCTATCTATCTAACCAAAGATAGATAGATAGATAGATAGTTTCAGGATTCAAAACTTTACATTCATTAGTGACTCTGCCCTTTTTAATTCCATGCATCCCTATCCAAGTATCCTAGGACGCATAGAAAAGGCTAGCGAACACCTCTACAGTATTTGAAACTTTTGGGAGTGGATGTCTGGGTAAATGGTTCTTGCCTTGCAATGCAAGGATCCAGTTCAGGACAGTATCAGTGCTTAAAAAAGTAGATCATGTCCACCGGGATGATAAATAGATACACTACCCATTTCACACGGTCTCTGCCACTTCCAAGTGTGAAAACACATTACTGTAGGAGAGCCCTATAAAAGTCACAAATGTGGGCAATAAAGTCGCCACTTTTTATGGGCAGAACGGCTGTCCTTGGCTTTGGGGATTTTTAAACAAGATTTACAGCTTCCTCCTGAGCCATTTCCCTGAGAAGGACGCCATTCTACGGGAGACCACAGGAGAGCCTAGCCTAAATACAGGAGAGCTGTTGCAAAAGACAAGGATACTGTATTTCCCAGTCCACCTCTATTGCCGTCCCTGGACAAAGAGAGCTGACCAAGAGAGCCGATAAGAGTGCATCTCACCAACCTTGCCGCTGTTTGTAAAGGGCCAGATAGTAGATGATAGATAATTCTACACTCCAGAGATGCCATCTATGTTCCATAGCAAAAATTACCTTTCTGCAAACATTCTACGTAGCGGGGGGGGGGGTTGGGGTGTTGCTTTGCTGTTGTTTTTAAATCCAGAGACGCAAACAAACTGGGGAAGTAAAGGAAGAAACGGGGAAGAAGGGGAAGAAAGAGAAACAGACTCGCTCTATGTGAAAAGGGGAATTTTAGGAAGTCTGAAAAAAAATCTGTGACTCTTGCTTGGGACCTCCCACTTGACTAAAATCAATACTTGAAAATAACTAGCTAGCTAGCTAGCAAATAAGTAAAGTCTACCTTCTATACTTACTGGGTTACGAAATGACAAGGAGAATGTAATTAAAGCAAAAATAAAATGGCAGAACTCCCCAGTAAACAAGGAGCAATAAAAACAACAACACTGGAAGCAATAATAACAACAATGAAAAGGTCTTAGGTCAGCTTTGCATTAAACCAGGAATGTCCAAAGTCAGGCCTGGAGGCCAAATGCAGCCCGTTTTCAAATTTTGAGTGGCCCGCGGCCTCTTTTCCCTGCTAGATCAGCCTGTCATGCATCCCTGCTAGCTGTCCTCTCCCCATACCAGATGGAGGAGTCAGCTTGCAGTTTTATGGTTTGCCTCCACTCCCTGCCTCTGTCCACCCCAACAGCCACCTGCCCAACCAACCTGCCCCCAGCTCCATTGCTGCAGCTTCTTCCCCGACTCCTATAGAGACTTGTCCAATGTCCGGCCCAGGGGCCAAATGTGGCTGAATGGTCGGCCCCCACACATTTTCACCTCAACAAATCTGGCCCTCCTTGCAAAAAGTTTGGACACCCCTGCATTAAACTATAGATGTGAATCTTTAGAAGACCGTGCTCAGCAGAATGAGATGTCAAATGGATGGTAGACTGCAGGCGAGAGGGGGCATTTCTGATGCAGCAAACCGCAACCTACCTGGCTACTGTGAGAACTAATATACAAAGGAGAGAAGGGTCATCCCTTGCACAGGATTCTCCCTCTTGTACCAACCGTGTCCTTGTAGGAAATAGAGCAGGCTTTGAATGAGTACAAAAGGGGCTGTGGAAAAGAATCTAAAATATGGAGATGAGTTCTGATGGAATACCTTACTGCATACACTCAGCAGAGGGTATCAGAATGGGAACATATATGTGTTCCTTAAAACTTGGGTCTCCATTTATTCATCATTGCAATAATCATACTGACTCTCCTAGTATTCCCCCCACCGCCACTGCCCAAAATAACCCATGCTGATTTACGGAAAGATGTTCTATGTTAAATACGGTTCCATTGTTCTGCACAGCGGCACCTTGTATAAAAGAATTAATTTGTTCCAAATGAAATTCTGTTAAGCAAAATTTCCTTTGTACAAATTTCCCATAGGAATGCATTGAAAACAGATTAATCCCTAATCACGAACATTTTTCTGTTGTACGGATTCGCCCCATAGACTCTTCTGTTAAGCGATTTCCCCCTATCTCTGGAATTTTTTTTCCTTTAAGTGGATTTTCTGATAAACAAACCACTTGTTATACAATGCTCTGTATCTTGTTTTGTATCTTGTTTTTTCATCTTTGCTAAAATTTTATTAACCCAAAAGAAAAAAAGAAACTGATTTAATTTAGGCTAATTAAGACCTTGCAGTTCAGGCAACATTTCAGTCCAAACATACTCCTGTTGCAATTTTTGAACAATTTTGATCGCTCGCCAACTACAAAACTCAGAGCTCCCTAGTACTACACTGGCTGCGCCTGGTTGTTGCTCATTTTTGAGTTCCTTCAAAACCATTGGCTAAGCTGCTCTGATGTCCAGAATGGCTCTACCTATAGCAACTTTTCGGTTTAATTCTATCAGCACTGCCCAGTTTCCGCAAATGAGTAACTACAGCATCTCTACGCTCACGGGCATTCATATCTTTCCTCAGCTCTCCTACCTGCTTCCCTCCAAATGCCTCTAAGTATTAGATAGAAACCCTATGGGCCCTGATTTTTATTTATTATTTTATTAATAGATGTTGATACTGCCCATCTGGCAGCCATGGCCACTCTGAGTGGCTTGCAACAAACTAACAAATACAAAAAAATTACAAGATAACAAAACCATAACAGTCAGTCAGTCAGACACCTTTATTGGCATAAAACCATAACAAAATACAACACAAACTCCCAAAGGTCTGGCTCTAATGCAATGAGATAAAAGCAAAAATTAAAATTCCTTCTTCACTTTCAAACTCTCCAGCCTCCTTCCCCCAACCCCACCCCACCCCCACCCCCAAAAAAGCCTTCAGGAAAATAACAGGAAAACCCTGTGTGGTCCCCCCCCCCGATTTTTCCAGTCTCCCCCCCCCCCCAGGCCTTCACATCTCTACCCTACTCCGATAAGGGCTTCAGAACACTCATTTAGCACCATGGGCCGCTGGGAAGGGAATATGGTTTCTCCCCAACTAAAGTCTGTCCTGCATATCACAATGCCTTTCAACAGTGCACACAACAGAGAGTGGACATATGTCTGTGAAGATTCTCAGTCATCCAGGGGAGTTTATCTGGAAGTTGAGTCATAGCTACTGGACTTCTTTTTCTTGAGACAGACCGAGATTGGGGGGGAAAAACCAAGAAGTGAAGTAGAGGTAGACAGATTAAGAGGCAGAAATATGGAGGAAATGCAGCAAATGAAGGACACTGGTCATTGAAAGGAGTCACTACATCCTCTATAAGAATTAGAAGGCCGTTTGTTCTGTTGAATCGGAGCTGTGGATTTCAATTTTTTTTCCTGAGTTGGAGCGACACCCTGATGCCTGTAATTCAAACTAGGTTCTCTGCCACTCTTCCTGTCTGCACATAAATGTTTAAAAAATGGAAATGCATCTTCTAAAAGTGTTCTCAAAGCCAGCAAGAAACTCAATTCTGACAAGCTCTACAAATAACAATTTAGGGGGGAAAAACCCTCCGTGCAGGAAATGACTTCACTTACAAAATTGGGGTGGGGGGAGGGAGGCAGGAGAGTTTGAGAGTGAGGAAGGAATCAAGATGCAAGCACATAAGACAGGCAATCCTTTGTGGTTTCAACATGAAAAGAAACCAAACACACAACAGAGGTTAAGATAAGACATAATAGCACCCAGGGCAGAGCTATCTGCATTCAGTGGTATCCGCTCTCACTATACCAGGTTTCGGTGGTGTGGTGTTGTTTTTGTCATCACGACAGGAAGTTTTAATCAGACACTGCCTCCCCCCCCACACACACACACACTCCCATGTCTGCACACAGAGGGAGAGTTCAGAGTTCTTATTCTCATACCAAAAATGCCCAAACAGACAGCACTAGAAATAACCAGATGCAACATTATATGCAAAATAACAATGGTAGTAACCGGTTCTATGACACTGGAAGCATGCATTTGATTCAACTGAAATGTGTCCCGTAATTTTCATAACTATTTTGTTGGGGGTTTAAAGTGTAAAAGAGGAAAAGGAACTGCAACTCAAAGGAAACACTAGCTCTCTTTTGCTGCTCTAAGGCTGCTATCCCACGACCACGAAATTCTGCTGCAAAGTGCTTGAAGATGCGGTACATGAAATCCTTTCCCCATGGCCAATGGAGGTTTTTTTTAAGTGCAGGTATGCCCACTTTAGTGCCACCCAGCAGATTTTCCAAGTACCTGGTCACGAGGTGGTAAAAAGTTTGTCTCAGTCCCGATGAGGATTTTTCACCGGTACTTGAGTCCGTGGGAACACAGAAAATCCGCACCAAAACCCTTTCATCCCCGTTACGGTGTCTTCGGTGCGGTTTCTGGTCGTGGGGTCACAAAGGATGCAGATCTTTGAACTGTGTCCGTGGGAACACAGCAGCCACTACTTCCACGTGGCCGCTCTGGGGAGAAATCCGCATTTTAGTTTGATACAGATTTTGTGGCTGTGAGATAGCAGCCTAAATTGCGCTTCTCAATCCAGGAAGTAGAGCTGGCATTCAAAAGCAACCTGAATATGCAGCAATTAAGAAGCCTAGACATTAATGCAAAATATCTTGCATACAGCATTACTCGCGGGTGCCACCGTGTCAGCCATAAGACACAAAGGTCTGGGGTGGGATGGATCATTCCAGGATCAAATAAACCCAATGCCTCTCTTGCTGCTTTCGGAATGGTCCCTGGCTGGTCCCTCTGTGAACAGGATGTGGAACAGACAAGCATTTAGTTCCGTCTGGCAGAGGCAAGTTCTTTATATGATCATAGCTTTGGTGTGATGTGGTGGGATCCAAGTGTTGGGCTGTAGATTGTAGTTCTATGATTCTGTGATTCCCATCGGTCCTGACCACGTGCTACAGGGCTACTTGGCGTTGACCAAGCCTGGAAAACCACCGTTTCTCCACACCTGAACCATGGCTTCTCAGCAATGCAACCGGGGACTCTGTTGCAAGCTGTCGCAATCCCAAAGCCTCATTACGCTTTGAACCCGGAGGTTCCAAAAGAGGGAAATGTAATGGCTTTCAACAAAGGGAAATGTAAGGTGCTGCACCTAGGTAAAAAGAATGAATTGCACAGATACAGGATGGGAGACACCTGGCTGGAGAATAGTACCTGTGAAAGGGATCTGGGAGACTTGGTGGACCAAAAATTGAACATGAGTCAGCAGTGTGAAGCAGCGGCCAGGAAAGCCAATGTGATTCTTGATTGCATCAACAGAACTATAGTGTCTAGATCAAGGTCAGACCCCACCTGGAGTACTGTGACCAGTTCTGTGCGCCTCAATTTAAAAAGGACGTTGACAACCTCGAGGTCTGGAGGAAATGTCTTATGAGGACCGGCTTAGGGAACTGGGAATGTTTAGTCTTTCAAAAAGAAGGTTGAGGGGGATAGGATAGCTATGTTGAAATATTTGAAAGGATGTCATATTGAGGAGGGAGCAGGTTTGTTTTCCATGGCTTCAGAGACTAGGACTCGGGGCAATGGTTTCAAACTACAGGAAAAGAGATTCCATTTGAACATTGGGAAGAACTTCATGACAGTTAGAGCTATTCGACAGTGGAATATCCTGCCACGGAAGGTGGTGGAGTCTCCTTCTTTGGAGGTTTTTAAGCAGAGGCTGGATGGCCATCTGTCAGGAGTCCTATGATGGGGGTTCCTGCATGGCAGGGGGCTGGACTGGATGGCCCTTGAGGTATCTTCAAACTCTATGATTCTATGATTCTATGGTTGTGGGGTGAGCGAGAATTGGAAAGGTGGGTGCCAGAAGCAGCTCAGCTAGCTTTTCTTCTGTTTCTATCAAGCTAAAGGGAGTGGGGAAAATGTGGCCACTGATAGCTACAACCTCAGGGAATGTGCCAACCCCACCCAAGCTGGCACTGGCTCCCAAAGCAGTCAAGCGCCAAGCCTGTCGTCTTGCAACTGGGCGGGTATGTGCTCTGGTGCACATAGTCCCATGTCCTGTCCATAAAATCAAATCCGTTTTGAAGACCGGCTATTTGCAGGGAGAGGCGGGCTGCATAAGGACTAAGTACAGACCAAGGTTTGCAGAGCTGATAGGGCAAAGGATGCACAACCACCGCTCAGCCTCAGTAGGACTTCCATGGACTCCACAGTGCCCCTGGATGGGTTTTATTGGTGTTCTAGGGTGCCACAGGGCAAAAATTTGAAACGACAGGTTTCAATCCATGCTGGCAGGGAGATTCTGGAAGCTGCTGCCCCACCCCCACCTCCCAAAACAACATTTCTAAGCTCTGGAATTCTTCTTTTAGGGTAATCTCATGCAAGACTAAATGGGGGAGTCAGAGCATGGGAAAAATCATACCAAGAATGTGAACTGCTAATGCCAATTCAAAGGCTATGATATTTTACTTTTCAACTGGACTTCCATATAAACAGCCTTCAGTTTATCTGCTCAGGCTTTCGGTTGCTGGCATTCCCTACAGAGAAAGTGCTTTACATTATTTGCTGGAATTCCTGAGCATCTTGGGGGTTCATGTTCAGGCTGGATCTTACCGTCATCATCCACTTGAATGCAGCTGTCCAATTGAAAAGCTACCAACCATTTTCTGAAGGCATCTATTGCAAGCAATGGTGGTCTAGATTTGAGACAGGGGTCATTCCCATCCCTGTTTGGAGATCCTGTCTTGCATTAAAAACATGAGCTCAACCACGAAGCCATAGACCACTGACATCCAACGCTGCTTGCAAATGTAGACAGTTGAGTTGACTAGGCTGAGTTGAGTTGGCTCGATTAAGTTGAATGCTGAGTTTCAAAAAGCTATTTTTTTAAGTTCTCAGAATCCTCCAGACAGTAAACATGCTGGCTGGAGGAGAGAATTACAGTCCAAAAATTTAATTTCTCCCAGCTCTAGTAAAATGAACAATATACAGACGGATGGGGATTGAAAGCAGTTCAGGGTTCCAGCTTTGAAATTTATAGAGCTGGGGGTTGGATTGGATCATGGAAAGAGGCCAGATCTAGCAAGCTAATTCTTGCACCATTTGCAACGAACGAGACTCGTACTTCCCGGACCGAACAGCAACATACCATGTCAAGGCAGGTTGAGGAATTCGGCAAGTTAAGTCCTTAATTACGCAGACCAATTCTGCTCTTCCATTCGCTGTTTTACAGCCCTGGCTCTTGAGCCTTTGCTACAAAATCCCAATATTCTTCAGTGCAAGAGGTTGTAAATTAAGAAAAAATATCTTAAAATGTTAAATAGAAAATGATATGAGTGTCCCCACCTCACTTTGAATCAAGACAAGGCCCTCCCCAGGCACATAGTTTCCTGAGGTGAAGGGAAGCAGCCAAGGGCCTCCGCCAACCAGAAACTCACTCGGCAGACTCTTACTTAAATACCAGGGGGTGAGTTGGCCTTCTTTACTACACCCAAAAACAGAAAGACACACTGTAGGGGAAAACGCAGCCCCGGTCCTCCACAGAGGGAGATGTTTCCTCCCACACTCTGCTGCTGAAAGCAGTTAGTTTACTCAGTCTGCCTAACGGCTGGGCCAAGCCTAAAGCTTTCGAGTAAACCAAAACTGTCACCCGTGCTGAATGTATATTTTTAAATTAAAAAACAAACAAACCTCTAAATAGACTATGGAAGTAAAGCAAGAGGCCCTTAATTATCAATCCTGTCACTGAAAAGTTAAATCTGTGACAGTTCTATTGCATTAATCAGACCAATTAAATCTCCCAGCCCTTGCCAATTTGTTTTTATCAATGGCTGAGGAAAATTAGGGTTGTGGCATAATGATGGATTCCAAGAGGAGGAATAGCCAGGAGTCTGGGTTTGATTGTGTGTGTGTGTGTGTTTGTGTGTGTGTGTGTGTGTGTGTGTGTGTGTGTGTGTGTGTGTGTGTGTGTGTGTGTGTGTGTGTGTGTGTGTGTGTGTGTGTGTGTGTGTGTGTGTGTGTGTGTTTATATTTGAACCTAGAGATCCCTCCTCACAAAAACACATATCGCTTCAATTGCAAGAAAAGGCAATATTTGCATTTGAAAGCATTAAAAAAAATCTCTGGAATTGGAGGAATCAATTACTTATTCTGCCAGTGCAGCGAGAAGAGCTGCTTTATCCTGAAGAGCCAAAAAACCCAAGCCACATGTTGCCCCTCTAAAAGGGGGGGGACAGGTTGTCAATGCAGCGATCCTTCCTTTGGCTTCCTTCGGGATTCGGTGGAGAGTTCGCACCCTCTCTGAAAGGGCAGCCACTGAGAGGAGCTCTGCACAGTGATGGATCCGTTACTCTCATGCATCACCCATTGTCGCGACTGGCTGGTATGCCTGCGAGCTGGGCGGGGGGGGGGGGGAGGACTCCTGTGCAGCCCTCACAGACAAAGGTCCGTTTGTATTCCTGGTTTCCTAGAAATCAGCAAGCTAGAAATCACATCGCAGGCAGGATCCTCTTTAATGGCACATGCGCTCAGGTTTTCTGTGTAATATCAGTAACAGCCCGTCTCTGCTGCTGCTTCCCTGTGCTGACGGCCTCACGCCTCTCGTCACCCTTTTCAGTCTGGCGTTTCGTCATCAACTTTTGCTCATTCAGTTATTGCTTTCCGCCACTCACACACAACAGCCGGGAAAGATATCTTGGAAGAATTGCAGCTAAAAGACCAGAGGTTGGCTACATGAATGGAAGTCTCCCTCCAAACCGACAATCTTTTCTGTTTTATTTTGAGGCTCTGACTGTTCATAAGACTTCTAATTCCTCCTGGCTCCCTGTTACTGGTCTTTCGGTGTTTCTCATCTGTTGGTCTAACTTCTCACCTTGTTAAAAGAACAAACAGCATTTCTATATGTAGGGGGTGTTTCATTATTATTTTTACCTGGTATTAGAGGTGGGCATGAAACAGAAAACCGATGGTTCAGTTCGTTCTGTTTCGGGCCCACCCTCGGTTCGGTTTGGTTCAGTTCGTATGAATTTGTAAAACAAAAATTTGTACAAACCGAACTGAGCCAAACTGGTTTGGCTTACCTGGATGGCAGCGGCCGCGCTGGATGGCAGGAGTCCTCGCTGGCCAGTGGGAGGCCTCACTGCTGCCTCTGGAGCCCAGGCCTCATGCCACCGCCTCCGGAAGGCCAGTGCTTTTTATTATTATTATTTTTGCAGCGCCGACCACGCTGTTCCTTATAGGATCTGACTAGAGTAGACCCGTTGACTTAGAAAACATGTGTTGAGTCAACTCCTCTGTAGGTTCCATTGATTCAAATATTATTTGCTTATCATTCATTAAAATAAATAGTAAAATAATAATACAAGTAGGCCTGCTCCAGTTGCAACTTTCAAAGCAACAGGTTTTCAGACATTTTGACATTTCAGGATGAAAATGAAATGAAAGGTACTCTCAATTATTTCCCCCTTCCAGTCAACCAAAATGTTGAATTTTGCACATGCCTGTTTGAAAAGCATTAACTGCATGTTTTGATGTTTTCTTGGCTATAAAAGGATTGCGTTTTGAGCCATGCAAGAGACTTTAATTAGACCACCTGCTTGATCAAATTCCTAAATCAAAAATTCTTCATTAGAATGGCTGACCTTTGCTCTTTCCCATTTCCCTTCATGCATGTGTGACTCTGTATGGGGCGTGGTGTCTCAGTGGGCTAATGCACTGAATGCTGTCAGCTACAAAGTTGGCAGCTCGGCAGTTCAAATCCCAGGTGCCACGCAGCGGAGTGCTCTCCCACTGTTAACCCCAGCTCCTGCCAACCCAGCAGTTTAAAACATGTAAATGCAAGTTGATAAATAGGTACTGCGGTACAAAAAGGGAAGGTAAAACAGTGTTTCCTTGCAGCCATGCTGGCCACATGGCCATGGACATGCACAGCACTGGCTCTTCGGCTTGAAAATGGATGAGCACCACCTCAAGATCCAGACATGACTAGCTCACATGTGCGGGGGGGGGGGGCTTTATCTTTACCTTTATGCATGACTCTAGGAATCATCAACTGATGCCCCAACCAAATTTTGCTCTCTTTAAAAGCTTCTCGTTAAATGCACAGATTTGCAGTATACTCCCTTGAACATTACTCCAGAGCTTTAGGAAATCCTACATAGAATTCTCCATTAATAATGGAATTAAACTAGACAGAATATATCCTTGTGCAAATTCACTAAACTGATATCTCTTATGGCAGAGAGAGAGAGAGAGAGAGAGAGAGAGAGAGAGAGAGAGAGAGAGAGAGAGACCAGTCAAAATCAACTGGCCTTGGCATGATCATATTTCCTGCCACTTAGGCGGCTCTTGGTAAGCTCTCCAGTCCCAAAGCGCCACCAGAAAAAAGGATTGGTAAACCAACTTTGAGTACTATATAAAGAAAAAACTCCTGAGGGGGTTACCGTGAATCAAAATCAACTAGATGGCACATAATAAGTATTATATACTAAATCAGGGGTGTCCAAATTTGGCCCTCCAGATGTTTTGGACCACAACTCCCAGAATTCCAAGCCTGTATTGCCAAAGGCAAAGGACTGTGGGAGTTGTGGTCCAAAACATCTGGAGGGCCAAAGCTTAGACACCATTGTACTAAATGATCCCAAGATGGCACACAATAGGCCAGTGGTGGCAGACCTTTGGCACTCCAGATGTTTTGGACTACAACTCCCAGAATTCCAAGCCTGTGTTGCCAATGACAAAGGACTATGGGAGTTGTGGTCCAAAACCTCTGAAGTGGCAAAGGTTCGCCACCACTGCAATAGACCAACACAAGCCAGACACAAGATTAGGGAAGATCTTGTTGCAAATTGTCTGGTCAACACTAGGGAAATCCTCATGGCAAGAAGCACCCTTGTCTGTTGTGCCGTTGTTACATGCCTTCAAGCCAGAACCAACGTATAGCAACCTAACAGAGCTTTCAAGGTAAGTGAGATATTTAAGGAGCGGTTTGCCCGGTTCCACACCAGTGGGTTTTCCATGGCCAAGGAGTGAACTTTTGAATCTTAACCCACTCCACCACACTGGGTATCCCTGTACCCTAAGTGACTGATCTTTTTTAAGAAGGCTTGGTGTGTTCTACCCGTGGTCCTCACACTTGTTTCAGAGATCCAGAATCTGGTGATGGAAAAGCATCTTAGACCACATCAGAAATGTTCAGGTTCATCATGAGGGCAACATCTCCTAAACCTCCAGGCATGGATGTTACTGAACTACGGGTCCCAGAACCAAAGATCAACGGCCAAGCCAACTGGGGCATCTGGGAGCTGGAGTCTAACAGCCAATGGGGCCTCGGGTTTAGGCACTCTTGGGCAATGGGCTTTAAGGCTCAGCTCAAGGGAAGCCACTGAAAACAGACTGAATAAAATACCTGCATGGCTTGAAACTCCTCCCCAGTCCGCTTGAACTTTCTAAGGCTGTTTGCACAAACCCTGGCATGCAGCAAAGCCTTCTCTTTACTTTACTTTACTTTGTTTAGCATTTATACACTGCCGGCTTGTATGAAGACAACTCCAGGCGATGTACAAAAAAAAAAAAAAAAGCATGCATAAAAGTAACAAATAAGCAGTAAGCAATAAAATACAATTTAACAAAATACCCAATAAAATAGGAAAAGCATAAACACAAAAATAAAGGTGTCCGGGCAAAACCAAACAAAGACGACAGCCCAAAAGGCAATCACTCAAAGGCCTCTTGGTAAAGCCAGGTCTTTAAGGCTGCGCAGGTGAGGCAGCCCAAACTCAGAACCGAACTGTGAGAATTGGTCCCCAAAGCCAAGGGGGGAATAAATACTTAGGACTTACTGTCAGGTGTGGGTGATAATTTGCAACAAAATAAACAAACAAACAAATATATCCCAAACCTCAAAATGGGAAATAGGTTGTGTACGCCCAAAATCAAGGCATTCTAAAATGTGTTTGGCTGGGAAGAAAGTTCCCCCCTTGGAAAATGGCAGAGCTCCTAGCAGTCAAAGGCACCAAAACAGATGTGCAACTGAGCGGCTACAAAAGAGCCTTTGTTTCAATCCCAGAGGAGTGAAGCTATTTCTGCCAGAGTGATCTGCTTCCCTGTAGCCCAAACAGAGCTGGCCAGGGCAATGCTCTTATTCATTTTTAACTCTACCCCTCTGGAACGCCATCTTCTCCCACACACCAGCTTTACCTTTGCTTGGCTTGATTCTGAAGACATTGTCTCCCTTCTCCTGGGGTGCTGAACAAGCTTGAGGTCTATACCCGAGGAAGACATCAATATGAATGTGGCCTTTGGTAATGCAGGGGCTGGATACCTAGATGGGCTGGAGGACAACCAATCAGGGATGGGCATTTCGTTTCAGAACCAGCAGGTTACAAAATGAACTATGCGAGCCCAGGTGGTGCTCGGAACTGGCTTGATACACGCAGATCCAATTGCTTTACCTTTCTCTGTCTCGCACAGGGTTAAAATCCAATGAAGAAGCATGCTGCAACGTCATCTGTGCTAGATCTGTGATGCTGGCCAATCAGGAGCTGTGCAGGGACAGGCATCATCCCACCTCCCTCTCTGATTGGCCAGCAGCATGAAACAGGAGATATGTCTTCGCAGCATGTTTCCTTGTTGGATTTTAACCCTGCACGAGACAGAGAAAGGTAAAGCAATTGGATCTGCGTGTATCAGCTGGTTCTGAGGACCACCTGGGCTCGCCTATTTCGTTTCGTAACCTACTGGTTCCGAAATGAAATGTCCATCCCTACGAACCAGCACCTTGAGAAATGATAAGATTGCTATCCTGAGATTTTTTAGGAACAATAGATAGGGGGCCCTGAACCACAAATTCAGCACATGGCCTCAGGTCTAAGATGGGAAGCTGGGAGGCCTGCAAGATCTCCTTTGTTTTGGGAAAAAAATAACCATGAATTCTGAACCAAAGGGAGCCTGGAGCAAAAAGACATACCTAAACAGCCCAGGAATTTCTCTTGCAAGAGGCAAGAGTGAATCAAATACCTGAAAGGTTTATTGAACACACTTTAAACACTGCCTTCCTCCTTAAAAAAGGACCCAAGGTAGCTTCCATCGCTGGAAGAGAGGATTTAAAGATAACAAAGATAACAATGAGTATACAAATGGTGAAAAGGATCAAAAAAATGCCACGCTAAAGGCCAGCAAACAAGTAAGTGCAACTTCAAAAACACATTCAGAGCCACAAGGCACCAAAATCCATTCAAAAACCCCACTCAGGCAGCCAGTGACTGAAGCTGGCCTGAAGAGCAGGCTCATGGAAGGACAGCAAAGATGGGGCCAAGCTGGCCTCTAATGGGGAGGGACTTCTAAAGTCTGGGAGCAGCAACAGATCAGAACCGTTCTTCAAGTAGCATTTGATGGGAAAGGAGTTGTTAGTACCACTGCTAAAGGATTTTGTTCCTGTCAACACCTTTGGATCAGAGACCACTGTGTCACTCTCAACCAGAGACAGATCAGTTGAGTGCAATCTCATTCTGATCAGCCCAGCCTTAAACTCTCTGCAATATGGGAAGGGTACTGACCTTTGGGGAGAAAGGCAGCATAAAAATAAAGTTGTTTATTATTATTATTATTATTATTATTATTATTATTATTATTATTATTATTATTATTATTATTATTATTATTATTATTATTATTATTATTATTATTATTATTTGTTTTTGTTGTTGTTGTTGTTGTTGTTGTTAAGGATCGTTATTGTAACATATAGAAAGCCCTTTAAATCCCTAGGATTATACAGTGGAACCTTGACTTACGTCATTAATCCATTCCAGTGGTCTAAACTTAAGTCAAACATGACTTAAGTCAAACGAACGTTTCCCATAGAAAGTAATGGGAAAGCAGATTAATCCGTTCCAGATGATGAAAAAGACCCCCGAAAACAGCAATTAAACACAAATTTGACTGGGATAGGAGATTCCTTCTGGGGATGTAAATGAAATGTCTCTTCAAAGAGAGGAGGAGGCAGTGGAATTATAGTCCATAAGTTATACGCCTCCAGTTTTTAATGTTCATAGCAACAATGTCTAACATTTAAGTTTTACTTATTTTTAACCTGACGTTCCAAGTTCTGAACAACTCTATGCTTACCATTAGAGTCCCACAACTTTACAGCTCCCCAACTAAAATGCTTCCATTGTGGACCAGACTTCTGCAGCCAGATTTTTTACAAGACTGAGCCGACTGTCTAACCAGCAAGGCCAGCCCCGAGCTCCCGGCCCTTCTCCTCCTCCGGCAGCAGCGGTGGCTTCGGCGAGGTCGAGCGCCTTGCAGAAGCCACCGCTGCCGGAGAAGAGGAAGAAGGCAGGAGCAGTTTGGAGGAGGCAGCCGCGATGCTGGGTTGTGGCTGCCGCCCAATTCCGGTGCCTTGCGCCGGGGCTCCGAGATGTAAGTCAAAGCCTGTGACTCAAGTCAAACAGGCCCCTTCTTGCTGCAAGTCAAATATGATGCAAGTCAAGCAGTATGTAAGTCAAGGTTCCACTGTAATGGGTTGTGGTTGCTGTTGTGTCATTACAGTCATGACTGGCTCTTCAGGACCCCATGTCTATGTCCATGGAGTTTTCTTGGCAGGAATACTGGAGTGGCTTACCAGTTCCTACTCTAGGCACCTAGAGCACCTGGTAGTCCCTGGTGGTCTCCCATCCAAGTACTAGCCAGGGCCAACCCTGCTTAGCTTCCGAGATCAGGCAAGATTGGGTACATATATTAATAATCACAGTACTTACAAAACATAATTCTGAAGCAATTCCAACAAGAGGAAGGAAGGAAGGAAGGAAGGAAGGAAGGAAGGAAGGAAGGAAGGAAGGAAGGAAGGAAGGAAGGAAGGAAGGAAGGAAGGAAGGAAGGAAGGGTGGTTGCATTCATAATTAAGACACTAAAAGTCAGTGTTGTATTTATTTGCCCGAACTAGAAACCATGGTTCTAACTGGCCAACATTTCTCTTATCCTGAGCTTGTGGTGATAATAGAATATGCTTTTGGGATCTAAAAGCGAATGGAATCTGGACAGAAAGATTGAGAAACACCGCTTGACAGGACACACCTCTCTAAAATAAGATCCATGATAAGGTTAAGCAGATGACAGAGGAAGAAGACACCACAGAGACGTTGACTTGATTCTTAGCGGCTGACATCCAGGATGAGCAAAAAGAGAGCATCCATCCACCAAAGAGCATGATCTCCTATAGGAAACTAATTTTTAAGTTCATACCAGAGAAAGTGCTGCACCTGCGGGCACCGTCCAGGTGTCGAACGGTGACCGCCGGGGATTCAAACCTCAATGGCAAATGCATACAAGAGGGGGTCCCGTTCGCCCTCCACGACCAGCATTTGACAGGTGATCCAACCTCCCATCCAAGCACCAAGTGGTGCTTAGCATCCTTCAACCATCACAGCGCCGAAAAAGGCCTTTGCGTGAAAAATATAAATACAGTGGATCCTTGTATAACAAAGGGTTTGTATAACATAAAATCTGTACAACATAAAATACCTGTACAACATAAAAACCTTTACAACATAAAATTGCGGAGATAGGGGAAATTTGCTTAACAGAATCACCTATGGGGAGAATCCGTACAACATAAAAATGGGATTAATCCATTTTCAATGCATTCCTATGAGAAATTTTCATAAAGGCAAATTTGCTTAACATAATTTCATTTGGAACAAATTAATTCCTTTATACAAGGTACCACTGTATCTGCCAACCCCAGAAAAATGAATCTTGTGCTGCTTTTTCTCAAACCCTGGCAGAGGCCTGGGACTCTCACAGCACCACAACAGGAAAGTCAAATCACCCTTGATTCAGGGCTGTGCCATCACTTGGCATGAAAGCCAAGAAAAAAATTCTTTAGATATCCAGGACAAAAAACCATGTGTTTGCAATGGGAGGCGGGAATCTTATCTTTGCCCTCAGCGCATGATCAAATCTTGAAGCAGAGCACATAAAACCAAGGGGGACTATTGTTATTTCTGGCCGAGGGGGATCCGATCCCAGGCTATCTTTTCCTGTAAATGGAGGGTGGGATTTCAGAATTCCATAGGGATCCTCTTATCTCTAGGATTAGCTAACTGTTCTAGCCCAGGGTTAGAACATTTCCTATCTCTCATTTTTCCCCAAGGACCCCATAACACACAAGGAAGGCAGCACAGAAGTCTTACAGTAATTCAACAATTTATTCTTGCATTTCGGTGAGACCCATTTCCTTGGGTCATCTGAGCGCGCAGCTGAATACTGTAATAAGAAAACAAATCTAGGTCACCCAAAGCAGCAAATTCATCCTTACCCAAATGTTCCACTGAGCAAACCCAGTTCTGGGCACACAATGGCTGCAATAATGGGGTCAGCTGAAGCATTCTAAATTATTGCTTCGAAGACGGAGCAGCAGCATAGGCACTTTGCAAATGAAATGGCATCGGTTTAACTTGGACAGCCATTATTCAAAATGGCCAGGAGGCTGAAGATACAGAAGACATAGAGCAAAGTCTTCAACTTATAAGCCATCCCATAAAGCACTCTCTGGGTGGTTTACAATTTAATTAGGCAGGCTACACATTGGTCCCACCTCACCCCAGAAAGCTGGGTACTCATTTTACCGACCTCAGAAGGATGGAAAGCTGAGTGAACCTCAAGCAGGCTACCTGGGATTGAACCCCAGGCCGTGAGCACAGTTAGAGCTGCAGTACAGCAGTTTAACCACTGTGCCATAAGGCTCTTCAGACGTTCTGTCTGTGACTCAAGGGAAGAGTCATCAAGAGTGGGTTAGCCTTTGAATTACCAACCTCTGATTCCACTGACACAGACCAAAGCCTCTGAGCTATCCAGCAGCAGACGGACCATTGTGAATTCAATATAGACTAAAGCAGTGCCCCCTTTTTGTAATAGCCAAGTGAACTTGGACCTACCCATCCCATTACATTTGCCTAAAGAGGCAATTTTAATGGGGTACAGTCACCCCTTTTCAGTAAATGAGGCTTCTTTCTCGCCCCTAAAGGACCTGTTTTTCTTACATACACATGCACACTAACTTTAACATTCCATTCTGAAAAGTAAAGGAAGAAATTATTTAACAAGGGGTACAAGTGGTGGCTCAGTGGGCTAGAGCGCTGAAATGGTCAGCTGCAAAGTCGGCAGCTCGGCAGTTCGAATCCCGGGTGCCATGCAGCGGAGTGAGCTCCCGCTGATAACCCCAGCTCCTGCCAACCTAGCAGTTCGAAAACATGTAAATGCAAGTAGACAAACAGGTACCACCATAAAAAGTGGGAAAGTAAACAGTATTCTGTGTGCAGAAATGCATTCAGCCATGCCACCCACATGGCCACGGACTTGCACAGCACTGGCTTTTGGGCTTGGAAACGGAAATGAGTACCGCCCCTAGAGTCGGACACAACCAGCATGCATGTGTGTGGGATACCTTTATTTTACAACACGTATAGAGGGCACAACACCCACACTCCCCCCCCAAATAATAATAATAATAATAATAATAATAATAATAATAATAATAATAATAATAATAATAATAATAATAATAATAATAATAATAATAATTTTCAAACCCTTTGGGCGGTGTCATGATCCCAGGATGAGAAATACAGGGTTAAAGTTTAAAGCATTGGCTCCCTATCTGTAACACAAGGTTGCAATTGTTATAAGAAGTGTCCTAGGGAAACACCTCTTTCTATTTATGGTAAGTAACTCTGCAATCTTCTTATTCTCTTGCAATATCCTTCTACCCCTGAGGCCCTGACGACCCCACTGCCTTCCCAACCAGTGTCTTGCTTCTGAGGCAATTTAGAAGAGTCTTTATTATAAGTCCTGAAGCTATTCAAGCCAAGCTGTTTAAAACCCTGTGTGTCATGAGACACAAACAAGACAAAGATTCCTTTGATGCCGCCAATACATTCCTTTGATGTCTCAAGGGTTGGTTGAGAAGAACCAATTAGATCAGTGGTTCCCAACCTTGGATCTTCAGAGGTTCTGGGACTGCAACTCCCAGAAATCCTGGCCAGCACAGCGCGAGGTGAAGGCTTCTGGGAGTTTTAGTCCAAGCACATCTGGGGACCCCCTGGTTGGGAACCAATGAATTAGATGAATGGTATAAAGTTTGGAATATAGTTATTAATGATGAATTCATATAGAACATGAACCACTGGACGCCATAATCCACAAGCTACCTCCCAGCTCTGCAGATCCAATAAGACAAGGATGAAAATTTAAGAGAGGCTGATACCACAAGAGCTTTATTGACATTTGAGAATTCACTCAGTTTATGTAAAAAACGGAAGGGCTGTGTACCTTCACAAGAATCAGTGTAGATTTGGAAAGGGAATGGAGCTCTGGAATGAAGGGAACAAATGATTTTCTCTCCAAATGGTTCCAATGGTGGTGGTGTTAGTGGAGGTGAGCAATAAGTATATTATTGTGTTAGTTTTGTGGGTTTTGTGTTAAGGGCTTTTTTTTGTTAGTTTTGTCTCATTTTAAGATATCAGCTATAGAGACGAAACTGGGATTCAAAACCCACTAATTTTTCACCAACAGCCAGTACAGCAATTTAACCTTAAGACAGGTGGCTGTGAAGGAGCGATGTCGGGTGCCCACAGAAAGGGCTCCAAGGGCCACCTTTGGTACCCATTCCATTAGATTCGCCACCACTGCGCTATAGCCTCATGTTGCATTTGTATTTATGTTTGTTATGATGATGAGGAGGAGGAGGAGGTGATGCCCGAGTTGAAGTTATACCACTGGGAAAAGCGAACAAAATACAGAGACTTGGCATCTCGCTTGTGGATGAAACATACTTCAGTAGTAGTAGTCCTCAGGGTTTGGGAATAATGACAAGAAACTTCACACAACGTTACAGGCAGTGGCAGATGTCATAAATAACCCCATCAGAGCAATAACAACAACAACAACAAAACCCGGCAATATTAGGAACAGCACAGATTCTCCACCGATATTTGACAGAGAATTAGGGTTTTGGGGTTAAAACTTGCATTTGTCATAAAAAAGCATTCAATGTTTTATATTTTTGAGTGCTTCGCATTTCAAAACAATGTCGCAACCGCAATAACAACAAATGGGCCACCTAGTCAATTCTGACTTATGGCATCCCTTTCCATGGGTCATTGTATGAACTTGGCCCCCACCCCTCTGCACGTAGTATTCAGCTCTCTCAGCGACATGCCCTGGGTAAATAAACTCATTTCGCTCTTTACCTCAATATCACCTTTTTGTGTTTTGGACAGGGGGATAAGAACTTGTGCCTAGCACTCAGTGAGCCAGGGGTGGTTGGGTGGGAGCCGATATTGATTCTGTGGGTCAATTAGGCCCTTTAAAAAAATGTCTAGTTTGTTTGCTCAAGATAAAAATGCAACCTCAGCCACTGCACGGTGGTCAGGCTATTTTTCCTCTTCCAGCTTCCCAGCCCCAAAGGATGACTTTGAGGAGGGCAAGGTGGAGAATACTTGGACCATCCTGAGTTTGCTTCAAGTCAGGGTTTTGGGTGGGTGGTTTTTTTTTTTTTTTTTGCCAGGGGGGAGGACCTGTTGCCAAGGAATTAATCCCAGGCCTGGCTTCATTAGCAGAGAGCTGCATAGAGCCACCATACCGGAGTCGGAGTCGTGTTCCAGTTGAGTTATTCACTCACCCACTCCCTGGCAGGAAAACTTTCACTGCTAATTCAAGAAAGTGGGAGGGGGAGAGTCCCACTGCATTTCCTTTCAGGAAGACATTCTGACAGGAGAACAAAGGTGATTGTTGAAAGAGTTTGCTGCTGCAGTTTTTTTTTAAGCAAAAGTCAGCAGCTAGCTCCTGCATTCACATCTTGTGTCTTGCAGCTGCTGGGAGCAAAAAAAGGAAGGGGGGGCAATGTGATGGAGTGGTTAGAGCGTGGGGCGTGCAATTATTAAATCCAGGCTCAGGGAATGTGACATGGCTTCTGAAGACTCTCTCCATCTGGAAAAAGCCTGTAAGGACTAGAATGGGCTGAAGGAACCAGATGATGCTTTTTAAAAATAAGGCCATATTCTCACCCAAATTCCCCGTTCGTTGCATCCACTTGCTGCATTTTGCCCCCATGTGCGCTTGGTGCTGTTGGTGGAAAGGGCTATTTATTGGACGAATGTTTAAAAAGCACCTATTTCATGAAGAAAAATAGATCAGAAAGCAAAAGATGCTTTATCCCTATCTGAAGATTTTCTTTGCGTCCCCACAGTGGTACATTCAGAGATGACACAAGGGGAGATCAAAACCATCATGTCACCTACATCCTCCTTGATTCTGCTGAGCATACAAATGAGTTGGAGATGCTAAACCTCGTGAAGCACCTCTCATCTACTTTGAAAGCCAGTTAGCAAATTTTAACTTGGCTTGCTAGGAAAACATTTAAAATAGCTACTGCAGAGGCCTTGGGAAAGTTGAGTTTGTCCAGTCATCTTCACGGCTGAATGAGATAAAAGACAGTTTTGATAAGAGTCGGTTTCTTCAGTGCCCAGGGGAAAACACTTTGTTTACTCGTATTAGACCCAATGCCTCGGGCCTTGGTCATAAATCTGTTTCCAAGTAACAACAGACACAGACGTTCCTCAACTAGTGACCTTTAAAATCAAAATTATGCCAAATGTAATCAACAAGCTGTTTATAAAGTTCTCCAGTGTTAACTCAGTGTTAGCAATATTGCAGCTTTATCAAAGGGTTTCAGTGTTAGCAATATTGCAGCTTTATCAAAGGGTTTCAGTGTTAGCAATATTGCAGCTTTATCAAAGAAGGCAAATTACAGTAATTCCCCATTTATTGCTGGGGTTAGGGACCCGACCCAACCCATGATAAAGGAAAATCTGTGATGTGCGGATGCTGGGTCAGGTCGGGTCGGGACTGGGGGGGGGCTGTCTGGGGACTCCTGCCCTTACCTTAGGCCTGGCACTGCCCTGAACGGGCCTCCGACAGGCTTCCCGGGCCTGCTGGAGGCCCCAGAAGTGGCTTTGGGTGATCCGGAAGGGACTTCCGGTTTTTTGGAAGCCACATTTGGTTCGCTGGAAAATACTTCTGGGGGCTCCAAAAGGCCTGGGAAGCCTGCCAGAGGCCTGTTCGGGGCAGTGCCAGGCCTGGGAAGGGCAAGTCTAGGAGGCCTCAAACAGGCCCATGCAGCTTGCCTCAGTGGTCCTTGCCTTCATATACCGCGGTCCTGCAATATACTGGGACCGCCGTATATGAACTGCGAAATGGCAGGGGACCCCTGCATTACTTGGATCTAGATGGCGATTAACAAAGAATTACTGAAATGAATGACTGGAGTCAACGTAATGGTTTATTGTCGCAGCGCCCATAATCATGCTAAGCTACAGAATCCCAACGTGCACGCCACCAGACTGTTCAAGCCCTAAAGCGAAGAAGCGGGTCTTTTGTGGGGGCAAAGGCTCTAGATTGCCTGTTCAACTTCAAAACGCCTTCAAATACTTTGCTACAACACTATATTGTTCCAGCTAAAATCCATCTGTCTCTCTGCTGTTGAGAGGATTGGAGGGAACTGCAAAAGGGAAACTGGATGGGATGGATGGTGTCCATGTCCCCAGGGATTTAACCCTTCAAGCACTGGCTCCACTGCAACAGTGTCTATGACCCATGACACGAGGGTGGATTGGAATTAAAGCACAATTTAAATTTTAAAAAAATTTAAAACTGGAGGGTTTGACGGTTTAAATTTTTAAAAGATGTTTATTTCAACCATGATTTAAATCAATTTGATTTTAAAAACAGAAAACATGGAAAGCTAGACTACTTCAGCTGCCTAAGAAGAAGCAAGAAGTGCTGATTGTTACAGCTGATCATGCAAGGTACAATAAAAGGAAGAACTGCAGGAAGGAGGCAAATGTACGGGCTGAAGGATACAGGATACTATAGCTCAGAGGCAATGCTACATCACCCATTGGGAACGGCTGCATTGCAAATCAAAACAGCCAAGCCGATGTCAAACTTCTGATAGAAGAGGAGAAGGAAGCAGGAGCAGGAACTCCAAGGTCACTTTGCAGGGTGAGAAAAATAATCCCTTCCCTTTTAAACAAACCAGGATTCCTGGCAAGGTTTTTTTTTTAAAGGACCCCAGCCAACTGCCAAGAAAGTTCACACCATCAGGGGTTCAGATAAGCTTCTCCCCACCGGAAATTGCTGCTAACTATGCCGGAGACACTTGAAAGATCAGTTAGGGATTAATTATGGCTCCGCAGAGGTAAGAGAGAAAGTGCGTACATTTATTTGCTAAAATCAGAGAGGTTGAAACAAGAAAACAATGAATCCCCTTTGGCTTTATTTATCGGTGGGAATGCACCGTCAGGTCTAGGCAGTGCCAACTGAGGCCTACGGTGGTTCTCCTTTCTCATGTTCCACCGGGTGGGAAGCCAACAAGGAAGGGGCTAAGTTCCTCGTATGGCTCTCAGGCTTGGGAATGAAATGTGGACTTTGGACCTCTTTCCCTGAGGAATAATTCCCACCGGTTGTGACCTGCAGGTAGATGCTGAGGCCAAGGGAAATGGGTCATAGGCTTTATAAATAAATACCCAGTCTTTACTGCATTTCAACTCATACTGCTGTGCATTTTTTGCTTTGCTTTGTTGTCCTCTTAGTGTAACACAGTGCACTATTGGTGTGACTGCATATTTTCAAAATACATAAACTGGGGGGGGGGGAGATTAATACCTGACAAAGCAGTATTCAGCAATCTGCTGGCTTGTGTTCTTATTTTCACATGGCTAAAACCAAGAAATCTGACTACTACTGTAAGTATTTCAGCAAAGCAGCTAGTAACAGAGGAGTTATATACATTTTTGTTTGGGTGTGTCTAGCAAAGGTGATAAAATACTCAAACAGGCAGTTAAGCTGCATGTAAAATGTCAAAGGCTCAAGGCCAATGGTCCAGAATCAATATGACAATAAACTGATGCATTGCCATAGGAAGCAATTTTGGGTGTTTGAATTACTGGATTCCTAACTAGTCTACTTCACTACACAGGACTCAGGATGGACACCTTTACTATGGGCAAAATCTGTAGAAAAATTAAACCTTATTGTGCAGTCCCAACAATGCTCTGATGTACCTTCTGCTTTAGATGAAGGTAGCCTCAGGCATAAGCAAGGCCAGTTGTGTTTGTGATTTATTTATTTATTTATTTATTTATTTGACGCATTTATATACCACTGCCATTTTCCGAACCGGAACACAGGGCGGTTCACAAAGCATAGCTAAAATAGCTAAAAGGCTAAAAACACAGCAAACAATTAAAACAACAAGCATGGTAGAAAAGGCAAGATAAGAATAAAAATGTTTAGCAATGAGGGAGACCCTCAGTGGGGGGCAGCAAGTGAAGAAAAGGGGAGGAAGAAAGAAAAATAAAAAAAATTAAACAGAAAAAGAGATGAGGTCACCATATGCCTCCTTAAAAAGCAACGTTTTCAGTGCCTTTTTGAAGGCGGGCAGGGACTCTGCAAGGCGCAGCTCAGTCGGGAGTTGATTCCATAGAGAGGGGCATACAACCGAGAAGGCGCGGTTACGAGTTGCCGACTTCCGCGCCTCTCTCGGCGTGGCCACCCTGATTGAGCGCGCCCGCGACGATCGAATGGGTCTGGCCTCAGTTGATCTCTGGGGGATCCGCTCTGCCAGGTATTCAGGTCCCAAGCCGTGGAGTGCTTCCAGCAGTCAATTCTAGACAATTTTAGCAGTCAATTCTAGACAACACATACATGTCCTTTATTCCACCTACACAAATTACTCCTCCTGCCCATCTCAAACAACAACAACAGCAACAGCAGAAGCAGCAACAGCAACAACAACACATCAACAGATTGACAACTAGAGAAAGAGCAGCAAAGGGCAACCAAGATGATCAAACATTAGTAGCCAGAAATATTTTACTTGCTGAATCTTCACACAACAGCCCGGCTCATATGGCTCAGAATGCTCTTTTGAGACCCAGTTATAGATTTGTTACCTGGTGAGGTACTCAAGTTAAAACTCCTCCGCTGGAAAATTCTAGTGCAGTGTCTCTGAACAAGATATGGGCACGAACCAGAAAAGCAGTGGTTCGTGATGGTTTGGGCTTAACCACAAACCACTACGAACCTCCAGAAAAATGAACCTGATCATCATTTGTTTTTCCAGTAAATGTGTGTGTGTGTGGGGGTACCTGCTCCTGCTTTCTACCTCCTCTGCCACCACCACCCTTCGCACAACTTCCATTGATTGCCTCCCCACCTGCTCCTGCCACCACCCTCCTTAGAGGCAGCAGCAGGCCTGGTTTCCCTGCCAGGTGATGGGTTTGCCTGCTGCCTCTCAGCGTGTGCCCGCCAACTCTCAACCAGGGGCTCTTGGCATCTAGGTGGGACGTGACCAAGATGCACAATCCCAGGGCACCCCCAGAAGAAAGGGATGGTCCACCACCTCTGTGTATCTTTTACCTAGAAAAGGGTTGGCATAAGTCAGAACACACAGAAGTCAGAACTGTGACGGCACCCAGCTGTTATGATTAATCTAATTCTAACTCCCACAGTGGACAATTACGGCATTTTTAGCCTTTGAAAATCCCAATATATACCTAGCTTAGATATACTCTGACTCTGTGGTGCAGTGGTTAAACTGCTGGGCTGCATGCAAAACTCTGCTGTGGCCTGGGGTTCCGTCTCAGGTAGCCAGCTCAAGGTTCACTTACCCTTCCATCCTTCTGAGTAAACAGAGTCCCCAGCTCACTGAGTGGGTGAGTGTGCAATGTGTCACCTGCATCCTTTAACTGTAAACCGCCCCGAGAACGTTCTAAGCACTATGGGGTGCTCTATAAGCAGCATGGAGGGGCACGGTGGCTCAGCGGAGTAAGGCTCCCAAAACTGTCAGCTGCAAGTTCAGCAACTCGACGGTTCAAATCCCAGGTGCCACGCAGTGGAGCGAGCTCCCGCTGATAACCCCAGCTCCTGCCAACCTAGCAGTTCCAAAGCATGCAAAATGCAAGTAGATAAATAGGTACCACCATAAAAAGTGGGAAGGTAAAACAGTCTTTCCGTGCAGCTATGCCAGCCACGTGGCCATGGACTTGCACAACATTGGCTCTCTGGCTTGAATATGGATATGAGCACTGCCCCTAGAGTTGGACACGACTAGCACGCATGTGCGGGGGGGGGGAGACCTTTACCTTTTTATAAGCAGCACACTCTGCTTCTTCCCAGTTCCAGTAGCCCTGGAAGAAAAACTGCAGCCCTTAATGTCTATGCAACCTAAACATCCTAGAAGGGCCAGGATCTGTGCATAGGATTGTGCTTGTCAACTCTTCTACTGTTTGCTCGGAGACAGGGAGTGCAAGAGTTTCCGTCCTAGTCATAAGGTTCCACTTTGGGGAGGGGAAGAGTAGAGCAGTTCTTGAAATTGGCACATGGAAACTGAGAATCTTCATTAGTAAAGAGACCCATGGCCCTGCTCACACTGTAAGTGTAGACCACACTGGTATTTGTCTGCAACCCCCTCCCCTCCGGTTTTCTTCCGAACTTCAAAAATATTTTCTGGACCTTTTTATATCTATTACTTGTCCTTTCTTTTTCACAAGTGCACACAGCCACGACACAAACAGCACCGAGAAAGAGGAACAAACAAACCACTTTCAGAATGAAACACTCTATGGAGACAAGAGGAAACTTACTCAGAAAAAAACTCCACCATCTCCTTTACTTGAAAGAGGAATTGCTCACCATAAAATAGACCAGTTCTCTAAGATGGTGCTTTGTGATGATTAAGAGAAAGGGAAGGAAAAAACTTCAAGCTGTCAGGAGTCTTGATCATCTAATTTGCTATTTAACATCCCGGAACTGTATTTATGCTGAGACGATTTGATTATAATGCTTGCAAAAGGCTGGGCAGGACATTTTAAAAAAATAAATTTAAATGACCAGCTTAAATTTTTTAAACTGTCCAGGTCAAGAATGATAAAACTATTTTTGAGAATTACACACTATCAGATCTTTTGTATTTTATCCTGCACTGGAGCTTCTGACCTGGAAACGTGATAGTAACAATAAATCTGCCCGTATATTTGTATAATTTAGATGTTTCCATTTGTATTGCCTTCAAGTAGCATTTGTAAGTGATGTCTGCAACAAAGCAAGAGGCTGGCATTTACACGGAGATAGTTCCACATCAAACAAAGTATATACAGTATTGAGATCCTCTGAATGTTTCAACACACACACACACACACACACAAATTTCTACACAGTTGCCAGGGCCTTCATCAACAAACTGACACCTTGTTGCCTGGAACAGCTTAGCCCCTTAGGCCAGGTCACTGAACCAACTGCAAGGAGCTTAACCGTGCATCTTCTCACGAAAGCCAGCTCCCTCGTTTTCCAATCATTTACTCCAAACTAAAAACACCCTTTCCTCCTCACTAGAAGGTTGCTCACAAGGTACCGTGATTTAAAAGTAACTTGGCTGAGCTCAAAAAAGATCCCCTTTGCCTTAAAAGCACCGCTCCACCCTCCTTCTACTTTCTCGAGACGAGAGTGTCCAAATTCGACAAAACGGGCAACTAGAAATAACAGAAGCATGTGTAGTGATCACACTTTGTGTCTGTGCAGCACTGCTTACCTGCAAGGTGTCCATGTTATATACATAGTGGAAGCTCTTCTTTGACTACGAAGTACTCAGGTACCTCAGTTCCAAGTAAAACAGGGTAGTGGAAAGAAGAGGTCTTTTTTTCATGTATACAATCTCAACATATGCAGCAAGATGGGGGAGTGGGGACAGATACCTGACCCTAAATGCTCTGCAATTTTATGTCCCTTATTTTCTCTACAACCTCTTCCCCACCCCACCCCCAGTATTTGGCTCAAAGAGGGCACACAAGGGAATGATTATTTAGTGTCAGTTTTGCAGATAAAGCATACCCTTTGCTTTGAGCGCTGCCTGGCGGCCATCTCGGATTGGATGGGGGCTAATAGGCTGAGGTTGAACCCGGGCAAGACGGAGCTCCTCCGTGTGGGCCCCCCTGGTGTCTGTGGGTTGGGGAACTCCCTCACTTTTGGGGGGGTGACTCTCTCCACGAAGGATGGGGTCCGCAGTTTGGGTGTCCTACTGGACCCGGCACTCACCATGGAAACCCAGGTGGCGTCAGTGGTCCGTTCCGCTCATTGCCAACTGCGGAGGATTGCCCAGCTGCGGGCCCTCCTTGACATCAGGGCATTAACTACGCTGGTTTATGCACTTGTAATCTCGAGAATAGACTACTGTAGTGCTCTCTACGTGGGGCTGCCTTTGAGGTTAATGCGGAGATTGCAGCTAGTGCAGAATACAGCTGCCAGACTTCTAACGGGGCAAAGAAGGCACCAACATATTACCCCTGTGCTGGCAGCCCTGCACTGGCTGCCGGTACGCTACCACATTGACTTCAAGGTTTTGGTGTTGACATACAAAGCCCTAAACGGTTTGGGACCTCAGTATCTGACAGAGCGGCTTCTCCCAAGAAGAACTGCCAGGATCACCCATGCCAGCCAGGCAGGATACCTGGGAGTCCCAACCCCGAGGGAGGCCCGGAAAGCTGTCACAAGGAGTAGGGCCTTCTCGGTGGTTGCTCCCCAATTATAGAACCATCTACCCCCTGAAATTCGGCTCGCACCCTCGCTTCAAATTTTTAAAAAACTATTGAAGACCTGGTTCTATAGAATGGCATTCCCTGATTCTTTAAACATTTAGTAAGGCACTATTTTTAAACCATTTTATCAAATCTCTTGCCATTTTTAGCTTCATTTTAGCTTCATTTTAGTTTTTGTTGTTGATTTATGTATATTTTATTTTATTTTGTACCTTGTATTTTGGTTTTTAAAATGTATTCCTTTGTTTGTTGTTACATGTTGTAAACCGCCCGGAGTAGCCCTTGGTCTAGATGGGCGGTATAAAAGTCAAATAAATAAATAAATAAATAAATTTATTACATGGGGAGGATAGATACATGCACAAGAGGATCACAATCTTACTAGGCTCAGGCACCGTGCCCAAGTCAAAATTTCATCCTAAGGCTTCTTAAAAGTTCTTCCAAGGGCAGGGAAGCCAGGATCCTGCTTCCTAATGAGTGCGTCCTGGGGGAAATGGGGCTGGGATGCACAGGACACCTGTTCATCCAAAGGATGAACTGCTGAACCGGTGGTTCATGCCCGTCTCCTCATCAGAGTATAAGTCCTGTTGTCTCCACGACAGATGACCAGTTCAGCTCCAGATGGAGAGAACGGGAGTCTGATATACTGAGAGGGGGGCACTTAAAGATGGTTCAGTGGATGGCTTAATCCCATTTAATTTCCCGTCTTAAAGATGGAGTGCCTGTGTATAAATTCAGCAGTGGTCGGCTTGTCACCTTGAGCAAAAACGCCTTTAAAAGAAGAGCACCAGGCTGCAAGTTTCTCCTGCTGTTATCCTCTGGGTGTTGCTACAGTGCTAAAGAGCTTACGACAATCTGGGGGCTTATTAAACTGCTGTGAACTCTTGCCTGAACGGAGTCCCTATGAACCAGAAACAGGAGAAGGTAAACTCAATGCCCTGCTTCCCTTTCCACCTGCTTCCACTAAAGCAGAAATTTAATTCAAAATGAATCCAAACATCTCAAAACCGAAACAGTGAAATCTGCAAGCAGTTTTCCTGGAGGGCTTTGAGATGCCCTCTTATTTTGAAAAATACTAGTTTTCAGTCCATAGCCTTTGGATTTAAAACAACACACACACACACACACACACACACACACACACACACACACACACACACAGAGAGAGAGAGAGAGAGAGAGAGAGAGAGAGAGAGAGAGAGAGAGAGAGAGAGAGAGAGAGAGAGAATTGTGCCCCCATTCTTAGGTTTTTGTTTTTTTGTAGAACACCCCATGCTTCATCCAACCTTTTTTCACTGCCTTCTCCATCCCCAACATACCTCGTAAGACCAGACGCACTGCACTCCTGCGAACCTTCGCACGCATCTCCCAACCTCCACGTCCTCGTGGGTCGTGTACATCTCCCGAAGGCACTCCCCAATGTGCGGGGCCACCCGGCGCAACACCTCCCGGCTCATGATCACGCCTGGGCCACCCATGCAGAAGTTCTCTCCCGGTTCCAAGGCCAGTTTCCCCATCTCTTCCGTGGTACCCAGTCCCGTCTGCCCAAGGAAGAGAGGCTCGCTGCTGTTTAAACTCCGGAGGAAGCTCTCCAACTTGTCCCCTTTGACGTAGACATCGTCATCGGCGCGCATGAACCACTCGTACTTGTCCAAGTAGTGGTCGTGCATGTACTTGAGCATCATGAACGACTTCTTCTGGGGCGGGTAAGAATCGTCGACACCCGGCAGTGGCACGATGGGGATCGGAAGAGAGGTATCTGAGCCCTCGCTGGAAAAGAACTCAACCTTGCCAGGGATGCTGCTGGACCAAGTCCTGAAAAACAAAAGGCCAAAGCCGGTTAGGAAACAGTTCTATTTGCTTTTTAATTTATTCATTATTTATTTTGAATGTTTTTACCCCTCCTTGCTCCTTAGAAAAGGATTCAAGGAAGCTATTGATTCTAGTAGCAGGTCCTGTGACTTGCATGCAAGACAGTGTTTCGGAGGTTGCATTATGTGTACTACTACTACTACTACTACTACTACTATAAAGAAGAAGAAGAAGAAGAAGAAGAAGAAGAAGAATGAACAACAACAACAACAACAACAACAACTCTGTATTAAGCTCTAATAAAACAGCAACAAAACTCAAATGAAACACAATACAAAAAAATCTCTAAAGGAACTAGTACCAAAAGAGGAACATAGTACCTATAAAAGAACTAGGATACAAAATACAATAATAATGTGCAGCAGCCAAATGCAGCATCACTGCTGTCTTCTCAAGCACCTGTATAAGACATGTCTCCTCTCTCTCTCTCTCTCTCTCTCTCTCAACCTCTTTCTTTAAAAGTTGCAGAAAACTCAAATGTGTTCAGGGATGGATATTCTCATAATTTTGAGCCATTTCTTCAGCAGAAGTCACCCATTTGGATTCAAGGGTTGCCAGGGAAACACATAGCCACATGTATGATAAAGAAGGCTTATTAGAAATGCTACGTGGTTAATTAGATCCAGCAAAAAATCACTGAAGCAAAATAGAGCACGCATGTGGATTCTGCCTTGCTGGCACCTCGAGGGTACCAGAACTGTACCCCCAGGGGCATCTGGTCCTTGAGGGTTAGGAAGCTTCTTACTCTTGAAGCATGCCTAATTAAAAGTGATCCAGCAACTGGTGGTAGGAGGAAGCTTACCCTGATAAGAAGCCAGTGCGCAGGAATCAGACACAAGCATATTTAGGACAGCATTGAGACATTGCAGAAGAGCTAAACCAAGCCTAGTGGTTTGTGGGAGGGGGCTTACACTTGCTATGAATGGCCATAATTGACAGCTTCCTAGAGTCTCATTTCTGTGAAAATGCAAAAAGAAGAAGAAGAAGAAGAAGAAGAAGAAGAAGAAGAAGAAGAAGAAGAAGAAGAAGAAGAAGAAGAAGAACCACCACTACCACCACCTTAGAATTGCTGATCTCGAAGGGGCCCTATGGACCACTGAGTCTAGCCCTTCTGGAGGTGTCATAGTGGGGAACTGAACTCCCTACCTCTGACTCCGCAGCCCAAGACCTAAGCCACTGAGCTATTCAGCAATGTTGCAGCCCTTGTTAATTTCTTCCTTGACCTTCATGTTCAAGTTAGTGTGTCTGTTTGAGAAAGAGGCCCTTTTAAGGGAAGAAGAAGCCTCCACTTTCTGAGAAAATATGACTTGACCCCATGTTTTTTTTTAAATGCCTTTTTTTCCTTTTTTACAAATGTAGCAGGAGGAGTTGCAAGTGACTCGGGTATTATAAAAGGGGATCACAGCTCAAAAAAAGGTTGGGGACCACTGATTCTATGTGCCTACCAGCTCGTTCTTATCGACATGCTGGCTGAAAGCTGCCCTTCCAAACAGCAAAAGGTTGCTGAAGAAGATCCTCAACCAGCCTTCTTCACTATGTTGAACAAATAATGTCACTTTAAATTATGCTTTCCTTTAATTTTCCTGGAATTAAGTCATGATCATTATTTTGTCATTTCTGAATCTCTCCCACAAATCATTTCATTTCATTTATTATATTTATACCCCGCTCATCTGGCCACTCTGGGCGGCTTACAACAGACCATACCAATTACATATCACAGAATAATAAACAACCAATAAACAAATAAAACTACAATAAATTCTCCTAAAAGGGTAGTGGAACAGGGAAACACTGCCTTTGCTCTTTCATATCCAACACCCATTAGTATTTTCAGATGTGAAAGGGGTCTGTTTGCACATCAAAAAAAAATTAAAAGGGGGAGGAGGAAAGACTGGTTCTTTTAGGTTATATTAGAGTTTAAAATATTCATACCCTTTAGCTCCTTTTATGGATATCAGAATTATCAGCTTAGTTCTAAAGCAAATGTGAATGCAAATACTGAAATTGGGCAATGAGAATAAGGGTCAGTCTTCTTTTTCTTGGTGCTTGTCCCACTTTTGTTTTTGCCTTCCACTTGGCACAGTCATGGGCTAGGTCCAGGTGAACCTGGGACAACTTCATGTTGTTGATGTAACTCTCAAATATATACTGGCTTGAATCAAGGCATAGCATAATGTGATACTGTTGCGAATGTGTCAGGCGTTCCAGTGTAGCAACAAGGACTGTGCAAGGCGATTGCATAGTTGGTAATGCACCTGCACAAAGTGTTCCATGGTACACTTCCCCTTTGCCACAATTCTGGCTACCACAGGTGTAATATTATGTTGTGTTTGCCTTGCCATAAAATGGGATTTCAGCCACTGCCATCAAACATAACACAAACACATTGGTTATTCTAGATTTATTAGCTCCGCACTTCCTGGAAGTTTTTGGGATTGATAACAATAACTGCCTGGCAGATGATATATAGAGAATTGTAGTTTAAAGACTGAATAGTTGCACCATCAAAACCTATTCCAAGTTTCCCCATTAGAAACAAAGGGCACTCCTTCAAAGAACAAGCATTGCAGACTTTTAATTCACAACAAACATGTTTGGAGATTCATCTTAAAAACAAGATCTTTTGGTGGGGTGGGGAATAGGCCAACAATTCATCCGGCACCATCAATCCCTTGCCACAAGATCCAACGTTGCTTGATTTGTTCTTAAAATTCTGAAGGAGTTTCTGACAGTGCCAGGGCAGGGCTATGGCCAGAATCATCATCATCATCATCATCATCATCATCATCATCATCATCATCATCATCATCATCATCATCTCCACCACCTCCTCCTCCCTTCTTTCTCCTCAGAACTGAAGAGCCCTGTCAAGGAAGCCCAGTGTGGAATTGAACTCCCAGACTCTGGCTCCTAATGCCTAAACCTTGCAGTCTGTGTTTCTCCATGTAAGGTCCCTGAATTCCAACATGGAGCCTAGAATCTGACAACCAGAAGTCTTTGCTTAGTTGGCCAAGCAAGGGCAGGTAGGATGGGCCCCCTTTCTATGTTAAATACAAGGTCTCTACACCATCCTTCTGCTTCTTACTGGCCACCATCCCAGTAGCTGATGTTTCAAAGGTGCCACTTTCTGCATCCCAAGAGATCTCAGAGGGAAAAGCATATTGTCCTAGGTCAGTGGTATTGAACCTTCGGCACGCCAGATGTGTTGGACCACAACTCCCAGAATTCCAAGCACAGACTGCCAATGACGAAGGACTGTGGGAGTTGTGGAGTGCCGAAGGTTCGCCATCACTGTCCTATGTAGCTCACTAGAAAACCAAGGCCCAGAACGTTTCAAGCCATGAATACTTAATTCTCAAAACCTTCACAACTTCTTTGCTTTTAAACAGACTTCACTGGAGTCTTCAGTTAATTGATCTGAGCAAATCCACTTGGTAAAAACATTTAATTTTTTTTTAAAAAAAAAACCCTGCCAGAATCTGGTAATGCTAATCCATTCAGAAACCCCCTGTCCCACATGGTATTATTGGGAAAACCTAATTTCAATAATTAGGTTTCTCCTGTACCTCCTTTTAAAACAAAACCACTCATACCAATTATTTTTAAATCCACTCAACTCAGCTATGGTTTACAGTAGGTAGCTAATTAGAAGGAAGAGGTAGGGACAGAATACCTCACTCATTTTTTTGTAAATCATTTCTAGGAAATGGGTTCATCTTGTCACTCCCACCCACCAAGGGCATCACTTTTCTTTCCCCTCACTGTCACCACAAAAGGCAAAGAAGAGATAAACAAAAAATCAATCTATTTTTGTTCCTAAAGTAGCCTACCAAGTTTCAAAACAGAAGCAGAAAACAGGCTGTGAGCAGCAACCCTCCAGAACTTCATATCCAGCATTGTTTTCTGTCAAACTGTTCCTTATTGCTGCTTTCAATGAGACCCATCTTTACCTCAGAAGGACACCTCCCCTCTCATCACAGATGGGGATTCATCTGATAAAGTGGCAAGATTAGATTCTCCCCAGCTGCTCCTGTTTAATGGCTTTCTTTTTTTTACAAAAAGCCACTTAATTCCTTTACTTGCCTCCCCTGCTCTATGAAAGATTAACTGCACGTAACCAACGGTGAGAAAATGCAGACAAAGGAATACAGACGGACAGGCTGCTTCGCTCCGCATCCGCCTTGGCCAACGGGGTTTCAAAGTTTCCGTCTTCGAGCTGATTTGGTTCCAACCTCAGCCTGGTGGCAACACGATAGTACAAGAGGATAATTTCAGTTGCGATTAAAATGGGTTGCAGGGGGAATAAATGAGCTTTCAACAGGGGATTTTTAGTTCAGAAACAAATGTGTGATTTTTAAACACTGAAACTGGGGAAGGCAGTAAGGGTTGATGTACTTCTCAAATATACAGTGGACCCTCATATAACAAACAGTTTGTATAACATAAAATCTGTACAACATAAAAAATTCCGGAGACAGGGGAAATTTGCTTAACAGTATTGCCTGCAGGGAGAATCCGGACAACATAAAATGGTCACAATTAGGGATTACTCCGTTTTCAATGCATTCCTATGGGAAATTTGTACAAAGGAAATTTTGCTTAACAGAATTTCATTTGGAATGAATTAATTCTTTTATACAAGGTATCACTGTATATCGGCTGGAATTGAGGCATATCATAATGCGATACTGTTGCAAATGTGTCATGACTTTCCACTCTAGCAACAAGGACTGTGCAACAGGGGACGCCCATATTTTCCCCAATCTATAAGATGCCCCCATGTATAAGACGGCACACCCCATTTTTCCAACCCCAAAAGTGCAATTTCGCAACCACACGGTTATCTCCACACCTTACTTCCCTGTATAAGACAACCCCCCATTTTGAGTGTGACAATTTTAGACAAAAATATAGTCTTATACACAGAAAAAAGATTGTACAGTAAACCCCCGCCTATCGTGGGGGACCTGAACAGACCTGTGATAATTGAAAATCCGTGATATGAGGATGCTGGGTTGGGTCGAGATGGGGGTGGGCTCTCTGGGGGCTCTTGTAATTACCCCAGGCCTGGCACTGCTCCAAACGGGCCTGCAAGGGGCTCCCCGGGGCTTCAGAGGCCCCAAAAGTGCTTTCTAGTGATCCAGAAGTCACTTCTGGTTTACCAAAAGTCACTTCCGGTTTGCAGGGAAGCACTTTGGGGCCTCTGATGGGCCTGGGAAGGCCTTTCCTCCTTACCCCAGGGGGCCTTTTTTCATATACAGTACTGCAGACCCGCGATATACTGGGACCGCAAAAGGGCAGGGGACAACTGTATTTAATTTGCCTTAAAATGCTTTGAGAGTTGTTTGAAGGTAATGATGGTCATCATGTGCCATCAAGTCCATTCTGACTTATGGCAACTCTTTTTTTTTAAAGGTCGAGAAAGTAGTTTCCCATTCTGTTCTTCTGGGGACACTCTGGGACACCCAAGGCCACACAGGCTGGCTCTACTTACAAAATACACAGTAGAGGATTCAACTCCAACCTAGGACTCCATGGCCCTGACACCTAAACCATTGAGCTATACATCCATCTATTTTATGATACTGATATTTAATATCCATTTGCTTTGTTTGTTTCTTGGATTGTTTGTTTGTTTGCTTGCTTGCTTGATATCCTGTCCCAGTAGTGCTAGAATGCTATTCAGGGCAATTTACACACAAAAAGAGAGAGAACAGAAACCCAAACAGAAATGAAACAGTAACAGATTAAAACAAGTCAGGCAGATAACCAGACTGTATTTTTAACATTTAACTTCTTATGTTTTTAGTTGCACTGGTCTTTACCACCATTTTGTGAGCTGCTTCAGCGCCGTGCACAGGGGGAGCTGCACCACCACACAAATAAAGAAAGATGAAAATAACTGGAATTTATATGTCAGTGGAACGTTGCTAATATCCTGAAGAGACTCGCTTGTCTGTAGCAGAGCTTTGAAGCATTTGGACGTGTGAGCTTGGGTACAAAATTCTGGGCACAGTCTCCATTTCCCGCAGAAGACGAGGAAACCTAGTTATATATTAATCATTTATTCCACCCATCCACATGGTGGCTAGGCAAAATCTTAAGCCTCTATTTCCCCCCCACCCCACCCCATATTTCAGAGGAGAGGCGGTGGCGACAGCTTTAGTTTCCAAAATCTCCCTGCCAGAACTTGGCAGGGGGAAGAGAGAGAGAGAAAGAGAGAGAAATTCAATATTTGGCTCATCTATTTTAAAGGATCCTTCAGCACAGGATGGAAAAGACCTCTGTCAAAGATCCCAGGGAGCAACTGATGATCAAATGACTCAAGGTGAGGCAGGCAACAAGAGTGCCTCCTTCACTGTGTCCCAAAACAAAGGCCTAAATGCTACTCAGGCCTCACACTACTTTCTGCGGCTTTGCAGGGTCAGGAGAGGGTGGTGGTGGTGGTGGTGGTGGCATCTTCGCTTACTAAGATGCAGATTCACTGGTCTTGCCAGCTGGCAGTCCACGCAGTTGGTTTTGCAAGTTGTGCCATGGGCCGTGATAGTTCTAGGTGCATACATGCAAAAAAAAAATGGCCATGTTTGCATCCTCCCTAAAAGCTAACTGCTGTTTGGAGGGCCATCGTGTCCCAGAGAGGGGCCGCCCTAAGGAAGGAGCCCTGCCCTTCTTCCAAACTACCCCCAAGTGAAGACCCCCCCCCAAGTGATGGTGCTGGCGAATTTAAGCAGGGGAAGGGTGAGCAGAAGGGATTGCTGTGGGTACTGGGCACAGCTGACTATCTGGTACAGTGAGTAGGAACACTCTACCTTGCAATGTTGTATTTCAGGTGCCACTGGCTCTCTGGAAAATTGTGATGCTTACCCTCACTCCAGAGAGAGCTCTGGCAGAAAAAAAAATCAGCAACCTTGTGCACCTTGATTCCCATTGTGCTACTGCTCTTTGCACTTGCCTTACTCATTTTCTCTTTGATTAGCTTCCTGGATTTTGACCACCGACATGGCAACACATCATAGACTCTGCCTTTCCAAGACAATGATCATCACTTGAGTGAGCCTTCTACATCAGAACTTCCCAGAATTCTCCATCTTATCTGCAGAGGCAAAGTGCTCTGAAATCACACAGTAGAAGTAGGGGAAGAGGCACACCCTGGCAATGCATTATCTCACTTGTATACAGATCACAGTTGTTCCATACTGTTATTGTGCTCCCAGCAGCCATGGTGGGCCTTGGGATCAAGCCTCCTGAAAACTAAACTAAGCTGGTCCTTCAGATAGATAGCACCTGCATTGCAACAAGGAGAAAGCCAAGTAGAATTTTGTAGAAGCTTTTCTGGTTTGGCTTCATCTGGAGTATCGTGTCCAGTTCTGGAAAGTGTCTGTGAAGATTCTCAGTCATCCAGGTGAGTTTATTTGGAAGCTGAGTCATGGCAACTGGACTTCTTTTTCTTGAGAGATTGAAATGTTTCGCTGCTCATCTAAATAGCTTCGTCAGTCTGAAGAAAGCTAGTGGTGAGTCCCCCATTTAATAGTTCACTTTGACCTCTTGTCACCCTGGACTGAAATAGGCTCCTAAGATGAAATTGGAACAAGTTCAAAGGAGGGCAACAAGGGGTGGTGGTGGAAGCCAAGCCCTAGGGAGAAAGGTTGAAAGAAGTGGGCATATTTAGCCTTGAGAAAAGAAGACTGGGGAGAGAAAGGATAGTAGTCTTCAAATACTTGAAAGGTAATCATACAGAATGCAGGACACGCAACAAAGGGTTCAAGTTGCAGGGAGCCAGATTTTAGTTGAACGTAAGGAAAAACTTCCTAACTGTTAGAGCAGCACAACAATGAAACCAATTACCTCAAGAGGTGGGTGAGTGCTCCAGCACTGGAGGCATCCAAGAGATATTTAGACAACCACCTGACAGCTCTCATTTGATTTGTATTCCTGCATATGCAAGTTATTGGACTTGACAGTCCTGCAGGCCCCCTTCCACTATTCTACGATTTTATGGTTCTCTCGTAAGGCTTCAAATCTTGGAAGCACCTGATGAAACTGACCCACAGGGCCGATTAGAAACACGCTGTTTTGTGCACTGGGGTGGTTACCTCACGGTGGAGATGCTGTCACAAGATGCTACAACGGCCAGCCATTTAGATCAACCTTTTCTTAAGATGCATTAGAAAATTTGTGTGGGCTAATCTGTCTGATAGTTATTCTTCCTGACAGGCTGAACGAAGCTGACACAGATGGAGACTGTCTACTTCTGGATATCACATTTTTCACACTCTGCTTCGCAAGCACCCAGGGGCTCCTTAGTTTTGCCAAGGAAGGCTTTTCCTGTGCTCTTACAAAACCTCCTTCCACGTCCGTAACCTTTACCTCAGCGTGTTCTACGAGAAAACGATGCCACAACGTGGGATGACTAAGAGACATAAAGCAGGCCAGCGAGTTCCTGCAATCCTTACCTTGTGTCTCAACCATGTCTGGACAGCTTTCAGCTGAACGATTTAACCAGATCTAACACAGATTAGGGACAGGGATGTGTGACAAATTTGGTCCGGTTCACATTTCAGAGTGAACTCTGCAGATCTGGACTCCCTGAAGCTGAATACAGTCAGGCAGACACCGGGATTGTTTTCTGAAGTTTGTGATGCCAAGTGCAAAGATAAGCAGAAAGGGGTACATTGGAAGTGGTGGCTTTGTATCCATTTTCATGCAGACGTTTATTTTTAAAACCCAAGCTGCCGTGGAACTGAAAATGGAAGAAACTTACTAGTGGAAAAATGAGCATCACAAAAGCATAGAGAAGCTCTTTCCTGGATGCCTTATTTAAAGTTGGTTTGGAGAGCCCTGTGGTTTAGGCATCTGGGGTTGGGAGTTCAATTCCCCACTGGGGGCTCCTGCATGAAAAGCCAGCCTGGATGGCCTTGGGTGAGCTGCACAGTCCCAGGGCACCCTCGGATGAAAAGAACCACTTCAGAATACTCTCTACGGAGAAACCTTGGCAGGGGTCACCATAGGTTAGAATTGACTTGGCAACATACAATAAGATGCTGAATATATCATTAACGTATTGGAGAGGGGACATGTCAGCAGTACCTGTACTTGCTTAACATTCCAATGTCTTAAAACATAACTTTTATAAATCTTTGAAAGCTCTTTCATACCTTTAACCTCTTCGGGGAATGGGATGTATGGAGCACCCAATGCCTTCTTATTTTTTACCCCTCAGTGCAATTATGTACAACATTGGAATGCCCCTTCTGTGAGGGAACAGAAGGGCAACACCTTCTAATCTAGACTGAGGAGCCAAAGGGACAGCAGAGCACGTACAGAGCGCTAGATAGGCCCTGACACTGGGCAGGCTGGGCAAAGGACTTTTAACAGTTTCATCACCATGAAAATCCTCCTCCAAATACACACTTTCCCCATAAGGCCTGGTTACATCTGCAGTTAAAATTTTAAATGCATGAAAAACCTTGGCTTCATTTCATCCACTGTTCAACTGTCCTCTGCTTTCACCCCATCTAGGGTCCTCGTTGATAATTTTACCTCCATACTCTCTATGAGATGCAGAAATGTCTTTTTTTTTAAAAACTACCCAAGTCTGTAATGCTATTGTATATACAACATAAAACATGTAAAAAAAAAAGGCATATCCCAAGAAGTTTTAATATATCGGTGAAGATTCCTCTGAAAACTTTTGAGGGCAAATTCTCCAAAAGCACAACTTAAGACATTTCATTCAAGGGACTTTCCTAGCCTGATATGGAACTCTTCACAACTTGAGATATAGTCAGGATACTCACCCATAACAGAGGCAGATCAAAAACTCCTAACACCAATTTCCTCAAGAAGTAGGTAGTAAGACTGACTATAACACAAACAAACACTGGCCAGGAGCCTATATTTCCACATCACAATTAGCCATGACTTGGTCTGTCGCTTTTTTATAACGCTTGACTCATTGCTGCCAACAAGCTTGTTCATGGACCTGAAATCATGGCTTATGAACTATGGCTTATTAAAACCACCACTCTTGATGTGTGGCCCCACTACACCCTGGCTAGCTTCTCCAGCAGTCGGCCCCTTAAGGAGAAACTGACAAAGGGTATCGGAAAGAAGCAAAGGAGAAATAAGATATATTACAATTTCAGCATCTGCCTTGCAGTTCAAAGTTTAAGGAAGGAAACGGGGACAACCCAAACCACTGTTTATTATGCTTACAGAAGGCTCAGTACTTAGGCAAGAGTTGTCCCTGCAGGAGGTTCTGGGGGATCAATTCTCAGCCTCATCAGCTAAAAAACCTTAGGCATGTAGGTGTGAAACTCTGCCTCAATTTTTCTAAAGCTACAGCCAAGAAGAGCACCCAAGATTGAGCTACACAGATCAGAGGGTCAACACCATGAAAACCAAGTTCATATTGCTGTGTTTAAGCCAGTCAATGCTCTGCTAATGTGCATGTTTGCAAAACAGGGTTTTGTTCAATCACCACCATACCATGCTCATAAGAAAACCCATCCAAGAAAGCTGTTTTCACCCTACAAGTCCAACTTCCTTTGTTGGCACAGGGGTGTGTGTGGGGGGGGGGGAACCAAATAATTTCCCAATCAATTACATTTAAAAGCTTCCACTCTGTTAGAACGGGGAAAGCAAATGAGCTGGTTTCAATTACAGCCTCGCTTATGCCAGATTCCTTGCCAAACGTTATAATTCAGGACATGCACATTAACGTCCTCAAGTTCCATTGAGAAGAAGGCACTCAATCGATGCCACATAAATGCCAGAGAGGAGGAAAAGGAAGCATCCCAAAATGTGCCTTTCGGGGATAGCCCATGGGTATCAGGCTGGCTTGAGAAGTTGACTTGATTCCTTGGTTTTAAAAGAGCATGAGCAAGATGCCTTATAGTCAGGATTTTAGAGTGCCAGGCAGTGTTCCCCAAATTAAAAGATTCAAGGAAAGTCAATGAATCTTCAGAAAAGTTACATGCTGGACAACAACTCCCAACATTCCTGGGGAAGCTTTACTAACAACTATCGTGCTGGAGGATTGTGGGAGCTGAAGTCTCTAGACCAGGCATGTCCAAACTTCAGCCCTCCTGATGTTTTGGATCACAACTCCCAGAATTCTAAGCTTAGATTGCCAATGACAAAGGACTGTGGGAGTTGTGGTCCAAAACATCTGGAGGGCTGAAGTTTGGACATGCCTGGTCTAGACCCTTCCAACCTCTGTCCATCTAGACAAAGGCCAGCTTACAACAGCCTTTCAAATCCTCCTGATGTTCTTTGGCAATGCCAAGACCCCAAATGCAGGATTAAAGGCATACAGGACCAAGCTGTGGGTCATAAACAGTCCCTGAAATCAATGGAGGGAGGGGAGATGGCTGGGTCGCTCCATGCGTTAGATCTCTGGCGTCTGATGTTCTAGCCTCCACTGGGCCTCCTGAGCATTGAGCCAGTCTTGGGTGGCCTTGGGCAAGCTGCACAGTCCCAGGGCGCCTCCAGAAGAAGGGAAGGGCAAACCACTTCAGACCATTCCCTACCTGAAAAACCCTGGAAAGGGTCACCATGAGGGCCTTTTCACACGACCCCTAAGATCCGCTGGCCCCTTAAATCCGGACCAAAGATCTTAGGTGTTTGTTGCTCTTCCTTCCTCCCCACCAGAGAAAGAGAGGAAAAAATGCAGCTCACCTGGAGGAGCTTCCTGGAGCTCCATTTCTCTTAGGTTTCTCTTCTGCTTGCTTTTTTTCCTCCTACCTCTTCTCTTAAAGGGGCAGGAGGCAAAAAAACCACAAACAGAAGCCAGAGAGCCCTGCACTGACCAGATTAAATCCGGACCTGGGGATTTTCACCCACCTCAAGCAGGTACAAGAAAGTGCAGCTGGGTCCCGCTTAGGTGGGCGGGGTCGCACTTAATTTCCTGCAAACTCCGGAGCTGGTGGGAAAACACTTGTAAGGTCCGGAGTTTGCAGCCATTTGCTGCGGAGCTTAGGGGTCGTGTATAAAGGCCCTAAGTTGGAAGCAATGGGGCAGCACACAATCTATAAAATAATCTGATTGCCATGTTTCTCTTTTCCATCTGGAAGTCCATTTGTGCCTTGCTGAATTTCTACAGAGAAATGTAAACCAGTATATTGATTATTTCAGGGGAGAAGGACAGTATATAGATTATTTCAGGGGAGAAGACGACAACCTGGTTTCTGCACAAACCTGAAGGTCTTACCAAAAAAACTTTTGCAGAACTGACTACTGAAAGGAGATTTCCTCCCCTCCCCCATCCAGGTTATTTTGTGTCTCGCCAATTTCATCATTTTCCACCTAAGCTGTTTTAATTGAGTCATCCTCTTGGTGCATGCCTTAAAAGTGGAGGCCGAGTCTCAGACTGGGCGAGGAAAGGGAGGGAGTTAGAGAGAGAGAGAGAGAGAGAGAGAGAGAGAGAGAGAGAGAGAGAGAGAGAGAGAGAGAGAGAGAGAGAGAGAGAGACTGTTTCGAAGAATGTCAAAATGTGAATTCACAGAGACCACAAAGAGTTGGCCTGGAGGCTCTGGAGTTTTTTTTTTCCTCCTTACCTAAAATGACCAGTAAGACATAGTTTAAGTGGCTAGGTTTTCTATCTTTAGATGAAATAAGTGGGTTTTATTTTGCTAGGACAAATATTGTGCTTCCTTTTCTGGGAACCTCCGGAGCACTCGGCAGGAATCTTCCTCGGATCAATGGGCAGGGAGGAAGTTATACATACTGGATTTCAATCCCGTAAATGGAACTAGGCAGGACGAGCAGAAAGCTGTCACAAAGACCCGATTCCTCCCCAAGACACAAAAGAAGCCTCTGCGGTCCTTACAAGCAGCCATGTATTGGCACTTACAGAGCAGGTTTGCAGTTACCTTACACACACACACACACACACACACACACACACACACACACACACACACACACACACACACACACACACACACACACACACACACACACACACACACACACGTCAGGAGTGTACAGGTAAAACATAGGGAACGGAACATGATTCACTTCTCCCCAACACAAGCCCTGGGTTTAAGAGGCAGAGAGTCAGTGGTACACACAAAGAAAGGCAGCCCATTTTCCTTTCTACTGGTTGCAAAGAAATCCCTTCAAGAGGCACCAGCACCGAGACAATAAAACAGTCTGCATTTCACACACTCAGGTATAGCCATAGAAGGCAACGGGGTGGGTAGGTTCCCACAGAACTTAAAAGCAGCCTTCCTCTGCAATAGGGTGACAAAAGAAGGTGCAGGAAAAGGCAGACCCCACTGCAGAAAGGCTCTATTATGCAAGGTGCTCACACACAGGTTGGCCAAGCCCAGAGGTGGCCGGCTTCAAAGGGAGGGAAGGCAGGCAAGGGAAGGTCCTTTTAGTGTGACAGCCCTTAGTCTTATGACAAAAGATGGCCCAGGAGGAGAGCCTCCCCCCCCTGCCCATTCAAGGAGGAATAAAGGGCAGGCGCTGGAAGCAGGGAGATCCGGCTGGGCACACACAAAAGAGATCTCTGGGCAGCACTCAAGGAAGCAGAGAAGAGCCGTTGCCGTTCTTATGGGGGAAGGAGAGGTGAGGGTGCCCAGGGGAAGCGACCAGCGCCATGCTTTATGGGGCAGGGGAGGCGGAGGGGAGATGCTCCCGAGGAATGCCCAGGCAGGGGACCAATGGGAGGGGGGGGAGGCGCCGCGCAGGTAAGCCCAGCCTCACCTGTAGGCCGCCACCGCTCGGGTCTGCAGGTATTTCTGAGCCGTCATGACCCCAACGAAGAGAAAGTTCTTGGCCGGCAGGATGTGGCCGCGATGCTCGGCGGGCTCTTGGTGCCACAGCAGCGCGCCCCGGGAATCGCGGCGCAGGAGCAGACCCCCGCCGCCTCCGCCGCCTTTCTCTCGGCAGCCGTCCAGGCTGGCCTTCCGCCGGTGGCCCGCTTTCTTCAGCTCCGAGGCGCGGGGCAGGATGAGGCGGGACGCCAAGACGAAGCCCAGCACCAGACCGAGCAACACGCTGAGCCAGGAGCGGCGGCTTCTGCCAGCCATTCCCCACCCCCGGCCTCAGCACGCGCAGGGCCGCCCCCTCCCCAAAACCCACACCCCGCGTCGTGGCCCCCCCCCCACCCCACCCCGCAAGACCCCCCAGCTCTCCAATGTCACCGATCTCCGTCTGGGGTTCGCTGGGTTCGAGTCCCCTACATAAGAACACACACCCCCTCTCCGATGCCAGTAAGTACCCCTGGAAGAGAAGCGCCAAGGGGTGCGGAGGGGCTTTCCGGCAACCCTCCGTCCCTCCCTCCCTCCCTCCCCGGTGGGGCTCCTCCTGGCCTGGCGCTCGCCTCCCTTCTCCGGCGGTCTTCACCCTCGGCGGCGGGGGCTCCGCAACTACCTAAACCTGCCCTAAAAATGCCGAGGGGGGTGGGGAAGTCCGGCAGCGCGAAGGACCAATCTCCCCTACCCCCCACCCCAGCCCACCCCCCAGCCCTCCAGCCGCCCCTCCGCGGGGCTCTGCCCAAAATCCAGCCGCGGCGCCCGCTTCCCGGCTGGAGTTCCCCTCCCGGCTTGGAGCGGAAGGCCGGCTTGTGTGTCCCCCACCTCCCTTTTGTCTGGAGGGCGACCCCCCCAAAAAAAAGAGAAGTCGAGAGCGCTCCTCCCGCCCCTTTTCCTTGCCGCCTCCTTCGACCGCCCTCTTCTTCTTCCTCCTCCTCCTCCTCCCAAACTCCAGCTGGGACGCCCCCGCCCCGCTCGGCCCAAGAGCGCCCCGCGCCCCGGGGAACCCAGCTAACCCACCCGCCCGGCCCGGGGTCTCGCTTCTAGCCGGTCCAGCGGGCTTGCCCCGGGAAAAGCAGCCTCCGGGCGACGGCAGCGAGAGGAGGAGGAGGAGGAGGAGGAGGGCGGCGCGGCGGCGGCGGCCATGGGGACCCGGCCGCTCCGCCTCCTCTGCCTGCCTGCCTGCCTCCTCCTGCAGCCACCGGGGCAGCCGCGCGCTTTGTTCGGACGCCGCCGCCTCCGCCTCCGCCTCCTTGGCGAGGCTAGCGGGGCCGAGACGCAGCCCGGCGCTCCCTGCCCGCCGGCTCCCGGGGGCCTCCGCCTGGCCTTGCCGCTCCTCTGGCCGTGTCGGTGGCGGCGGCGGCGGGTGGTGGCTGCTGGTGCCCGGCCGGCGGAGGGTCTCGCCCGCGCATCCCCACGGCGCTCACTTCGCCATGGCGCGCCGGGGCGGAGGAAGCGGGAGGCGGGCGGGCGGAGGGCGGAGCGGGGAAAAGGAGGAGGAGGAGGAGGAGGAGGAGGAGGAAGCCTAGACTCAGAGCTTCCCCGCCCGACAACCAGCTGGCTGGCGGGCTGGCAGGCTGGTTGGCCAGGCCGCCGCCGCCGCCGCCGCCTCCGCCGCTTCCCGTGCGCCTAGGTCGCCAAGAGCGCACGGCGGCGTGGCGTGTCTTCCCCGCCGCGCGTCCGGCCCTTTCCAAAGGGAGGCGCTCGCTCTGCCGGAGGAGGAGGGGGGCGGCGAGGGGAAGATCGGACGTGGGGGTAGCGTAGGAGGGGGTAAGGGGGGCGGGATAGGACGCGGCGAGAAGGGGGTGCCAACCGGAGATCGAAAGCGCCCCTCGGAGGAGAGGGGATCAGAGGTCGCCAGGCTGCAACCGTTTCCAGGCGAACCCCCAACCAGGCCGGCTGAAGTTGTGCTGCCCAGGCCCTGCTCTCTTAGGTCCTTACCCCCCCACCCCCAGGGTTATCTACCATCCAGGCTCGGGGACCCTAAAAGAAAAGTGTCAGTTTTCTAATCCGAGCTTGGTTGCCTGCAGTGTGTCTGTTTCAGGACCAGAGGGACCCTGGGAATCTCACAAACCCTGTTTCCTGTACCCTTCTGTTCCCCTCCTCCGGATGCGCTGCATACAGAAAAGGTACACTCTTCCTACAGGTGGAGGTTCCCTCTATTACTTTCGTTTATATCTTAGGTCCACCAGTGAGTTCCACTCAGGTATGCCTCCCAACTTGATCTACAGCCCTATGACCCACGCCAGGCAGACAGGGAGAGCACTCCCAGTTCAAAATCCCTGGATGCATTCCAGGGATCCACCCAAGATCCTTGCCTAGAAGGCCAGTTACCCAGACCCCTAGTAGTCCAATGGCCCAATTACCACAATCTAACAGAGAAGGCCAAGAGCTTCAGAAGCCCTAGCACCCTAAAGGATGGAGAAGCCTGGGCAGGTAAAAGGGCATCAAAAGTGGTGTAACTGTACAGCAGGCATGTCCAAAGTTAGGCCCGGGAGCCAAATGCGGCCGGTTTTCAAATTTTGAGTGGCCCGCGGCCTATTCTCCCCACCCGCTCAGCCTGTCATACATCTTCACCAGCTGGCCCATCCCCATACTGGATGGAGACGTCAGCTTGCAGCTTTATGGTTTGCCTGCCCTCCCTGCCTCTGTCCATCCCCCAGCCACCTGTCCAGCCTACCCGCCCCAATCTCTGTTGCTGCAGCATCCTCCCCGCTTCCTTGCATGTCCTAGAGACTTGTGCAAAGTCCGGCCCGGGGACCAAATGCGGCTGAATGGTTTCCCCACACACATTTTCACCTCAACAAATCTGGCCCTCCTTGCAAAAAGTTTGGACATCCCTTCTGTACAGTGTCTGCAGGACTAGCCTAAGAAGGACCTAGTGGCTTGCCTTGGGCTTGGTTGCTACAGGCTTAAAGGTGGTTTATATTAATTCAGTGTCTTTAGCAGTTACCTGGACAGCTGGTCCTCCCTCCAGAGTGGCTCAAGTTGGCCCCTGTGGTGGTTTCCCTGCCCACAAGATGGGAGCTCCCTTCTTTCATTCCCACTCATTCTCTAGCCCTAACACAAGGAGACTTAAGCTCCAGGGGACTTGCCAAATAAAACTGATGCACCTCTGAATAAGCCTGCTTGCAAATACACTGTTTGTAACTATGACCGCTATAAAAGCTTTTACTTTGTTCCAGCTGTTCCACACCTCTAGTGACAGAGAAAATGTGTAACTTTCAGTAGCTCCAGACCTCTTTTGCAATGATCCAGGGAACTTTTGGATGCTAGATCTCTAACAAATAAGAGAAATTACTTTTTCACCCAGAGGATCACTGGTCTGCAGAACTCCCTGTCAGAAGAAGTGGTGACAGCTGTCAGCCTTGGCAGCTTTAAGAAAGGATTGGACAAGTTCATGGAGAACAAGGGTATCAATGGCTCTCATTCTGGATGCCTAAGGACAACCTCCGGGTTGGAGAGAGAGGCAGGATATCTCTCAATGCCATGTGCGGGGAATCATAAGCAGGTGAAGACATCTGCTTGGGAAGACCCTGAAGCAAATGGTGAGCCATTGTGTCAGACAGAATGCTGGACTGGATGGGCTGTGGCCTCTTCCAGCAAGGCTGTTCTTATGTTCTTAAGCCCTAAAATCAAATGTTTTGGCTAACAAACAAACAAACAAAAACCCAAGGCAAAATCTTAACCCATGGGAACCAAGGTTGACAAAACATGACCTTCTGGTTAGCCACTTTAAATAATATCAAAATTTTTATGTGAAATGGAAGCCGACTGCCTTTTTTTTTTTAATCCGAGTTCTTCCTAAAGTTCATGTATTCATCTTAAAAGAGATGAAGAGACACTGTGGCCTGTGCCAGCAAGGCTGTCCTTATGTTCTTATCTGTCAATTATGCAATGAAGATTCTATTCTTTTCCAGCTTTTGACCTGGAAAATCAAGGCTTCCCACCACAATTCTCAAGGGCATACACACATGCAATGCTAGGTGTGTGCTTGTCTGTGCCCTCCCCAGCAAGGTCTTTTTATTGCCAGTTAGGAATGGCTGGGAAGAGATGGCTTTTCTTCTGCATAGCAGCAGGGCTCCAGCCACTATATAGGAAGCAGGGTTGCTAATGGGGCTTTACTATAGTGTTGACGGAGCTGCCTAGATGCCCTAATAAGCACATCCGATCTCGCTTGATTTCGGAAGCTAAGCAGGGTCGGCCCTGGTCAGTACTTGGATGGGAGACCACCAGGGAATACCAGGTGCTGTTGTGACAAAAACATAGTGTTGACATGGAGAGGAAGATAAGGTACAGAAAGGGTGCAACAGGTTGATTTGTGGCCTGGATTTCCTTGCGGGCCCTCCCTATAAGTGTTCTGCTTATATACCGCCTCATACCACTACAAGTAGTCTCTGGGCGGTTTACAATTTTAACTACAGAGTGCAGGCTACACATTGCCCCCCCCCAGCAAGCTGGGTACTCATTTTACCGACCTCGGAAGGATGGAAGGCTGAGTGAACCTTGAGCCTGCTACTGGGGATTGAACCCAGGTCTTGAGCACAGTTTTACTTGCAGTACAGGCATTTAACCACTGCGCCAGGAGGCTCCTATCCCTCTCTGAGAGTTATAGCTTCCATCTGCTTTGTCCCTTTGGGAATTATTTATTTATTACATTTATATACCACCCATCTAGTGGCTAGTCACTATTCTGGGTGACCAACAACAAATATATAAACTACCCATGTACGATATTATTAATGTGTGGTTTTTATCTGTCCTTTGATATAACAGCTCCATGTTGTTTCCATTTAAAAAAATATGGCCAATGACACATGTCGCCTCTTTATAACTCAGGAAATACCTGCATATCTCTGCCTGAATGTCAGAACCCAAGAACATAATGTACAATCTCAAGGCAATTGCTTTCATGGATGTTGCAAGCCGACCAATGTTATTTTTGCATTCTTTAATCGGCAGTGACTCATGTGAGCTTGGCCTGAGAACCCCAGGCATTGAAATGCAGCCAACAAGACAAAAATCGGTCTGTTTGGCTCTTTTATCCATAACTTATCTTCGAGGACCTTTATCTTGACTTTATAACATTGATGTATGATGCGGCTCCTCTGTTCCTGGTGGACCACCACCGGCCTGTGAGCCTCGGGGAGCCCAGAGAAGACAGCAGTTTTCCATGATGCCATGTGCCACGTGAGAACCGATATGATGCTTATTGACGACAGCGAGGCAGATGGAAAGGGGTAGATAAACCAGGGCTTTCTAAATTGTCTAATATGTTACTTAGAAGTTCTGTAGAAGGCTGAAAATGAGTTACTAAGTAACGGATCATATGATTCCACTGCTTTTCCTTCCTCCTTGGCTAACTATGGTTGCATAGTTAAATTATTAGTATTATGATATTGCGGTTTTACTGTATTAATTTGGTTTATTTATATTTAACTGCATTTTGTATAGTGTTGTAAGCCGTCCAGAGTGACCAGATGGGCGGGGTATAAATCATAAGAACATAAGAACATAAGAAGAGCCCTGATGGATCAGGCCAAAGGCCCATCTAGTCCAGCTTCCTTTATCTCACAGTGGCCCCACCAGATGCCTTTGGGAGGGCATGAGACTAGGTATCTGTCTCCTGATAGCATTCCCCTGCATCTGGCCCTTGAAGTACCCCGGTTTTAAGCCTGGAGATTACACATCTCCCTCATGGTTTGTAACCTGTGATGGACTTTTCCTCCAGGAATCTGTCCAATCCCCTTTTGAAGGCATCCAGGCCAGATGCCACCACCACATCCTGTGGCAGGGAGTTCCACAGACTAACAATGCGCTGGGTGAAAAAAATATTTTCTTTTGTCAGTTCTTACTCTCCCAGCCCTCAATTTGAGTGGATGTCCCCTTGTTCTGGTATTTTGTGAGAGGGAGAAGAGTGTCCCTCTATCCGCTTTATTCATGCCCTCCATTATTTTGTACGTCTCAACCATATCCCCCCGTCAGGTGCCTTTTTTCCAGACTAAAGAGACCCAAATGTTTTAGCCTTTCCTCATAAGGGAGGTGCCCCAGCCCAGTAATCATTTTAGCCATTTTAGTTCAGTAATCATGAACACAAATAGTTTTGCCTGTAGCCTTGCACCCCAGCTTCTGGCAGCTCCGCTGTGAGAGTCAGCTCGGACCCAGCGGCGTTAGTACTGGCAGCATCTTTTTAAATCAAGTTGATTGTTCGGGCAAGAACAGCAACCACCTGCCAAGTAGAGAAAGGGGGCAGGGAGGGAACCTTTCAATTCAAAAAGCAGGAATGGGGAACCTTTGGCCCTCCCGATGATTTGGACGGCCACTCCCAGAATTCTGAGCCTTTATTGTCAATGATAAAGGACTGTGGGAGATGCAGTCCAAGACATCTGGAGACCTGAAGGTTCCCTAGCGCTGATTTAAAGCAATTCCGCGACCAAACTCGAGAGGAATGTCCCAAAATGGTGAGCGAGCTTCCAGGTTCCACAGAATTCTTCATTACTCTGGTTGGTAAGAAAAATGGAACACTTGGTTTGTTGGAAGCCACAAAGTGCATTTTGGTCTTTTGAGAGGGGGCGTAGAGAAGGAGACAAATTTTGCTGGAGTGCTATATAATCCATGTAACTGGGAGTAGACAATGTGTACTAAATGAGACTCACTTTTGAGTAGATATGTCTAAGATCTAGCTTTTAGACTGTGATTCTGCATACACTTTGCTGACACATAGATTCCACTGAATCTCAATGAGACTTCCTTCTGACCCCTACATGTTCTGTAAACATCTAGATTAGATCAAGAGTGGACAGTATTCAGCCCTCTAGATTCCAGTAAGCAGTGGAGTGTCATAGCCAGCCTGAGATAATTAGTAATTGTTGCATTCTTTCAAGTCCATTCCAACTCATGGGAAACCTGCTTCAGGGTTTCCCAGGTATTTCTCAGTGATTTTCAGAGTTCTCAGAAGTGGTTTCCCATTCCCTTCTTCTGGGGTGGGGGGCTCCTTGAGACTGTATGGCTTACCTAGCTGGCTCTTCTCTTAGGAGGCAGAGTGGATAATTACATTCCCAACCTCTGCTTCCACATCTAGAGGCCAGTCCCTTTCACCCCACCTGGCCTGCTAGCCAGGATCATTGTGCAGAGGAAGAAAGTTATGTATTCCGATTTGACCCAACAAGGGAAAGGGGAGTATAAATGGTAAGGAACACATGAGGAAAAGGAAGGAAGGAAGGAAGGAAGGAAGGAAGGAAGGAAGAAAGAAAGAAAGAAAGAAAGAAAGAAAGAAAGAAAGAAAGAAAGAAAGAAAGAAAGAAAGAAAGAAAGACATGTATACTTTCTTCTGTGCAGATATGTACAGTAGAGTGCAAAAATCCATCACTCACACCCGTGCATACCCTGTTGTGGACAGTGAAAGAAGCAATACTAACACCAAGCATTAGGGAGGGCCTAAAGTGAGGCAGGCTCCCTGACGTAAGAGCAGCTTGACTTAAGAGCAATTCAACTTAAGAGTGGAAAACTGTTGGTGTTTTAACTGCTGCCTTACAAATTTTAGATATGGTCTGCTTGACTTACAATTTTTTTTCAGTTTTTTTCATGTTTTTAACTTTTTTAAAAAAAATCATTTATTTATTTATTTATTTATTTATTTATTGTTGTATTTATATCCCGCTTATCTTCTACATGTAGAACTCTAAGAACCCAACTTAAGAGTAGTCCAACTTAAGAGCATATATTCAGAATGGATTAAATTTGTACGTTAAGGAACCACTGTAATTGCATTATTTTTTTTTTGCAGTTCACAGCAGCAATTCATTGATGGCATCAATGCAAAAACCCCTTAAAAGAAGAGATTAAGGCAGGAACAGCTCTTCTGCCAGGGCAGCCCTCCACAAAGAAAAGCCATTTGTTCAAAGCAGTGCTTTGCCCTTTGAGTAGGTCTAAAAGTCTGCCTACTGTCACCATTGCAGCTCCACTTCCAAGTTGCTGTCTGGAGTCTGGAGTCTCAGCTCTCAAGACACACGGGATATGATGCAAAGTTTCCTGAAATCCAACTTAGTTATATAACGTGACTGAACCTCTAGCCTCCAGCGAAGCGGTCTGCATCTCCCACTGTGCTTTCCAAATGGCTGGGTTTCCTCCCACCCCCTCCCTACACAAAGGGCCTATTAATGCCTTGTTCTTGGAAATAGGGAATAAAAGGACCTGCAACAAAATGGTATAGTATGTAGTGGTCTTATGCAGAGTGCCAGCCAGCCACACCCTCCTTCAATACCATACCTTCTGTTCCCCCCAGCCCTCAGCAGTGAGTATTCCTTGCCTACCCTGGCATGTGCTTCTGTTTTCAGTGGGGTTGTTTCCTTACCCTCTGTCCTTAGGATAAGATGGAGGGATTTTATGGCCTGGTGACTTCCACGCTAGAGGAGTTTGTTGGGGAGCTCAGGACTTTAGCATTTGGTGGTGGAGCCAGAGATCATGAGTTGGGTTCCCCGCTGGGCTTTCCTTGACAAGGATTGAACTTGATGGTCCACAGGGTCCCTAAGATGATGATGGCAATGATGATTCAGACACAGGTGGTTCTCAACCTGTGGGTCCCCAGATGTTCCTGGACTGCAACTCCCAGAAGCCTTCACCACTCGCTGTGCTGGAAGGGATTTCTGGGAGTTGCAGTCCAGGAACCTTTGGGGACCCACAGGTTGAGAACCACTGGGTTAGATGCACTAAGCAGCAATCTCCCCAGGTTTAATATTATTATGCCAAACTGTAGAGGCATTGGGTTATCCATTACTGATTATCTCTCCCATTAAGAAAGAATCCCCAGACAGAACATGAAGAAAGTTGGAATGAGAACCCTCCTCCCTTGTATGCTAGATTTCTGCATGCAGTTTTTAAGGCACATAAAAGTTTCTCTTGGGCAAGTTGCATGGAACAAGCCAGAGATAGGTTGAGAATGAGGGCAGGGTTTTCATAGAATTCCTAGGCAACTTGGCACTGTCTTACAATTCCTCAGACCTCTGGACCCGTGTTGTCAAAAGCAACCAGCAACCAGTGTTTTTTCCAGGGTTCCAAGCAGCAATCTTTCCCGTCCTTACCTGGAGGCATGTATTTTGCATACTAAGTACAAATTCTGCCAGTGAGCTGTCATCTCACTTGTTCGTGTTTGCTTGCCAGCAGCAGTTGGCCCTCAAATCTTTCTAAAGAACCAGAGAGCCGTCCACTATGTTGTTGTTTTGTTCAATACATGGAAATGAATTTCATCGTCTTGTAACGAAGCTAGGCTCCTGCGATGCGAATCAGATGGCTGGGTGGTTTGGAGAAAACTCTGGCCAGGGTGTCCAAAAGATGGAAACTTGGAGCAATATTTAACAGGGAGGGGGCAGGAGGGCAAGCACAAATGAAGAACTGCCTTGGTGCCACCCCCCGCACCCCCACCCCGAGGGCTACTTTTGAATGAAGGTTGACTTATTAACAAATAAATGTGTGCCATCAAGCAGATTCTGGCTTATGGTGACCCTTTCTAGGGTTTCTAGTCAGAGAATAGTGGCTGACCATTCCCTTCTTCTGGGGGTATCGTGGGGCTGTGCAGCTTGCCCAAGGCCCCACAGGCTGACTCTTCTCCCAGGAGTATGTCTGTGAAGATTCTCAGTCATCCAGGTGAGTTAATCTGGAAATTGAGTGTCCAGTCGCCACGACTCAACTTCCAGGCTTCTCCCAGGAGGCACAGTGGGGAATCAAACTCTCAACCATACACTGAGCTATCAACCTGGCCTCTTCTAATGAGTATAATTCCCTCCAGCAGCAGAGGTGAAGATATGGATAATACAGAAGTGCAAGTGTGTGTGTTTTGGAATTTGGGGGTACATAAAATCTTCACATTTCTACCAGGTATTTCCAGAAGCTGAGAGGTATAAATCTTGGTCCCAAGCAGAACTGTCAAGATATTTTTCCAATACAATTTGTATTTGAGTGTTACAATTTAATATTGTATGTGTGAAGAGTTGCAATGTAAAGCTCAAGGTGTACCGTAATTCAGCTGGGACTAAAGTAATTAGCTAACGATGTGGTGTAACTTGATTGGTTGAAAGTCAGTATATCAAGAAGTAGCTGAGAGCAAGACTTTGCCCAATGTAGGTCAGTTAACTCTGATAATATGTCTAAGGGCGTTTATACACGACCCCTAAACTCCGGGGCAAATGGCTCCCAGCTCCGGAGATTAAAAATGTTTACCCACCAGCTCCGGAGTTAACAGGAAATTAAGTGTGACCCCGCCCACTTTAGCGCGTCCCAGCGCAGCTTTCAGGTACCTGCTTTTTGGAGGTGACAAATATTTGATCCGGTGTAAGGATAGTGAGTGCGGGGCTCTCCTGGCTTCTGTTTGTTCTTTTTTTGTGCCCCGCCCCTTTAAGAGATCTGAATGCTGCCGGGAACAAAACGGAGGTAAACCGGCATTCTTTTCTTTCTTTTTTCTCCCTCCCTCACGCAGCCAGCAACCAGGAAGTGCGGAGGGGGTGGGGACAGAGGAAGAGCGACAAACCCCTAAGATCTCTGGTCCGAATTTAAGTGACCAGCGGATCTTAGGGGTCGTGTAAAAAGGCCCATAGTCACTCTGCTTACCCTGTTACTCTGCTAGACCTGCTGTAAGTCAGGTTATGCCTCCATGTATGTTCTGCATTTTTCTCTGTATGTTACACTATGTGTTTACATTGTTTGCCAATGAGTGCCTATTTTCTTTAATACATCAAGTTCAAGTTTTACTTATAACTTGGCTGTGTTGAGTTGTTGTGTTTCTCTACGTACTCAGTAAAGAGTCAAGCGTGCGCATATAGCGACAACACAATTTGGATGGCATTGCCGTGGATCAGGAGGAGACTTGTGGAAACTGTGATTTTTTTTTATTTGATGAACAGCCCATCTTTCTCTCAGAACTGGAATTCAGGGCAGTACACAACACCACAATTTTTAAAAGGTGCAGGTCAAATGCCACTATAAATACATTTCTCAGCAGCCAGTCAGTTGCCATAAGACACACAGGTGTAAAGAGGAGAAAAGGAAATAACAAAATGGAAGGAGAAAAAGGAAAAAACTTCTCTGGCCTGCATTCTATATCTGGGAGGGTTCACTCAGAAAACCCGAAATTGCCACTCAGCTTTGCCTGGTTACTTGCTGTCTGCTGGAATCTTGCCCTAAGATTCCCGCAAAATAAAATTCCATGTATGGAAACCAGCTAGACTGGCGTCTGAATTACACTTGGACGGCTCGTTAATCTGCACCCAACTGTGGCACACTGATTTGTTTCCCAACACCCTTCAGCTCCGTGGTGCCTGAGCCTGAATTACCCACCCCACCCTGCCTTCTGACAGAGCCGGCTCTGATGGTATCGAGGACATGACGGCATCCCAAGTCCACCTCTGCATTTTCCTCTTTTCTATTTGCACACTTTCACTTGTTGAGGAGGGCTTGAATTAGGAAATCAAAATCTATTCCTGAATTACATGGGGACCCCAAGGTATTCTGCCCTCTCTGGGAAGTTGGTTCCTGGTCATATTTTACTTCAAAACCAAACAGCACAGCACCACAACTTTGTTATTAGTGGGAAATGATTTTATGCCCCCCCCCCCCACAGCAGCTCTAGAGTCTACACACAATTTACAGCTGACAAGATTGCAAAATATTTTGCAGGAAACATAAAGGACTTTATTAAGATTTTTGTTGACATAGTTGCATGTCTGGATACATTGACCTCCGTGCTTTTGGTAATAAGTAGCCGTGGAGTTGCTGATGAATGATCACAGTACAGTTGGGGGGGGGGGGAGGGAATCACACAGTGCTGTGACCAAGGGATCTTGCAAGAACCATAGATGGCAGTAACGTGGTGCAAGGGTTAAAATGCTGGACTGGTGTTTGGGAAACTGTACCTCACGTGGCCAATCTCAGCCTCTGTGCAGCCACCAACAGAGTTATGAGTTTAAAAGCGGTGAGGGGGTGGGGTAGCAAGCCAGGGACACTGCGTTTAACTTATCCTGGAGAAGCAAGGAGTGACACAGATGCAACCAATAAATGAACATAAACACGAGACTTTCACCCCAGCCGTAAAAGTTGGAGCAAAGGAACTTGGGAGGAAAAAATATTTCCTGCACATATTCAAAAAACTTAGAGTTGTTTCAACCTCCGTTGAGATGGCTATACAGCATTCTTTTTAAAAGGCAAAAGAATGGCCACTATTTCAAGGAAAGCAGAAAGACCCTAAAATTGCAATAACTTTCCTACAGGTAATGCCAGGAGCCACCGTGTTTTTTGAGGCTACAATGAATGTAGCTGGAGAAGGGAGGATCAGCAGCCATAATTTGTGTCAATAAAGGTAGCATTTTCACACCTCTAACCTCCATCACTTCCTTATTTATTGTTGTTGAGATCAATCGTCCTTTTTTTAAAAGTACAATTCATACAAGATTTTGAAGTTGAAAATCTTCCTTTGGAAGTCAGCACTTCTACCACCCTTTTAAAACCATACAGGCAGGGTGGAGTTGGACACACACACACACACACACACACACACACACACACACACACACACACACACACACACACACACACACACACACACACTTTTGTACATGGAAGGTAACAAAATTGGAGTGGAAAAATCAAACTGGGCAAGCAGGAGGATTTGTCTCGATCATAATTATTTCCAGCTACTTGCTTTTTTTCCTGGACAACACAGACACCTCCGGGCTCCCACCAGACTTCCAGCACCCAGATCGGCTCTAGATGGCCTTTTTCTGGGGCCAGATGTTCGAGAGTGTCTCCACTTCATCTCACTGGAACTTGTTCTCTCGGGCAAATATTAATCAGTCATCCTGGACACGTGGACTAGCAACTGGAGTGGCGCTGGGCGGCTGTTTCATAATCCAAACCAATGCTGCCCTCGTGAGGGCTGAACAGAACAAGTCATGGAAGAAAACGGAAGGGGGGGAGTCTCTTTCTCTTTCAAAACAGCTGGTTGGTTTCATTTACTCACCCGAGATTAGGATGCAGAAATTCTCTTAAATCGCCATCTTGGTGTGTTTCTCCAAACTTCACCTACACCTTCTTCCGATCCTTAGTTTGTACTGCATTGAGAAGTTTCTTTTCCTTCACAGCCCTGACATTTGTGAGCCTTATGCCTATCACCCCCAATGTCTGCAATTTAGTTACTGTACACCAGGCATGTCCAAACTTTGGCCCTCCAGAGGTTTTGGAACATACCTACCACAGTCCTTTGCCATTGGAAATACAGGCTTGGAATTCTGGGAGTTGTGATCCAAAACATCAGGAGGGCCAAAGTTTGGACATGCCTGCTGTACACCCTTTTGTACGATATGCATTTCCCTCTAGTGACTAAATCATTTTTCCACAATGCACACTTGTCAGTCTTTTGAACTGTTATATGTGCATGTAATTTTCTCTGCATTTGATTTCTCCTAAATAGCCTGAAAGCCTTACAAGGGCCTGAGGCAATGTGTAATTTCTTCTTGTCCTGCATCTTAGTAGGTGCAAAAAAGCTGCTTTCATTGAGATTGTCGTATTCAATAAAATTATTTTTCTTCCCCAAACCATTAAGTGGCATCTGGTACTAGGGGGCTTTAATTTCAAGCCCCATGAGTGGGTGTTCCCTTGGGTGTTTGGGGAGGCTTCCATCTCTTTTATGGTTTTTACACCTCCTCAAAAAAAAAATTTTTATATTTACGCAAACCATCATTTTCACCCCAAACCTGCTGCTACCTTTCCTGTTGCCCTTTTGCTATGTGTGTGTGTGTGTGTTGTGTCGTTACAGTCGTGACCGACCCTTCGTGACTCCATGTCCATGGAGTTTTCTTGGCAGGAATATTGGAGTGGCTTGCCAGTTGCTACTCCAGGTGCCTACTATTCCCTGGTGGTCTCCCATCCAAGTACTAATCAGGACTGACCCTGTTTAGCTTCCCAAATCAGGCGAGATCGGATGTGCTTAGGGCATCTAGGCTTCTGCTATAGAAGACTTCAAACGCTGATCATTTTAAAAGAACACATGGCTAACTTTCAATATATAAGTATCGTTAGGAAGAGCAGTACTTTACCTTGTTACTTTTTATTCAAAACAAGAACACCGTTTAAAAACAAACCCCAAAGTATTTAATGAAAACAATTTGCCCACTAAACAGTTACAAAGTTACAAGTCGCTCCCTTGGTGTTTCTTTTTAAAAACTCTGGCAACACTGTTAACCCAGAAGCAACATGTTAGAAGTAACATAAGCCTCCCTTCATATGTTCCATTCAAGCTCTTAAGACTCTTCCTCCTGAACCAATGTGCAATTGCATTTCCCATGGATAAGAATTGTTTGCACCAGGAAGAGGTGACCAAGTTGCCTCTGGACCTTGTGCCCACCTTTCTGCCTGACTGAGCCAACGCTGTGACTCCCAGGAAGGACCTTGTGTTATAAGCAATGGTCCGCAGGCTCCCAGAAGCATGTGCTTCCATCGCAGGGAATCATGGCACCTTTGTGTGCTCAGCCTCATCAGGCACAGAATAACTGTTTCACTGGGTTTCCTTGCTCCAGAGATGGGAAAAGCATGACGCCAACATAAGGGTGCTGAACTTAAGAGAGATGGTCTGTTTTGATTATCTCCTCCGCCCGCCTCACTTTTAGGTGGAAGGCCTGAGAGAAGTGACCTTAACTCAGAAGAAAAAGGGGCCTTAACTCAGCACACCACTGGCATAGGGTCTATGAGTTCATGACTCTACCATGAGAAGGGGAGGGGAAAGAGAATCTATGGGCAAGGATCACATCTCAGTGCAGGCTCTGACCTAGTCAAGTTGTCGTGATTCCTGGAATAATAATAATCTCAACCCTATTCAAACGCAGCCTTGTTCACTACTTTTTTAAAAAAAATGGATCTTGCAACTTAAGCTTTCTTCTCTGTTTAACTGTTTTTCAATTAAAGAGGAACACATTGCTGTGGATTGGCGAGGAAGAGAAGCAAGGAAAATATGGGTTTCACCTCCCACCCCAGTACAGGAAAATGGATGTCTAGTTTCACCGTTCTTGTGAGCCTGATTTAGTTTCCAAGGGAACATATTTTTTTAAAAAGATAAAAATTAAAGAGGTTTACAGATTTCTAAGCTGACGATTCCTTCAAGGAGGGAGTCAAAGGGGAAATGTCGACTCCTTCAAGGAGTGGTTGGTGCAGTTCTGGTTATGGAACCAGAGGCTGGGAGTTCAAATCCCCATTGTGTCTCCTTGATGGGGGCTGGATTCCATGACACAGAAGACCCCTTCTAGCTCAGCAGTTTTAAGATGATGAGGATGATGATGATGATGATATAGACAGACAGGTCTAGGCCAGTGGTTCTCAACCTGTGGGTCCCCAGATGTTCCTGGACTGCAACTCCCAGAAGTCTTCATCACTAGGTGAGCTGGCCCAGGATTTCTGGGAGCTGCAGTCTAGGAACATCTGGGGACCCACAGGTTGAGAACCACTGAGCTAAATTCATCTCGGCTATCAAAGCTCAATGGGTTCAGTCCTACGCTAGACTTCTGGTTCAACCAGATCCCGCATGGTGGCCACCATCACACTTTCGCACTGCTCCTTCCCTCCTATTCTAATCACCCCTCCAAACTTCCTCTAGAGAGCTGGAAAACTCACCAGGATAGGTTTTCTATACCAGAGATGGCTTCAGTGGGGAAAACATCAGGCCATTGGCCTCCAGGACCTTATGACCACCTCAGGAATGTTCCTGCTCTGAACGCCCCCTTCTCAAAGCCAAGGCTGTCCTCAAGCAGTAAGAGAAGAGAATATACAGAGCTTGGAGAAGGAAGCACCAGCCTGAATCACTCCTACAGAGGTGAAATCGCACGAAGCCGGTAATGTGGAGAGAACTGCGTGGTTGTGAAACTGTAATTTTGGGTTGGAAAAGTAGGGGGTCGTCTTACAGACCGGAAAACACATTGTGTTGTGGGTCCCGCTGTCTTTTTGAGGACGCCACCATACAAACAATGGCACATACTATTAGCTTGATAGAAATATTTTATTAACAATGGCCTGCAAGGGGCGGATGGGGGAACGCACCATCCAGAACAAGTCCCGCACAGATATTGTAAGTTGCCTTCCCTTACAGCCCTAGGCGCTTCCCCTCCAAAGTCAGGCTACTCAGCTCAATTGGGACTCCCTTCAAGGGAAGTCTGCATAGAGCTGCAGCCTTGAGACCACTTCATTAAGCTAGGATAGAGAAACAGGTATTTGTATAGAAAACAGTCACAGAAACAGCTGTGTTGAAAATGTTATTTACAGTCGTTGCGCTGTCACACCCAGTGGATGAAACCGACAGCGGTTTGGGCAAGAACCGTCCCCAACAGGCGGCCTGTAGCTTCGGTGACCCTCGCTGGTGTGCTCACCATTGACGAGGAACACGTCATATCGTGTTGCTTGTAACAGGGAGGTCGTCTGCAAATTTCGCTTGTGCCCTTTCCCCCACAAACCTGTGAAGGCTGAGCCCCCACAGCTAAGCTCAAAATAAGGTTTCCCAATAAGATGAATAACTGGCAAAGCTGGGATGGATACTCCAGACAGCAGAGACCCCTGGGTCCAGCCTTTCCAGAGTTGTCCCATCTTGTACGCTTCGTCTCTTAATGGTTTCCTTTAGATATATTAACTTGGCTGTCATTCATTGTACGATGCTTTGCTGGATGCTGCTTGGTTGTCCTACCAGTAGAAAAATGCAGCTATGGGGACTGAAACTCCAAGAGGTTCTGGAGTGGGGAAAAGTGAGTGCTGCTTTTTCCAAGTGTGCTCTTCCCTTGGCGGAACATGAGAGCACTTTAGAGTGAGGTTCTGCCCTGAAATCCTTAGTAAGGGTAAGCTGATGGGTGTTCCCCCCCTCCACAATTTCTCAGGGGGAAAGTGCTCATGGAATATCTAGGCTGGCAGTGCTTGATGTTCAAAAAGGAAAAACCACCTGGCTGAGTGCTGGGTTAGGGCTGAAAATTCAATCAAGAGGAAAACCAACAACAACCCTGCTCCCACTTCCTGTCTGCTTCCACCATGTATTTCCTGCAGCTTTCAAGTTCATATGAACTGCATTCATTCAAGTCTATAAAGAACTTCCAGTTTATGTACGAGCTTCTATGTCCACAATTCAAAATGCTAATAACTGGCTCAATGTTGCTGCACAATAATATGCCCACACTGCTGACAGGAAAAAAAAGGATGCCAAGCTTTACGCAGTGTTGTACATCAGGCAGCCTGAATATCGACAACACCAATGACAGCAGTCAAGATAGTCTACAGCGGTGGTCCCCAACCCCCGGTCCGCGGACCGGTGCCGGTCCACGGACCGGTTGGCACCGGGCCGCCTGGGGAGGCCGGGGAGGCTCCTCCCCTTTTCCTCCGCCGCCCTCCTCCTCCTCCTCTTCTCTACCGCGGGTGGCCGGTGGAGGAGGAAGGCTGGAGGAGCGCAGGAGGAGCCGCCGCCGCCGCCTTTGCCTTTGCCTCCCTCCTCCCCTCCCCCCCAGCGGCCTTTGCCTTTGCCTCCCTCCTCCCCTCCCCCCCAGCGGCGTTGGCGGCGGCCACTTGGGCTCCGCCAGGAGGGACGCGGCGGCGTTGGCGGCGGCCCAGAAGACCGGCGGCGGCCCAGAAGACCGTTGCTCTCCTCTGGGGAAGAGGAGGCGGAGGCGCCCATCCTCCTCCTCCTCCCCCCGGGATTTCGCTGCTGGCGCCCCGCTCGCTTTCCCCGGTGGCGGAGGAGGCCCACGGCGGTGGCGGCAGCAGGAGCAGGAGCAAGCGCGGCGCCAGCAGCGAGACCCACGCGCGGCACCCGCCCGGCCGCGCCGGGAAGCGACCTCGCGGCACCGACGAGCCACCGCCGCCTCCTCCTGCTCCTGCTCCGGTTCCTCCTCCTCCTCCTCCTCCTCCTCCCGCCGCCGCCGAAGGAGCAGCAGTGAGGGCAATTACAGAGGGGTGGTGGCGGCGGCGGCAGGACGGGGGCGATGGCGGCGGCGGCGGGGGGCGATTGCGGGGGGGTGGCTGCTGCTGCTCCTCGGCGGCGGCGGCGGGAGGAGGAGGAGGAGGAGGAGGAACAGGAGCAGGAGGTGGCGGCTCGTTGGTGCCGCGAGGGCGCTTCCCGGTGCGGCCGGGCGGGGGTGCTGCGCACGGGGCGCCGGGGCCAGGAGCGCGCGCAGGTCTCGCTGCTGGCGCCCCGCTCGCTTTCCCGGCGGAGGAGGAGGCCCATGGCGGCGGCGGCGGCAGCAGGAGCAAGCGGGGCGCCAGCAGCGAGACCCACGCACGACTCCCGGCGCCGGAGGAGGAGGAGGGGGCCTGCCTGCCCAGGAGCCCCGGGTTCCCCCCACCCGCCCGTGTGTGGGGGGGAGTGGCACGCCCGACGCCCCAAGCCGGTGAGTGCCGCCGCCGCCGCTGTTGTGCCTCCCCCTCCTCCTTCCCTCCAATCCTTTGCTTTCACCCCCCCCCTTTTTTGCCTCCCGCTGGACCCCCTTTCGCATTCTCCCCCCCCCCACCCCCACCCCGGGCCACAGAAAAATTTAAAAAAAGGGGACAAAAAGGTTGGGGAGCACTGGTCTACAGGATACCTTCTTATGCTCACTATTATTCACCAAGCGATAACAAGCAAGGGAAAATCCCAGAAGCTGAAACTTGGCTTTTCTAAACATGTCTCTTCCTGCCCCAAGAAGCTACAACACTGTATCTACTTTGGAATGCTTTTGCTGGTAAACTTGTTCCATGCATACACAGTTTGTATCGAAGTTATACTATTCTGAAAGGCTTTTTAAAAGATCAACATTTCAGCCTCTGCAACCTGGATTCCTTCCAAATTAAAAATAAAGCAGGTGGGGCCAACCATTCTCTTTCAAGATTCGCAATATTGTTCTTTCCAATTTATTTGATGTTTTAAATCTGGATGTCTAGGGCATTTTGTTTCTGCACGGGGAGAAAACAGTTTTATATTTAAACTACTATAACTTGAAAACATTTTGCCCAAGTGCTCTCAAATTTGACACTGAACAAGAGAGCAAACTGTCTACTACCTCAGTGCTGATTTGTTTGTTTGTTTGGGCTGCCCCCATTTTAGAGCTGCCTTGTAGAATTTTTATTGGCTCTGCTGCACAATAACATCACTGTACTCTTGTGCAGTGATAATATATAGTATAGTTATTTTCACACATTTTGAGACTATTGTGGTGTTCATCTAAGCATTCTACATCCTCCTCCTTAAATCCCTGTTATCAAGCAACCCACAGACTGCCACAGCTGTGGAGTTCAGTTAATGCCTGCCAGTGTCCCAGGAAGACACCAGCAGAATTAGCCTCATCCACCTGATGAAGGACCTCTGCGTCCGGGTCTCCACGAGCAAGTCCCACCACCTTCTCCAGACAGGGGGTTGTAACCTGGGAAAAGAGGGAAGAACTTGACCATCTGGCAAAACAGAGGAATTGCAGCAAAAGACATGAAGGACAATCAGGGTTGTTTTAACAAACTAACAATGGCTGTATATAAGTATGTCCACATCTATACTACAAGGAGGGCACAGATTTTGCCCCAAATGAGCAGACAACACACATTGAAGCAGAAGAAATATTAATTGTGTCCATCAGAGAGACCACCATTAACACTATGCAAACCCATTTAGTATCACACTTACCACCGTCTTGTAAAGGTCTTTTTTGGGGTTTTGGTTTTCGTTCAGCAGTCGATGTTGAGGCTGCAGGCTCAGGATCCTAGCATTCAAAAAAAGAGTTACTCAATCCCTGGTTGTCAATTCATCGCCAGATCTGCAATACTTCTTGGCTTCCTCCACCACCAGAGACTCACCTGGTTCTGCCTGAGGGTCGTCTTGTAACTCTTTCCCTCCTGCATGCTTTCCCACATGGCTATCTTCTGTTTCCTCTTCTCTTCTTCAAGCTGAGAAAGAACACACGGGGTTGGGCATGTCAGAATTTGGTCATGAAGTTTGTGCCAGGCCTGCACAACATGGTGACCTGAGAAAACAGGCAATAGGCCACCAGGAGCTTGGTCAGTTTCCTGTTTCAGCTGTTAGTCTGGGATTCCAGCTAAATAAGATGGGCTTGGAGCCTGGCAGTCACATAGACCTGTCTGTGGACTTGTGAGACTGAAACAGACCCAGGGGCACTTTGCTTGCCAACTACATAGACCAGGGATGTCCAAACTTCAGCCCTCAAGATGTTTTGGACCACAACTCCCACAGTCCTTTGTCATTGGCAATCTAAGCTTAGAATTCTGGGAGTTGTGGTCCAAAACATCAGGCGAGCCAAAGTTTGGGCATGCCTGACCTAGACCCAACCCTCAGCAATCAGAACAAAACTGTCTTGCATGCTTGAGCAATGGGAGGGAATTTAATTTTCCCTAATTTCAAACATCTTTCTCCTTAGTGCTAAGGCCGCTTCAGATTTTGCCTTATTGTGCCGTAAACAACAAGACACTCTAAAATATTTGCATTACTTGAGAACTTTCAAGATGACTAAGAACTGCAAATAAAAATAATAACCATGTGGATTGTGCCATCAAGTCAATTCCAACTTGCCGTGACCTTTCTCAGTGTTTTCTGGCTACAACAGGCCCAGTGGGGATTGAACTCCCAACCTCTGGCTCCACAGCCAGATACCTAAATCGCAGCCATCCAACCGCTATATCAACTGTGATAAGGATCATACTTCTAGTACTGACTGATTTGTTCTAAATACAGAATCAGATTTACGTTTTCCTCCTCATAGGTCTATGGGCCAGAAAGAGAAACATAAATGCAGACCTGCCGCAGACGATAACAAGGCTGAGATGTTACCTTTCTCTGTTTTTCTTTGAATTTTTCTGCTTGTAAGTCCAGCTCTTCTTGCATTTTCTTACGGGCAGCCAACAGAGCTTCCTGCCGTCGAACCACAACATCAGGATCTAAATAGCCACAAAAGAGAACCAGCAAATACTCTTGCGCTATCCAGATGGGCTGTAATTTGCTTCCACTAAGCCTCGCCCAACTTTATTTGCTTTGTTAACAGTGCTTTGCATACATAGCTTCTTGCTTTCATTTCATTACATAAGAAGATAAGAAGAGCCATGCTGGATCAGACCAAAGGCTCATCTAGTCCAGCTTCCTGTATGTCACAGTGGCCCCACCAGATGCCCCTGGGAGCCCATGAGACTAGATATCTGTCTCCGGATACCACTCCCCTGCATCTGGCCCTTGAAGTACCCTGGTTTTAAGCCTGGAGATGACACATCTCCATCATGGTTTGTAACCTGTGATGGACTCTTCCTCCAGAAATATGTCAAATCCCCTTTTGAAGGCCTCCAGGCCAGATGCCATCACCACATCCTTTGGCAAGGAGTTCCACAGACGAACAAGCTAGGTTAAAAAAAAATTTTCTTTTGTCTGTTCTCACCCTCCCAACCCTCAATTTTAGTGGATGCCCCTTAGTTCTGGTATTTTGTGAGAGGGAGAAGAGCATCCCTCTATCCACTTTACTCATGCCCTGCATTATTTTGTACGTCTCAATCATTTGAATCATATTTGGTCTGATTCAAAATTATTATTCTGGCACAGGAAGAGATGATTCATTCATTCAAAAACTGGGGCCAGCCTGTGTGTAGTCTACCGTGATCCAGAAAACAGTGTGACATTGGTCAGATGGTGTGGTATGAAAATCAAATAAATGAATAAATAAAACAGATATGCTAAAGTTGAGTGGTACTCCCACCACTGAGCTAGCCCAGTGAAATTAACGGGACTTAAATCAACTGTTGCTAATCATGTCCCATTCACCCAACCTCAACTAAGAACAGCAACTGGATTTGGTTCAGTGACACTCTTAGGAGGATTTCTGAGGTCTCCTCCTTGCCTGATGTGGGCATGCTGGTAAAAGTTAAACACGAGTGACAAGGATGGGGAATGTCCAGGAGTCTGTAAGTCAAGGGACAACAGACTATGTGCAAGGTCCCAGCTGCAGAATCATAAGCACATAACAATGGTGGAGGTCTTAAGAACACAACATCTGCCTTTCCCAGGTAACAAAAAAGCTCTTAAAACCTCTCCTTAAAAGACTACACAGCTATTTTCTCCACTTAGATTTATTTACTTGTTATACTGATATCCTCTCCTCCAATTAGTACAAGGCAGTTATGATGTGTTACGCACATAGTCTATGTGTAAATCATCATGACATCAACTCCTGCTACTGTCGATTGAAATGAACATTAATTGCTCTCATGCTTAGAGCATTAATTGCTCTAATTGCTCTTTTGCGGATGTTCTGCATACAGATCTGGTTATGTGCCTTTTGCCATGTACAAAAGAAAAAAAAGTCCCTCTCAGTGACAGTCCATTAAATAGGGACCAACACACCCAATCCCGTCCTCATACAAACCAATGGCTGTTGTGTCCAAGTGAGATATGCTGGTGCTCCGAAAACTTTTGGAAAGTTTTTGTACTAGTAGATAAACAGCAATAAGGGTGACAAGGATATACCAGCCATAGTCTGCAAGCAGCAAACCCACTGAGGAAACAAGAAAGAAAACAGAAAACATAGACATAAGTATTAGCTGAGCACACTGGGCACAGGTGTGGGGGGGGGATCCAGTGTGGTGCACTTTAATGGAGGGAGTAGCAGATCTGGGAAAATCAAGGTTTGAATCCTCGCTTGCGCACGGAGACTCACTGGAGGACTGGAATTGGGGTGGGGTAGGAGGAACACCCCCTAAATATCTCATTTACCTTGAAAGCACTATTTATTTATTTATTTATTTATTTATTTATTTATTTATTTATTTATTTATTTATTTATTTATTTATTTATTTTGGATTCATGTACTACTTTGGATTCAATATGAAGAACTACCCCCACCCCGGTTTGTTTTCTTTCTTGTCCTCTATCCATCATATTCCCCTTTTGCATGACACATAAAGCAAGCCAGCTTAAATGTCATATATAGAAGGCATGAGTGCAAAAGGGCAACAGGAAGGAGGCCAAAGCACCTTCCCACAGGAGGGAGTTCCATAGCCTGCCAGAGAGATTGCTGGACAAACATATTTGGACTCTCTTATTTTATTTATTTAGAGTATTTTTACCCTGCCTTTCTCCTTGGAAAAGGACTCAAGGCAGCTTACAGTAATGAGGGACAATATACAGTCCAGTACAATTGAGACATAATCAATTTTGAGAGCAGAGAATTGAGGGACATCTTACAGCATTAAAGGACAGCATTAAAGCTACAAGAGAACGTGAGCAGTTAAAGAGAAAGTAAAAATTCCACGTAGTCATGCACGGCAGACCATCCAAAAGTTATGGGGCACGGAGACTAATTTTTGAAAACATAGTGTCAATGCAGTCACACAAAGGAGATATAAATAAGGGAGATTGTGAACTAAATGTTGGACAGAGGGTCCAACTCTTAAATATTCTGTATCATTTCCTTTCTCGCAATCTTGGTGCAATTAACCCTGGCTCTTTCACAGCAGGAAGCGACAAAAATCTGGCACTTTTAACGACCAAGCTTCAATTCACAAATGCTGGAGAAAACCATTAGGCACTTTATAAACATGAGATGTTGCCTGGGTTTGCAAATGATTCATTATATACATTTGGAGGAGCTGATAAACCCAAAAGGAAGAGACAACTGAAGTGCAAGCTGATTTTTCTGGGGGTTTTGAGTGAGCCATCATCACCCTCAATGTTTTGCATCACAACTTCCCAGAGAATAACACTCCAAATGCCTCCTGTATTCCCCCTGCACTCCACGAAAATAAGTATTTGAACATTTGGCTCCCTTCTTAACCCTTGCACCACAATGACTCTGTCTGTTTGACTGTCATTCGTCCCTCCCTGTTATCGTCACCTTATTTATCATCAGTTCCTTCCTTCCTATCTATCATCATAATTCTAATCTATCTATCTTATCTTATCTTATCTACAAGTGGTACCTTGTATAAAGGAATTAATTCGTTCCAAATGAAATTATGTTAAGCAAAATTCCTTTATACAAATTTCCGATAGGAATGCATTGAAAACAGAGTGATCCCTAATCACAATTATTTTCATGTTGTGCAGATTCGCCCCATAGGCGGTTCTGTTAAAGCAAATTTCCCCCATCTCCGGAATTTTTATGTTGTACAAATTTTATGTTATACAAGCTATTTGTTATACAAGGGTCCACAGTATCTATCTATCTATCTATCTATCTATGTATCTATCTATCTATCTATCTTTGAAATTTACACTCTTTTCTAAACTGCTTGTGCTCTCTTTTAGCTGTAATTGTTGCCTTCTAAAGATACCCCTCAATTCTCTTTTCTTAAACTTGACCATGTCTTAATTGCACTACACTGTAGGTTGTCCCCCATCACTGTAAGGAAGGTGGGGTAAAAATACTCTTAAAATAGGAATGAAAATCAAATCTATCGGTCTATCTTGCCTTCCTACCTCCCGTGCCGTCTTTCTGCCACCCCCACCCCCACCCCCACCCCCACCCCGTGCCTCCCTTCCCTTCCCTTCCCCTCCCCTCTCTCTCTTGTCTCTCTCCCTCCCTCAGCGGCCTTGGGCCCGCCGCCCACCCAAGCAAGAGCAGCCCTGGGCCAAGTCCTTCCTCGGCAAGCAGCTGCCGAAGACTCCGGTGGTGCCCGGAAGCTTGCGCGGAGGAGCTGCGGTTCCTCTCCGGGGGCCCGTCCATTGCCCCCCCTCCCATCCCCGCCCCCACCGCCACCCCCGCTCACCGGTGTGCTGGAGGAAGTGGGCTCCCTGCGGCTCCAACGGAGGGGTCTGCGCAGGCCCCGGACCCGCCGCCGCCGCCGCCGCCGCCGCCATCTTGACGGCCAACCTCCCTCTTTGTCGCTCCGGCCGGACTTACATCCGGGTCCTCCTCCTTCCCCCCCCCCCCCGCCGCCGCGCCTTGCTTCCGCCAATAAGGAAGGCGCACCGCATCAGGGCTCCGTCGGCCCCGCCCCTCGAGGTGAGTGGGCAAAGCCGCGGCCAATCGGGAGGAGAGGCGCGGAGCGGAGCCAGCCGCGGCCAATCGGGAGCCAGCAAAGGGGTGGACCAATCGGAGCCAGGGATGGCGATGAGGACTAGGCTGAATGAAGACTCGTTCATTCAACCCCTCTCTCTCTCTCTCTCTGTGTGCACACACACACACACACACACACACACACACACACACACACACACAAACACACACACAGAGTAGTACCTTGTATAAAGGAATTACTTCATTCCAAATGAAATTCTGTTGAGCAAATTTTCCTTTATATAAATTTCCCATAGGAATGCATTGAAAACAGAGTAATCCCTAATCACAACCATTTTTATGTTGTACTGATTCGCCCCATAGATGATTCTGTTAAGCAAATTTCCCCTATCTCCGCAATTTTTTTATGTTGCAGATTTTATGTTATACAAACCGTTTATTATACGAGGGTCCACTGTATAAGCCTAAAGCCTAGATGCCCCAAGCACATCTGATCTCACCTGATTTCAGAAGCTAAGCAGGGTCCGCCCTGGTTAGTACTTGGAATGGGAGACCACCAGGGAATACCAGGGGCTGTAGGCGCCTGGAGAAGGAACTGGCAAGCCACTCCAGTACTCCTGCCAAGAAAACTCCATGGTCACGACTGTAATGACACAACACACACACACCACTGTATAAAATAAAAAAACATGCAGCCTGTGATGCTGTCTAGGGTAAGCTTAGAGTGAAAGGCTTGGATCCTGTCCTGGTCCATCAGGCTGGGGACCACAAGGCCGGCCGTGGGTGGTGCAGGATTTTAAGTGCTGTCTCAAGAGAGAAATGGCCCATTATTGATGATCTGGCAGAATGCATTAAAATGACGGGGACCCTCCCTCATCCTGAAATCCTTGCAGCTGAGAAAGCGACCACACACTCTCTACAGCCTGCTCAAGAATGGAATATTGGAAATCGGCCTATGGTTATCCAGTACAGTGAGATTTGAGGAGGGCTTTTCCAGCAACGATCTAACGTAGCATGGTGGGACTGATCCTGTTACCCATATGGCCCGTCCTGCCCAGACAGATATGATCCAGCATACAAAGCTACCACCTTTCCAAAGATGTCACTCGTGTCCTCAGGCTGTACAAACCAGGAAGCATCCATTATCTGTGGACAAGTGCACCTTTGTATATACTAGACCTCTATGAACTGCAGCAACCAAATTGTAAGAGGCTTGATCCTTCAATCAACCTATATCTATGCTCAACAACTCTGCTCAGATGCAGATTTCTTTATTGTCACCACAATCACATTCCTTTGGCTGGATATGCTTTAGGTTTTCTGCCAGCATTACTCAAGTAACTATTCCACCTACTTCACCAGCGACTCCCTAGAAAACCAGGGGCTAGCCAAGTTCTACCTTGTGGGAAGGAACGATCCTGGCCATTTCCCTAATTCCAAAATTCAATTAAGGCTGCAGCAGAATAGCCTGCGGAGGTATAAGACAACACACCCTGAACCATCAGGAAACCTGCAGATCTCTAAGTCTTCTGGGACAGGCTATAATTGGCCCTCCAATCCTGCAGAGGCTCAAGGTTCCAGGGAGTGATTTGTCCATCACAACAGAATTTCACGGAGTTTCCCCATACTAAGAGCACCACCACTCAAGACATAGGGCAAGTTTCCAAGTGTGTCCTGCAGCCTGAATGGGGATAGAGATCGCTGGGGGAGACCCATGGGCAAGATGAAGCTTTAGGGCAGTGATGGTGAATCTGACTGCCCAAACTCTGATTCAAAACCCTCTTATTTTTTGCAAAGTGCCGATATGGTAATTTAACCTGAATACAGTGGTGCTTTGGGTGCTACTCTATGGGAAAGAATCGAAGAGCAGCCTTTTCAAATTCAAAAACCTGCTCTTCAATCCTTGCTTTCCTGAAGAGTAACACCCCATCTGCCTCTCCACCCTGGGCACAGGTGCAGATAGGGGTGCAACACCACCGGGAAAGCCGTGTGTGTGTGTGGGGGAGTGGCAGCGGCTTGTGGGCTCAATCGTAGCTCGTTTACTTTCCAGGCATGCCGCGTTTGGGATGCGGAGAGCGGCGTGGCTGGAGATTTAACTGGGGCTATGAACGAGCCCACAAATCACTGCCTCCCCTTCACCTGGCTCTCTGCACGGAGCACAGTAGTGTGCTCCAAGCAGAGGGGGAAGGGTTGTGGCTTTGAGGGGGCAATGTTGCACGTTTAGCACCCATGCCATAGATTTGCTAACACTGTGTATAGACACTGTGTATACACAATACTGTGTATAGAGCAGGCAGTTAAATTTCTGGAAAGTGGCAGGCTGCCCTAGTCCGATCTATTCCACATTGCCACTCATTTTGAACACTGGAAAACACATATGAAGATGGGGTAGCACAGTACCACAAATAAGATTCTGCTAATGGTTCAAATTAATGGTTCAGAACAACATTCTGCATTTCAAAAAAGATCCACACATGGTTTTATGTTACTTGAAAATGTACAGTATAAAATTTACAAACTGACCTTCACATTCATCAAGAGTGCTTCTGAACAAAAATTAAAAAAAAAAACCTTCAGCAATAAAGCAAAAGGCTTTGACAAAAGGACAACAGTACAATGTCATATGGACAGCCCCTACACAGACAGCACTTTTAGGATCCATTAGCAACTGTGTCTTCCTCCATCTCTTCTTCTGCCTCATCTGAAGGACCTAAAACACAAAGAACAGCATTAATGGTACTGCTCATGCTATGCAGAAAATCAATATCTTATAGAAGCAGTTCTACAGGGTTCTTCAACTCTAAGGAAGCAGTTGGTAATCTCAAACAGAAAAACGTGGCTAGCTTGAACTGAGGCAGGTATCAGTAGCATCTTTGCTAAGGCAAGTAAAATTCTGAACCAGAGATTTAAATTCTCCTAGATGTTGAAGCTCTGCCCGAGAGCTAGCCTATCAGTGTCTCAGATTACTAGATGCAAAGTTGCTGACTTCAGTCCTTAACCTAAAGCAAAATGTGTTTTAGGTTAGAAAGAGAAGATGGAGCATATAACAGAAGCCTTTCCAAAAGGTACTCTATCATTGATAGCAATACAGAAGGAGGGTTTTTTTTCTGTTACTCAGCTTTCAAGGTTGGTTCAAAACAACACATTTCTCATAACAAAAGAAATAGCTTCCACCAGCCACACAATGCTGTGTCGTCCTTAAGCTGAGAAAGCCCTTCCTTACCTGCTTTACGGTCCCTCCCGGGTATCTGGCCAGCTTGCAGCAAACCCTTGAGCCTCTCTACTTCAGCCAGCGTTGTGGCGTTAGCAATAGCATTCTTAAAGGCAAAGATGCAAGGTGATTTATTGCAAATGTACAATTTTACAACAAGGCACACCATGATATTTCACAGGCATGTCTTATAACAGTGCTAATTAGACTGCTTGTCAAAACAAAACAAAACTTTTCAATACATGCTGGATTAAATGCCAGTTTAAGTGAGGTGCCCAGTACATGCTGCATTTCACTACCACTCCCTCATGTTCAAATGGATGTATTTATATTACTGGCGCCTGCCCACCAACCTTCAGGATATGTTGCTTAGGCTGTTAAAAACTGATTGTCCACAACGAAAAGTGCCAGTTACAAAACTAATCTATACTTCCTATTCGCTGTGTGGTTTTAAGCCTGGAGATTACACATCTCCATCATGGTTTGAAACCTGGGATGAACTTTTCCTCCAGGAATCTGTCCAATCCCCTTTTGAAGGCATCCAGGCCAGATGCCATCACTACATCCTGTAGCAGGGAGTTCCACAGACTGGGTAAAAAAAATATTTTTTTGTCTGTTCTCACTCTCCCAGCCCTCAATTTGAGTGTAGGTCCGCTAGTTCTGGTATTTTGTGAGAGGAAGAAGACCGTCCCTCTATCTACTCTACTCATGCCTTGCATTATTTTGTATGTCTCAATCATATCCCATCAGATACCTTTTTTCATACTAAAGAGCCCCAAATGTTTTAGCCTTTCCTCCTAAGGGAGGTCCCCCAGCCCAGTAATCATTTTAGTCTTCTGCACCTTTTCCAGTTTTTCCAATTTTAGTCCAAGAACCTCTGGGGACCCAAGGTGGAAAACCACTGATTTAAGGGTACCAAAATATTACCTTGATAGCCTCTACATCTCCAGGGGATGGGCCAGCCTTCTTTTTGTCAGCTGGCAAACCAGCGCCTGGGTTGAAACTGTAAAAGAACATGTGCACTGATGAATACAAAGAGATCATCTCCTGCTTCTCCAGCAACCAAAGAGAAGTCTCTGGAAGCACTGGTTTCAATCAAGTGTAGTATCTTATCTTTGTTAACAAACTGATACAATGAGGCCAGAGCTCCTTCAGAAACACCAGCAGGGCAGCCTGTCAACATCTTTCCTTTCACGTTCCCCAAGCAAAATGCAAACTGTGCACATAATTTAAGACGTCTGGCTTCGGGTTGAACAGTTAAGATTCTTGAAGGACTTGGTCAAGGAAAATAACCCTGGGGTTTTATTTTCCCAATGATTGCAAAACCCTCTTTTAAAAGCAATCAGCCACTTAGGAACTTGGTGCCAGCTATGGGCTTTTATTCATAGGACAGTGGTTCCCAAACATTTTGGGCTCGAGGATCCCTTGATTTACCGACCATGGCTCCCCTTGCTTAGAAGGGCCATCAAGGGTCTCATTCCCACCAGGGGCAGGACACAGACACCCCTCCCCAGCCATCCCCTCTTTTCTGCCTTTCCGAATATCCCGGGGCCCCAGCTCCTTACACAGAAAATTCCCAAAGCCACCCACTCCATCAAGGACCACAGAGATGGAGCAAGCAAGGAGAAGCAGGCACAGAACCTTCACTTCTTGCTCCTGTTTGAGACAGAGCCACAAACAGCTCCTCTGCAGCTTTCCTAGCTCAAATGTTCCATCCCTTTTCCCAGGGTTCCCGGGGTCAGACCCCTGGAACCCCACAGAGCCGGACCACAGTTTGGGAACCCCTGCACTAGGATTTCAACCCGCGGTGATCTCTGATGAGCAGATTGCTGCAACAGGCTGTGGTGTTTCTGAAAGGGACTGGCCGTTTCAAGTGGTTATCCGTATCTTACGTTTTGGCTCTCCTGGCAATATCCTTTGCAAGCTGGGCACCCCGCTTGCCCTTGAACATTTTCTCTGCCTCCTGGCGCTCCTACAGCGATATACCACACACACACACACACAAAAGTTAATACATCAGCAGGAACAAAGGTACAGCACAAAGCTTTTCCAAAAAGGAAGTGATGCAGCGAACAGCGATTTGACAAAACATGTAGGCCAACAACAAGCAAAAGCCTGTGGACCCGGGCCTGAGAAACACAGAGTTCATCCCAGGAAATATCTGTTTCTCACTTATACATCATGGCAAGGGCATCCACTGAAACCACCCCAGCTGCACAAAATTCTTCCCTGGCTATCGCTTCCACTTTCAAATTTGTAAACACCTGCATTCCCAACAAACTGCACATAAACATACCACATGTAGAACTATGTTTAACTGATGATCTGCTAGTCCTAAGTATTTTGAGGGTTGGGGGAGGAATGACATCTCCAATGAGAAAAATCTTCTGAAATGTCAGGACAAGCAAACAGATCCCACAGGATTACATATTCAACAATCCTCCCACTTTCTTTAAAAAAAAAAAGGAGGGTTGGATTTTCATTCCAGCTGACACATACTTGTTGGTCATACATTTAGAAGTAACTTGTTAATTCACAATCAAATTCGTAATATGGCAATTATGTCAATGGTACCTAAAAAGGTGCATTGAGATTCCAGTCAGATAAAACAAGATAATAGTATTTACTGCCTAGCTTTTGAGCAGGCATACACATAATAGAATACGAGAAACTTACTTTTAATTTCACCTTTTGGAAATCCAGTACTCTGACTTGTGGAACCTTGAAGATCACATACAGCCTATAATGTTTTTTATTTGTGACTGGATTCCTCAAAACACTAATGGGAAAGATGGAGAAAAAGGTTTATGAAGCTCAAATACATATATGGTTGAAAAAGTCTATGTGAACCTAGATTCATATAAAATACACATGGTAGTCCATCATTCAGGGAAAGCTTGCCTGAAGAGAAACTATAACTGTGTTCAAGACCTGGGGTTCAATCCCAGGTAGCCAGCTTGAGGTTCACTTAACATTCCATCCTTCTGAAGTCAATAAAATGAGCACCCAAGCTTGGGGGGGGAGTGTTAATGTGTAGCCTGTGTAAGTTGTAAACTGCCCAGAGAGTGCTTTAAGCACCAGGGGGCACTATATAAGCAGAACAGCCTTTCCCCCATTTTTCTCTTTGCAATTATTACAACTGGAGACTCAAACACACTTTCCCAACTGGAATGAATCCTTGAAGCCTTCAGATGAAAGGTTTGCCAGTTTGCATGGGGTTATTTTTCAAAGATAGGACTGATTTTACAAAGACACACTGTTAAGAAAAAAAAGATTTCCTACCTCAGATAGGTCAATGACTTGATAGTTGCCAAAGGGTCTAGGTCTCCCTGAATCAGACAAGCACAATGTGGGCATCAGTTCATTTTTACAAAACAGCTGCAAAAAAAATCAACTACGCTACAGAATTCTAGGCCAGAAAAAGAAACAAAACAAAAAGACAAAAACAAGTGGCCCCTTAAAAGATTAACTTTCATAATTTAATGTAACATTTTATGGACACGTCCACTTAATTCAGACATATAGCAGCAGAATGAGGTGTACAATACAATATGTAATGGAATGTACCAGTGTTGGCGAACTTAAGACACCAGTGCCAAAGGTGACACTTGGAACCCTTTCTGTGGGCACCTGACATTGCCCTTTCACAGCCTTCCATATTCAGGATAAATTGCTGCATTGGCACTTTACAAAAATTAGTGGGTTTTGAATCACTTACCAGCTCCATGATGCTATTGTTAGTAAGGATGAGTTCCTTCAGATGTGGTAGAGACTGCTCAAGGCCCTCACCTATTCGGCTAAAACAGAATGAAAATACAAAGCAAAGAGATTAATTAGGCCCAGGAAAAGACAAATATCCCTGCCCAATAAGCTGGGTTCCAAAACTTGCCTCATGGCACAAAACAAAGAGTCACCAAGAACGGCCCCTTAGGACAGGAATGTAAAAGAAATGCTAGATTTCAAAACTGTATATCTGGAAACATACTCACCTCAATCGGTTATTATTCATCAGCAATGTTTTTAGTCTTCTCAGCAATGGAAACCCATCTAACTTTCGGATTTCATTGTCAGAGAAATCAATAGCATCAAACTGGTCCAAGGTGGCGCCCAGGTTTTCAATCACAGGGATTTTATATCCTGGTAAAGGAACATGAGACAACAAAAAGTTATCTACAGCAATATAGAAAAGGGAATTATACTTCAGGATAAGCACTAGGTAACATTATGTTCTAAGACACTCATTGTCATCTGAGTATTCCTTCATCTTCATAAGAACAGCCTTGCTGGAACAGGCCACAGCCCATCCAGTCTGGCGTTCTGTCTCACACAGTGGCTCACCATTGGCTTCAGGGTATTCTCAAGCAGATGTCTTCACCTGCTTACGATTCCCTGCAAATGGCACTGAGAGATATCCTGCCTGTAGCTCCAAACCCAGAGGTTGTCCTCCTTGTTACGTAGGTCTGAATGGATTGAGAGGTAGACCTTGTAACAGACTTTGGGGGTCACTTGGTTAAACCAAATGACATGAGATTCAAGATATATAAAGAAATTCTGAACAATACTTGCTACATTTGTATATGTCACTGGGAGAAGAAACTAAAAGTAAATAAAAAATGAAGACTAAAACAAAACAAAATACAAAACTAAACTGAACTAAATTAAAAATAAACATAAAGAACAAAGAAGCTAAACTGGATTACAAATAAACTAAAAACATATGCAAATAAAAAAACTTTAAAAAAGAAAGCTAAAAACAAAAAACAAAACAAAAAAGAAACTAAACTAAATTAAAAATCAAAATAAACCACAAAACAAAACATTTAAAAACTAAATTAATAGAATAAAAAACAAAAGTAAAAAAAAATTACAAAGAAAAGAAAATTGAATTTAAAAAGATAAATTAAAAAGAAAATAAAAAAAAAAAAAAAAGAAAAATTGAACTAAAAAGTAAAATGAAAACAAAACTTAAAAAAACAAAAATAAATAAATAAAGTAGAATATAAATATTTGTTATTGAAAATAATGTACAAATGAAATGAAATCAAAACTTACAAAACCAAAATAAAATAAGACTACAAATATAAATTAATTTAAAAAAATAATTTAAAAATAAAATGAAAATTGCAAAACAAGAATAGCACTAGGATGCGAGGCGAGACTCCCTCCCCCCCGCCGCGCCTTTCTTCTCCCTCCCTCCCCCTTCTCTCCGCAGGGCCTCCTTGGGGCCGCGTGACCCTCGCCAGCCACCGTCGTCCGCGCGCGCCTCGGCTCGAGCCTCCCCTCCCCCTCCCCCTCCCCCATCCTGGGGCCTACCAAGGCGACGTGGCGCGAGAGAGGGGGTGTCCCGCCCGCCCCGCCCCGTCTCTTTCTGTCTCTCCCTTCTCCGCCCCACCCCCCCCGACGGCCTCCCTTTGGAACACGCGGAGCCCGCCTCTCACCGCGCAGGTCCAGCTCCCGGTCCCGCACGGCGTTGGTGTATTGCGCCGCCTGCTCGATCAGCTCCGCCGTCAGCTTCACCATCTTGGCCCGACCTCGCGCCCAGCGTCGCCTCCGGGAAAGGGGGTGGGCGGAGGCAATTTAAAGGAGTGCGCATGCGCCTCCGTGGCTGCGCAGCCCGAAGAATCGAGCGCCGGAGAGGCCGGATGGGTCCGAACGCCGAGCTATCGAGGGCGCCGCTTGGGGGGGGCCCCCCTTCCGTTGCCATGGCGACCGCTCTGGGCTCGAGTGGTCTCTTTTAGGAGGGACTGCCGTGCGAGTCCCTGCTAGCCTTTTAATTAGACAACTCTCCACACCCAAAAGAATAAGACATAAAGAAGACAGAAACTGCTGTGCCGCCCTAAAGGCTAACTGTTCTCTTTGGAGGCAGGGTTTGAAAGGGACTTGATCCGCCAAAACGCACCTAAAAATGTAGCGCTTCGCCTTTAAGGTGTCAAAACGTTTTTATCTCCTTTGATTTATTTTTAGTTTTCCATTTGTTCTTTCCTAAGAAGACTTTGTTGTCCGGCTTTTTACAAAGCAGGAGGCCAACTTGCTCTAGATTTTAGATCTGTGGTGGAAAAATAGCTCCAACCATAATACTGTAGTGTTTTTTTTTTTAAATCAAGGATCCAATAAATAGAAAGCCAAGTGCAATGCAAGGGTAGATGTGTGGATCGCAAAAACAAAACCCCAAGTTCAAACGGAAGACTGACAAAGGAACTGCAATGAACTGCATCCTCTTCATTATTATCCTGTGTTGCAAAGGGCAGTACTGTAGGTGGCAAGAAGATGAAGCGACCAGACCCCAAAAGCAAAAGTCTGGATGTTGAAGTCTTTTTTATGTCCTTATCCTTCCTTGGTTGTGATGGAGAGGGGAAAGCAGCAGATTCCCACGTGGGATCACAGGAGCTACTAGTGTGACATAAATGACACAAAAGACTCCTTTAAAAAAAGATACAGCATTTCACTGCAGACCACATGGTGGCATACTAGCCTCAAACAACCTTACTCTGATTGTTCCGGTCTATTCCAAGCTGCCTGTTTAATGAGAACTATTTCAATTTATATGAAGATACATGCTACGAATACAAATAAAGTAGTTTAAACACCTGGGGCCTTCCTTGCTAAAACATAATGATAAGCCAAAGGCTGAAATCTAATAGCAGGTTGCAACCTGAGTAGGTCCACTGAAACCACAGGCATTGGATGAGTCAAGCCCTTTGCAAGTTCCATACATTCAGTCTTATGCTGCTACCTGTGACGTAATACTCATTTTCAACCATCAAACCAATGGAGCACAGTAAACCCAAGGCATTTGCTGATTCTCCCCCCCCCCAAAAAACAACAACAACAACAACCCACTGAGTTCTCTGGGTCCCAGTCAAACAATCTGGAAGTTGGAGAGTTCATATAAAAGGAAATCAATAGGTTTCTAGGATTAGTATACTGTACTCATTGTATGTAATAGATTTGATGAACTGAGGCAGAGAAATAAGTTTCATTCCCAAAGGCAAACTCTTTCAAAGATATCTACTGCCTTACACCAGCACTCCTGTTGCTCTTCCCCCTTCTTGTAAGCCCTCTGGAATTTATTCTTGCCAAGGATGACCCTCCATGCAATTCTGTGCTGAAAATTCTAGATCACATAGCAATAGCTTCCTCAGCATCTCTCTCTTTTTAGAAATTTAGCACTATTCATCAATGTGGTGGTGGTGGGGGGAGGTCCAGGGGGACAATCTACACCAAGTGCAATATTTCTAGTTAGTTAGTTTGGTTTCTATACTGCCCATCTAGCTACCAGGCTACTCTGGGCAGTGTACAAGAAGTAAACAGCAAGCAAATAGAAATAATAACAGCTGTGTACACTAATTGATTTTAGGGGGCACAGTCTGCCCTCCCTCCCACCTTGAACAACAACAAATGCCTCCTAGCCATGTCGTACCTGCCTGCCTACCTGCCTGCTTCCTCTCATGGCTCACGAGAGTGTCACCAAGGGGCTCTATCTGGGGGAAACAGAAGTCCAGTGCCCTTGCCCTTGGCACCTGCCCAGAGGACTTCCTAAGACCCTGCACCAGCAAACAGTGTCTTGTCTGCACTACTGCACCCTCTGCCCGAGTCCTTTCCCCTCTGGTCATGATTCCCATGCTGGGAGCATGGCTTCCCAGCCTAGCAATGGGTCCAGCTCACCTGCTCCACTGCTCCAGCCCTGCCTTGGCAAGACAGAGAACCCCCTCCTGTTATATGTTGGGGCAAGAATATTTTTTACTGCTTTGCACATCTCCCCTTCAACCCTTCACACTTCTCTTCACCCACATGCCCCTGGAACCTTCAGTGCATGGGGCTGGCTGGTTTGGGAACGGCTATTGCAGGCAGGGCACCCCACAGGAACCCCACAAAGTTTGGGTGGGAAGCCAGACCCATCTCCATGGCTTGAGGTTTGGCCTCCCACCTGTAGTGCACTTCCAAAAGCCCCTCACCCTGCTCCCGCTGGGGGGTAAAGTGTGCCAAAAGCAAAGTGCTTGAACCTTGTGCCTGCTATTGAACAGTAGTTTTACCTGCAGTACAGGCATTTAGCTCCTTCAGGGGTGCAATGCTTGGCTTGCCCAGTTCAGGCCACATCAGTGCTATTCACTGTTCTTTGCTCACATATAAAGAACAAAGTCTTCAAACCACTTGTTACAGCTTGACACGGTAGCTTTTAAGCTCTGCTGAGGGAAAGTTTTATCGTGTCACCAATACAATTCCATGAGGAAGTGCAGGTTTTTCATGCTGCAACCCCTTGATAAAACTCATCATTAGAGCGGAATGTGCTTTCGTTTGCCACATTTTTGAAGTCATAAATGTCAGTCAGGAAAAACTGAAGGACAACAGTGGATATGTTTTAGCTGAGATGGGTCCTTTCATTCTATTGTGATCATATCCCACCCCTTCATGTTTGCATCTGTTTCCTGAGCTGCCTCAGTTGAAATGGAGAGTTAAGAGGGAATGTCCATTACTTGAAAGCACAGTGTGAGTGATACAACTGAACACATGGAATGGACAAGACCAGTTGTGAAATTCTATCGACTACAATGGAGAAACAACACTGTTTGGATTTCCCCACTATCTCCTTCCAATTCCACTGCTACAGTCCTACCCGTTATATGGGAGTAAGTCCCATTCATCTCAGTGGAAAATGCTTTAGAATAGACATGTAAGCTGCCATGGGCAGATATTCTATATATTCTTCGGAACCTGAATGCCCTTTCTCTCTTCTCCACTAACCACAGTTAGATCCAGTATCAGGCATGGCTCTTGAAATTAAACGCAGTGTCCATTAACATCTTTGCCCCTGTGGTATTTGCTCAGATTTGTCATCTCTGCTCTTACTTGCAAAGATTTACGGACCAAACATCTGGACATGGTGATGACAGGATGTGACATTAGCGTATAATTACAGCTCTGAGTATACAGCCTTGTCGTACTCCTTTCCCAATTCTAAACCAGTCAGTTGTTCCATATCCAGTTCTGACGGTTGCTGCTTGTCCCACATATAGATTTCTTAGGAGACAGATAAGGTGGTCAGGCACTCCCATTCCTTTAAGGACTTGCCATAGTTTGTTGTGGTCTACACAGTCGAAGGCTTTGGCATAGTCAATGAAGCAGAAGTAGAGAACTCTCTGGCTTTCTCCATAATCCACATGTTGGCGATTTGATCTCAGTTCCTCTGCCCCTTCGAAATCCAGCTTGTAGTTCTGGAAGTTCTCTTTCCACATACTGCTGAAGCCTGCCTTGTAGAATTTTGAGCATAACCTTGCTAGCATTGAAATGAGTGCGATAGTTGGAGCATTCTTTGGCGTTTCCTTTCTTTGGGATTGGGAAAGATCTTTTCCAGTCCTCTGGCCACTGCTGGGTTTTCCAAATTTGCTGGCATATCTTATGCAGCACCTTTACAGCATCCTCTTTTAAGGTTTTAAAGAGTTCAATTGGAATGCCGTCACCTCCACTGGCCTTGTTGTTTGCAATGCTTTCTAAGGCCCACTTGACTTCACTTTCCAGGATGTCTGGCTCCAGGTCAGCAATTACGCTATCTTGGTTATCAGGGACATCCAGATCTTTCTGATATAATTCTTCTGATATTCTTGCCATCTCTTCTTGATCTCTTCTGCTTCAGTTAGGTCCCTACCATTTTTGTCCTTTATCATATCCATCTTTGCACGAAATGCCCCTTTAATATCTCCAATTTTCTTGAACAGATCTCTGGTTTTTCCTTTTCTGTTGTTTTCCTCTATTTCTTTGCACTGTTCATTCAAGAAGGCCGCTCTGTCTCTCCTTGCTATTCTTTGGAAGTCTGCATTCAATTTTCTGTATCTTTCCCTTTCTCCCTTGCATTTTGCGTCCCTTCTCTCCTCCGCTATTTGTAGGGCCTCGTTGGACAACCACTTTGCTTTCTTGCATTTTCTTTTCTTTGGAATATTTTTCATTGCAGCCTCCTGTATAATGTTGCAAGCCTCCATCCATAGTTCTTCAGGTGTTCTGTCCACCAAATCTAGTTCCTTGAATCTATTCTTCACTTCCACTGTGTATTCATATGGGATTTGACTTAGGTTATACCTGATTGGCCCAGTGATCTTCCCTACTTTCTTCAGTTTAAGTTTGAATTTTGAAATAAGAAGCTGATGATCTGAGCCACAGTCAGCACCAGATATTGTTTTTGCTGACTGTATAGATCTCCTCCATCTTTGGCTGCAGAGAACATAGTCAATCTGATTCCGGTATTGTCCATCTGGTGATGTCCATGTGTAGAGTCGCCTTTTGTGTTGTTGGAAAAGAGTGTTTGCAATGACCAGCTTGTTCTCTTGACAAAACTCAATTAGCCTTTAGCTTCATTTGGAACTCCAAGGCCAAACTTGCCAGTTATTCCTTTTATCACTTGACTCCCTACTTTAGCATTCCAATCCCCTATGATGAGAAGAACATCTTTCTTTGGTGTCAGTTCTAGAAGTTCTTGTAAGTCTTCATAAAATTGAAAAGAAATATCAACAAAAAGAAATATCAACAACCTCAGATACGCAGATGATACTACTCTAATAGCCGAGAGTGAGGAAGAATTAAAGAACCTCTTAATGAAATTGAAAAGAAATATCAACAAAAAGAAATATCAACAACCTCAGATACACAGATGATACTACTCTAATAGCAGAGAGTGAGGAAGAATTAAAGAACCTCTTAATGAGGGTGAAAGAGGAGAGTGAAAAAAATGGGCTGAAGCTCAACATCAAAAAAACTAAGATCATGGCCACTGGTCCCATCACCTCCTGGCAAATGGAAGAAATGGAGGCAATGACAGAGTTTACTTGATCACTGCAGATGGCGACTGCAGCAACGAAATAAAAAGACGCCTGCTTCTTGGGAGGAAAGCAATGGCAAACCTAGATAGCATCCTAAAGAGCAGAGACATCACTTTGCCAACTAAGGTCAGGATGGTTAAAGCTATGGTTTTTCCAGTAGTGATGTATGGAAGTGAGAGCTGGACTATAAAGAAGGCTGAACGTCTCCAGAGTTTCTTTGAGCACAGGTTAGTGATGTGTATTGTAGTATAATATTGCAGTTATGTTGAGAAAACAGTTCTTTTACCCTACTGAACAATGAAGTGATAATACTAAGAAAGATAAGAGTATGTTTGCCAACAAGTGGAACACAGAGATAAATATCAGATAAGACGTTTGGAAATAGTTGTAGACAACACCTACATACATGCAAGCAGATGAATGATACCCTATGTATGGAAATAGTGGGGTAAACAGTAAAATACCCATGCATCTGCTATCATCACTTCTCTTTTGAAGCTATATATTTTTGAGACTGTGTACACATGCATATCACGCCTTGTGTGGTTGTTCTCCAGAATGTTGTTATATAGGCTGGTTGGGAGTTTGAGACAGCAGGCCGGACTGTGTTTAGAGTATACCTGTAACACTTAGTGAGTATCCCTACAAAACTTACTGTTTCAGCATTTTAAGTGTTTATCATGCATTTGATTATTAGTGCTTCTGTTTGTTGTTCATATGTAAAATTCTCTGACTCTATGTCTTTTAAATGTCCCCTTTTTTATAGTAAAAAGTCCCTGAAGAAGGCCATTTTTGGGCTATTTTAATAAAGGCCATTTTAATAAACTTTTAATAAACTTCCTAATCAGCATCCTGAGAGTGTTCTCTCCCACATTGCTACTGCTCCAGTACTTTGGCCACCTCATGAGAAGAGAGGACTCCCTGGAAAAGGCCCTGATGCTGGGAAAAAACAAATCTGGACATGAGTGATGACAGGATGTGGAGCTCTGGTCCATGGGGTCAAGAAGAGTCGGACACAACTGAACGACTGAACAACAACAACACAGCTCTGAGTCACAGAAAAAATGAGTCTCTAAATCACAGACCTACACATTCACTTTCCTTCTATGATGCTTTTGTGGCTATGCTTTTTTATTTAATTGGGGGGGGGGATGTGGCTTCTCTACAATCCCAGAACATGTCTTAGTCCTGCTTATATTGGATTCTTAAGGGCTTTCGGCACTCTCATCCAGGTCTCTTGCAATTATTCAGAGAATGGAATTTAGCAGGAGGATATCCACTGTGCAGGAGACCTTTTCCTCAGAAATTCTACATGGCTCAGCCTTTTGTAATTCAGGACACATGCTGAAAACAGTAGTTTTTGCAAACCATCAGTGCACAGAGTCTTGTGCAGAAAGGTGAGCAGTACACCATCATGATATGTATTTTGCTCCAGGCTCACTTCCAGATATACACCACAGAATGCAAGGAGGATGGAATTATGATAAAGCATAGATGCAAATCTTTTAAAGATAAATCCATCCAGCCTCTCTGAGCAGCAGCAGACAAGGACCAGGGAAGCAAGGAAAATGAGCCGATACAGCTCTTGGACTCTGCACAGTTCCCCGTCTATGCATTAAAAAGTAACATAAAGCCATCTTCTGCTACCTATTAGAGCAAGCTTGCCTACAATGTTCTTGACTATCATAGGCTCACCGCTGAATTTTAGGAATCTCAATTAGGCAGTCTAGCCAGGAGATTTATTAAGGCCTTGGAATGGCACCGTATGAGGCTAATGAGCTGTGTAGGATCCATTGAGCCACAAAAATAACAGGCATCCACGGTGGAATTGATGTTTGTTTGTATGCTTTGCTTCCTTTTCAAAGAGGCCCGAGTGGCTTCCATAAGGTCCCTATGTGGTCTTCTTTCCTGCCAGTTCAGGAGGAGCAGAAAAATCCAGTTGAGATCTCGTGGACAGTTCAGGAACCTCTGGTGCCTGAGGACTAACTCAGGGCTTACTGGGAGGGGGGGAGGTTCGATCAGCATGATGGGGTATCATTAGGAACTTGATTCACATTAGTTAGTTATGTGCTATCACATCAAACTGGATTACAGTATAATAATCCAAGTTCAGATCTCAAGGTAAGTGCCTTGTTCTAAGGAGTGGCTTTATATGTTCCACTCCCCCAGTGATTTTCCAATGGTTGAGTGAGGATTAGTTTGTCACATTAGGGGAGATTAAGTAAAATAGGAACATAAGACCAGATAATAAGACTATGTTGAGTCCACAGTAGGCTATTCCTACTGTACGCTGCTGAATTTCCCAAGGTCCAATGAAAGAAATTCAACACAGAGAGGTCCAGGAAAAATTACCGGTTTATTAGGCCTAATAAAGGACGGTAAGTCCAACTACTCTACGGCAAGGCAGTGCAGGATGGTCGGGGCGAAACAAAATGGTTACAAACTTTTATACCTTTCCCCCTCCCCTCCCACAGGGTGCGCACAGATCCCTGGGATAGGTAGGTGGTGATCTTCAGGGAGGCCACCAATGGTGACAGTCCGGGGCGTCTCCCAGGGCGGTCCTGAGGCGGTTCGGGGGTGGTCCTGGGGCTGGTAACATTACCCAGTCTCTGCCCCATAATCCAGGTGTGGCTGGGTTAATGTTTGCCATCGAGGTGTTTATGAGCCATGATGGTTGGAAACAATGGGACGGAAGGAAATGGCATTTTCCAGTTATCCAGGTACCCCAGTCTGCAGGACATGTTCATTGAGGAGGTGAATCCCTTCTCCTTCCAAAATGGTGATCCCAAGCATGGCAGGGGTAGGAACACATCAGAACAACAGTGTGTGTGTGTGTGTGTGTGTGTGTGTGTGTGTGTGTGTGTGTGTGTGTGTGTGTGTGTGTGTGTGTGTGTGTGTGTGTGTGTGGAATTTGATGAGACAAGGGGTGCATAGCTGGTGACCAGAGAGGGACAAAACCCTGGCCTTAACTGGGTTGGGCCATCAAGAGACAATAGGGTGAGATGGATGAGCCCTCAGGGGCCATGAGTAATGATGGGCTTAGGGGAACACCCATTGTGTGAACCAAGAGGTGTGAGGCATCTTGAATGAAAAGGCTGGCTGGTTGATAGGTTTAATTACCATATCTTTAGCTAGAGGATGTGGCTGGGCCAAACTGATCTTTGCACAATGGGGCACCTGGGGTGGGTTACATTGGGAGATCTTGAAATACAAACATTTAGTACACAAAGAAAATGAAATGCAGTATCCAGACTAGCTTCCAATGGCGGAAAACCAGTTCTTTGGGGAAATCAGGAAATGGGGATAGCCACATGGTTGAGGTCCATGGATCCCTTCATCTGGTGGTGCCATGATGGTGGTGCCTCCGTGCCAGGAGCAAAGCAACAGAAGAATGGTGGAATGGGGTTGGATAGTGGAAAGATAGTGGATACAGGACATGGGGGGCATATCTGGATGAAAACAGAGAAGGAACATGTAAGACAGAATAAGTGGCCTGCCCTTATTTATGAGGAGTGTTCTTGTGCAACCATTCTGGGGATCCGTTGGGGGCATAGAGGTTAAATCTCCCACACAGAGTGAAGCAGTGGGATCCGGGAAGCAAGCTACTTTTTGGAGTCCATAGCTGGCTTTTTCTTTATTAGCTTTTATGAATTGCAGTCAGTTGTAGGCTGCTATAAAATAACCAGGTTATAGCTACTCAAACTGGGAGACCTGGCTGTGCTATTCTCTATGATGGGAAAGCTGAGGGATGGCTTATCAGCAGTTCTCAGATCCTGAGATACCTTTTAATAGGAAGAATATATATATATTTGAGGGCTTGGTGACAGTAAATTGCATGGGTTCAAGGCAGTTTATAACGGTGACCCTACAACTACATAATTCTTTTAAAATACATCATTAATCATAAGAATTTTATAAGCTTATTAATCTAATTGGCATTCTTTTACACAGGAACATTTATTCTAAACAAAATGCACTGGGTCTTGTTTTGCTGAAATCCAATCCAATCCAACAATCAGCACGTTAGAACAGTAGATTGACTGATTTCATAAGAACACCAGAGTTTTTCATGTTAGTTTCCACCCCTCATAATGGTTTTTTCTTTTTGCATCCTCTTTGTAGCGTTAATGTTCCTTTTAATATTCTAAGATGCCTCTTCTAATTCCCTGTTCTTAACTTGAATATGTCTCAGAGCCTTTGTACACGACCCCTAAACTCCGCCGCAAATGGCTGCCAGCTCCGGAGCTTACAATTGTTTCCCCACCAGCTCCGGAGTTTGCAGAAAATTAAGTGCGACCATGCCCACTTAAGCGCATCCCAGCGCACTTTTCATGTACCTGCTCTCGGAGGGTGAAAATCCCTGATGGGGATTTAAGGGAGTGAGTGTCGGGCTCTCCTCACTTCTGTTTGTTGTTGTTTTTGCCTCCCGCCCCTTTAAGAGAAGGAATCAGGACGACGACGGGGCTCCGGGCGGCTTCGGAGGTGAGCCTGCATTTTTCCTCTCTTTTTTTCTCCCTCTCCTCATGCAGACAGGAGCAAGGAAGTGCGGAGGGGTGGGGACATAGGAAGAGCAACGAACCCCCAAGATCTCTGGTCCGAATTTAAGTGGCCAGCAGATCTTAGGGGTCGTGTGAAAAGGCCCTCAGATGTTCTGGGCTGTATATTGTCTCTTATTATTGTAAGCTACCTCGGGTCCTTTTCCAAGGAGAAAGGTGGTGGAAAGATATTCAAGATAAAAAAGTAAATAAAGGGATCTCATGGATCCTAGAGCCCAAGCTCCTGTTAAGGAGCCATAGCAGGGAATTGAACTTTGCCCACTTTGTAGACATAGTTACTTGTGCAATGAGGGGGCTTGGGACGATATTTACGGTCAGATCCTCACCCCATCTGTTGCAATGCCCATGTCTAGCTCTCCCAAGTGCCTGCCCTCTACATGCATTGCCAATGCTGGCTGGGGGTGATGGAGATTGTAGTCCAAAACCCCTGAAGGGCACCAGACTAAGGATGGTGGTTTCAATTAATGCTTCTTACACCCATACTGGGGAAAAGTTATATTCAAAATGATGAACTTTAAAAATAAAATAAAGGGCCATGTTGAAATGTGTCACTGAGCTATGCAATGTAATGAATTAAAATTAGATAAATTTCAGGTGATTTGGGGTTTGTTTGTTTTTTGAACACACAGCACAGAGATAAATATAGTTTGTACATTACCTGTTTTCTAAAGTGCTACCTAGAAGTAGGATGGATATTCTTTGGGAATGAAATAGAACAATTAGCTTTCATAACTTGGACAAAAAATAGCACAGAGAAGCTCATCAAGATTATAAACATTTTATTCATAGTGTGGTCATCTTCTCAGCTTCTTGCCACTGATGAGAAACACTTGTTGGCTTTCACTATTCATCCCACCCACCTTTGAGCCAGTCTTGGCTCTGAAGCCATACGGGCCTGTCTGTTAATTTTAGCCAGAAAACCCACTCTCTCAAGTCAATTAATGTTTTACAGCCAGTTTCATGGGCTGAAGGCTGAACTTATTAAAAAGCCAACAACACGAATGAGAACAAACATTATAAGAGTAGAAAAAAGAGACCTGTTGTTTACGTCTGTCTGAGGAGGGGAAGGGTGGGAAAAGGGACATTATTTTTGCTGACGCTTACCAAGATGTCACTAAAATGGGAGGCAAGACATTAAAAATAGTTCTGTCCTGGTAAAAGATAGTATTTATAAATCTATGAAGAAAGACAAATGTATAAGTTATTATTTTTTAAAAAACAACAACTATAAGACAACATGGTCAAATATACCTTAACACAATTATATGAACACCACACGACAAACTATAAAATATATATATTATATTATATATGTATATATTTATATATACTGTATGCGTATTGATACATTCAGACGTGTTGTATAATGCTGTTTTGGTGGAATCAGTTGTTGTCCCCCCCCCTCCACCCCACCTTTTCTGGCTGTCTAACCGGAGCAATGTTTGCAGAGGCCCTGAATTGCTGTCATTGTACAGGAAGGTTTTGCCAGCAGCAAGCTGTGGCAGCCCCCCCCCCCCAAATTATGAAGCTATCCCCAAGCTTGGGAAAGTTAGAAGATGCAAACGTTTGGTGATGGTGGGGAATAATCTTTTGTTTTAGGGAGGGAACTTTTTATTTGTCTCCCGCATCTGAAGTCAAGAGATTAATTGCCCTCTGCAATTTCCTAGAGAGGGCTTGCAAACCAGTCCTTTAGGGAGGTCAACACCACTAGGTCCGCAAGATTCAGATCCAATTACTTAAGAGAATTTAACTGCTGAGAATAGCACACAGCTAGACGACTGCTTTGAAATACCAAGAAACCCCTCTCACTTCTTCCAGCCCAATCCAAGATCTCCTCTTTGGTCACTACCAATTTGCAAGCTCACTAAGGCCACTTTGCCAGTAAGAGGCAACCAGGTATGTGCTGACGTTCGATAACAACTCTGCACCGCAACAAGTTGCAGGAATACACGGGAAAGAAAATGGTGCCCTAGCGCAGCGAGTCCAGAGAACCACCTTTTCCTCGTCTGTTTGTTTTGGTGGTCTTTCCTGCTTGAAGGTGCAGAAATGACAGTTCAGCCACTGGTACGGTTGCGCCTGGACACAATTTGGAAAGGTTGATCACACAACAGTGAAAATGGGCACTCAGGCTCTTGTGTCCCTCTCCGCTTGTAAGGCATGCCCGAGAAGGTCTCGTGTGGCAGTCTGCTATTTCTTTTGGAGATTCAACCTATGTAGATCCAGGATTTCCAGGTGTGATGCTGTTGAAGCCAGGTTGGCAGGCAGTGTTAGAAGCAACCTGAGCTGCAAGGGCGACGCTTCAACCAGCGATGGGTGAGGCTGGCTGGAGGGCAGGAGGGGAGACTTTGTCCGAGGGGGTTGGCACAACCAGGCTTCCGGAGAGGATCTGAGAAATACTCCACTTTAGCCAGCCGAAAGGCACGTCCGACAGCAAAACTGGATAAAAGGCTTGCGTTCACACAGCTCATTGGACTTCACCATCTCGCAGAAGATCTCATCAGCTGGGAGGGGAAAGATTTGGAAAGGGGAAGGGGAAGGAACAGGAGAGAAAGAAAAGAGGTGAGCTACTGCTAGATAGTTCCATGGCTTAGGTTTCTGGCTGCAGAGCCAAAGGCGGGGAGTTCAATTCCCCACTGCGCCTTTTTGAAGAAATTGCCCGCCAGTCTCTTTCTTACAGTTTCCATGAACTCCTTTGAAAGACAATGGTTAAAACCACAAGATTTTCCTGATCAACCTGGATTTTAACCTCTCAATCATCTCATCTACTACCTCTAGTCTGTCATCTAAATTTTACTGTATAATATTGTTGATGGTTTGATGATGATGATGATGATGATGATGATGATGATGATGATGATGATGATGATGATGATGATGATGATGATGATGATGTTATATATTTTTGTTATACAGTGGACCCTCATATAACAATGGTTATATAACAATTGTATTGTTTTATGAGTTTTGTAAGTGGCCCAAAGTATTATTATATTAAATAATTGAATAATTAAATAATTAAATAACTAAATAAACTACATACATACATACATACATACATACATACATACATACATACATACATACATACATACATACATACATACATACATACATACATAATTCCTAGGGTCTCAGTACATATCCTTCCTGCTCTTCAACGTGACCCAACACATTCCAGGCCATTTGAATGGCAGGTCTCCCTCCGGATGGTCAGTTTCTTCTTCCACAGCTCTAAAACATTAATGATGATGCCCAGTAGACCACACCCCTCTTCTGTGCAAGCTGGCTGATCTTCTACCCACCGTGTTGGACAGAGTCAGGCTGGATGCCCAGAATGGAGAACAAGCACCTTGTCCTTTCCTGGGAATTACGTGCCTTCACTTACCGTTGTGGCATCTGTCGCTTGCAATGCATGAGCCGCTGAGCAGACTAAAGCCTTCCTTGCACCTGAGACACTTCTTCCCAGAGCTGTCACAACTGGAACAGTTATCTTCGCATCTGAGGAAGAGAAAGGGAATGCAGATAGATTGAGCAATTAGCAATCACACTCACTACTAAGCCATTTGGTAAGCACCCTTGGGTGTGATCCTACAGCAAGAGAGGATCAGAAAGGATCCTGTCTGTTTGCAACAGAAGAGACAGGAGCCATCTCCCTTAAAGTAACTTTTTCCACCCATCAGGGAATGGCTTCAGCATGCTCCTCCAAAAAGAGCAGCCTTCCCATGGGACCCAAAAAAGGTTTAGCTTGGGCATGGGCCAGGGTTGTGATGGAGCACTATTGCTTGTGTATTGTGTGATCGCTGAGAAGTCGATCGCACTGGGCCAGAAGCAGCCCCAGATGTGAGCTGTTTCCTCTTCTGATGGTTTCCACCCTGTTGCATCCTTGTACTGGGAAAAGATGGCACATTGAATAAACAAATACATAAAGCACAGACTGAGCTGTGCTTCATGTTTATGTTCAGTTCCATAGAAGGTATGTAAAGTTTCAATATCTTTCAATACCCTTTTATCTATGATGTTCCATCGCAGTGTGAAGGAGCTTGATCAAAATCCACGGGGTTCTATCCTGGCTCTGAAAAATGTTATGTTTCTATATCTATATCTATATCTATATCTATATATCTATCTATCTATCTATCTATCTATCTATCTATCTATCTATCTATCTATCTATCTATGTTTTATTGATTTTTAAGTGAGTTCCATATTGGGTTCTATATTTTTATACTTGTACTTGTATTTATTGTTTGCGTTACCTTGTATGTTGTGAACTGCCCAGAGTTCCTCTGGAAAGTTGGGTGGGTTATAAATATAAATAAACTATAAACATAAAATGTTGCAGGAGACTTAAATTCATAAGCTTATAAGGAACCCACATCACCAAATTAAACCCTGACCTTTCAAGAGGAATATAAGGACTTCAAAGCTGGGGGGAAAAAACTGAACATGTAAGAATCTTGTTCCTGCTCCCTAAAGGCTCAGTATATCAGAGGTTCCTGTTTGTCTCATGTCAGCAAAGAACTCATGCCAAAGGGCTCCTGCTTGTTTGCATACCAAAGTTGCAGGGCTGGGCTGGTTGACACAGAGCTTACCGTCTGCAGACTTTGTGTGGGAGCCCCAGAAGCTCTTCAGGGTAGAAACCTTCACTGCATGTTGAGACACACCGCCACTCGTGCGAGGGATGGTTCCTGGCACAATGCATGCATTCTTCTCGGCTTGGCCCTAAGGAGCAGGAGGGTGTGGTTGTCAGTCCAAGTAGATGACTGCCGTGTCAGACGTAGATAAAGTAATAAACAAAAGGGGAATCTTCAACCAACGGCAAAAGGCTGAACCAGAGACTCTGGTTTTGTCATCATCTTAGAATGGCAGGGCAGGAAGAGACACTATGGATCACTGAGTATCTTGCTGCCAAACCAGAGGTTGGGAGTTCAATTCCCTGCTGTGCCTCCTTGACAGGAGCTGGACACATATAACTAATGTATCGGTCATATAATCCAGCAGTTCCTAACCTTGGGTAACCCAGTTGTTATTAGATGGCAGCTTCCAGAAGCCCCAGGCATTATGGCTGCTTGGAAAAACTTCTGGGAGTTGCAGTCCAAGAACACCTGGGTCAACCCATGGTTGAGAACTGCTGACATAGTCAGCAATCACTGCTGCTGAAAAAACGGTCAAGAATGAACAACATGTCACCTCATTGGGTGTTTATGAACAAAGAGAAGACTGCTTGGAGCCTTTTGGGAAGAAGCATAAATGAAGTTGTAGTTGTGCAACGTTAAAAGGAACCAACATCTTCTGTAAGATTTACAGAATCTGACAATAAATTGGAGCTGTTGTATTTTAAAGCCTGACTATCAGCTGGCAGTGGGATGAGGGCCACTAGGGTTTCCTACCAGTAAGTAAACGAACTCAAGCCAGAGAAGCTTCATCTTAGAATCCTAGAGTTGGAAGAGATCTCAAGGGCCATCCAGTCCAACCCCCCGCCATGAAGGAACCCCCATCACAGTATTTCTGACAGATGGCCATCCAGCTTCTGCTTAAAAACCTCCAAAGAAGGAGCCTCTGTGGCAGCATATTCCACTGCTGAACAGCTCTAACCGGCAGGAAGCTCTTCCTAATGTTTAAATTGAATCTCTTTCCCCCTAGTTTGAGACCATTGCCCTGCATCCTAGTCTTCATCCTTCATGCTCACTCCTAGACAGAAGGCAAACGTGGGTGCCAATATTACCCTCCTTGCTTTACTGACTGTGAGCCAATGACCAGTAAAATACCATGTAATAAATAGCAAATTTGCCATTTCATGTGTCCACAGTTTGAATTTCTCAGGGTTGTCCCTGGAGAAAAGAACGTAATATAATCATGATAATCTTAGGACTACAGACCTGGAAGGTACTCTATGGATCCTCAAGTCTGGACTCAAGTCTGGGAGGCAGAGTCAGGAAGCGAACTCTCAAACTCCAACAGCTATACTTAAACCACTGGGCTACCCAGGAGTTCTTGTCGCTGATCCTTGTGATGACGGAGCATTTTTTCAACATAGGGATGCAGTCCTCAGTCAGTACACAAGGAGGTTTTTCATCTGCCTAAATGTCTGCCTTTCTTTCCCCCAAACGTCAAGGCCTATCACAAACTATCAGGCTCCGTAACATAATTCCAGCTATTAAGGTACTTGCCACTCTAACTGCCTATGGCAAAGTAGCCCCCCCCCAAAATAAAATAAAATAAAATGATGGAATGCCCTACCATGGGAATCACAACTGGAACAGATTCCTTTCGGCATCAGCCTAACACTTTTTAATTTGCAAAGGAAATTTTGGAAACAAAGCAAAACAAAACATTATGACCAAAACATGTTAACCAAAACCATATGTACAAGCGCAACCACGGACATATTTTTGCTGTTTTTTTTTAAGCCTTTTGCTTGCTATCCAACCAGGCACATGATTGACTGGTCAGTCCTAGGATGACTGGGAGTGTGATGGCCAGCCTATAAGACAAGTAGAAATCATCTGCACAATTATCCTCCTGCAACTGTGTAAGATAATAAGATGCTAAGGTCCATTTTTAAATCAATGTATGTATTTTTTTAAAAGCCTGGCCGATGCAGTTTTTACTATTTGTGACCCACAGTCCTTTGCCATTGGAAATACAGGTGTGGAATTCTGGGAGTTGTGGTCCAAAACATCAGGAGGGCCGAAGTTTGGACATGCCTGCCCTAACAGGAGGGCAGGATGACCTATAGCATCCCTTCCAGCTCTGTAGTTCACTTCTAAGATAATTATGATGGTACACAAATTCCCACAGTCTTTTGTCATTGGCTTGGAGTTCTGGGAGTTGTGGTTCAAAACCTCTGGACTGCCAAAGGTTCGCCACCACTGACATACACCAACTGACAAAAATAATACAAATGCCCAGTGCCCAACCTGCTCTGTTTGCAGCCTGAGTTTTGAGGTGTCTATGGTTTCCCTTCTCTATCGGACCACCAGAGAGTGAAGGGGCAATAACTTTGCACATGGCCAGGAGTGACTCTGGGTTCAGGCGCCCGTTGCTACCAGATTTTGTGTCTGAAACTCAGGGTCAGAATCATTTCTAAATAAGTTTGGGAATATATAAAGTAGCTCTTTGAATTATAGCCAGTCTCTTCGGATGAGATGCTCAGACCTGCATTGGAACACAGGCTTTGTGTTTTTTCTAAAAATCTGTTTTTAAAAACAAACAGAAAGGGTTTTTTGTTTGTTCTTAAATTACTACTGGAAAGGATAGAAGAAGCTGAAAATTGAGGCACATTCTCAGCGGAATACTGCACAAGCTGCCTGTGCAAAAAGCACGGGTTGTTTGAAGCGTTGACACTTTTATGTACATAAAAGCTCTTTCACACCATTCTTCTCATGGACTTTTATAGGGCTCCCTCTGAGCCTCATGAAAAGGTAAAACTTCTACCTTTAAAGCAGGAGGAATATAAACAATACTCCAACCTCAAAAATTTTTAAAAAAATTCTCAGAACGTTTCCTGAATATGCGATGGAGCAGTAGAGAGATTGCTACGGGGACTCATATAACTGTTCTGTTCTGTTCACGTCGTGCTGTACTGAACACACCTGTAGATTTACAAAGGGCACAACTAAGAGGAATCCATTTGGACTGGAGGCATTTATTATGATAGAAGACAGGCTTCACTATGAAGATTTGTTTGCTCTTGGTTTTCAGCCAGCATACTCTTTGAGGACCAATATTCATGAAACATGAGGCCAAACCTAGCAAATATCTAGCTAGAGGAGCCAGGAATTCCAGTTTCAGTGGTGCAGTGAATCCAAGCCAGGTTTTCGTCTGAATGTCAAGAACTCTGAATGGGGCTGTGCCAGGTTCAGCACCACGGACAGCTTCTTCATCACCCTATGAAATCAGAGCCATTTGCCTTTGCTAGTGCCGAACAAGACTGTGTCTCTCCTTTTGGTGGAACCTCCACCTTCATTCATTTGTACCGAAAGTCCAGGCCAGCCAGATTTTGTTGTTTGCAGCTCTCCCTAAACAGCCCGGTAAGCTTTGCTCTCACCTACAATGAGGAACACTCAAGGATCAGCTCAGCAAAGGCAAGCACAGAAAACCCAAGCCAGGCCATCCATTTTGCAAGAGAATCCACCTTGGCAGTTGGTCCCGTACCTGTGCAAGTCCGGCAATGTGATCGGCAGCCTTCGCATCTCACCGGCTCCTTGATCAAGTACATGCCTGGCTTGCAACCCATAACACAGCTGTTGTCCACCAGACTGTCAGGGAAAGAAACAGAGAAAGATAACCTTGGCAATACAGCAAACAAAACATGCCTCATCTTGCAACAGAACAAATAAAGGCAATCTGAAAATCTGAGTCTTGCCCACTGAAATAAAAGGTACAACTCCTCCAAATAACAGCCCTTAAAGCTCATAAGACCATCGAACCTAGAAGATAATGATTTGTTTAGCCAATTATCATTCACAAGCAAAGCTAATAACATCCACCTATGGCCACTGTCTTGGATCTCACATCAGTGATGAAGTGGCCAGAAAGCAAAGCAAAGCAAAGCAAAGTGTTCTGCTTATATACCACCCAATACCACTTTAAGTAGTCTCTGGGCGGTTTACAATTTTTAAGTACAGTGTGCAGGCTACACATTGTCCCCCAGCAGGGTGGGTACTCATTTTACTGACCTTGGATGGATGGAAGGCTGAGTGAACCTTGAGCCTGCTACCTGGGATTGAACCCCAGGTCGTGAGCACAGTTTTACCTGCAGTACAGGCATTTAATCACTGTGCCACGAGGCTCTTTTGTTGACCCAATTAATAACTTTGCAGCAGGAATAGCAAGGAGAGATTATATTTTTAAGATAAAGGGCATATTCTCTGTTGGAGCCAACTCAGAATCTTCCTCAGCTCTTCTTTCTCTTTCCCAATTTCTAATCTCAACAACAGATTAATCATGAGAGGCTCGTGAGGGTCCCACTTCACCCCGAGCATCTGCGCTCTTTGCTCTACCCTGTGATCACCCCAGAACCCACAAATACACATTTCTCCAAAAACAATGCACACTACCTACTGATCTTAGAGCCAGTCTATCTCAGCTTTGGTATCTCTGAGACTGGGGGGATAGCAGCTTCCTTCCTTCCTTCCTTCCTTCCTTCCTTCCTTCCTTCCTTCCTTCCTTCCTTCCTTCCTTCCTTCTTTCTCTCTTTCTTTCTGACTCTTTTTAGGCAAGCTGAAAAAAGTTGCTTGTAAAAGCTCCTCAGGGTGACAATGAATGATTTGGTTCTCATTCTTTAAAAGGTTAGCAAACAATAAAAAGAAACTTGGTATGGATTCCACCTGAACACAGAAACCACGTTTACCCTTCCAGGGGAATCAGCTTATCTTCTGGAAACGTGCAATTTTCTACTTGAGCCAAAACGCCATTATTTAGGCCATAACTTCAGCCCAATTACTGCCCTCCAAATGAATTGCACAAGGACGCCTCAGCCTCTGAAGCAGAGCGACCCAGCCGAAAAGGCGCTTGAGGTAGCCTTGGGGAACCTGCGAAACAAATAGTTCAGCCAAAGCTCTGGGTGTCTGACATGTTTAGTTCCACTTCTTCCTTGGAGCAAAACCTATCAGCGGGACCCGCTGTCCTAAATTGGTCTGGAGTGGCCGTGTATCACTTTCCTTCTGAAGGCCAGCTAAGTAGTTGGAGCTTTATTGTTTGGGACGGGGAGGGAGCCAGGTGGGAACGATAAACCATCCCTAGATGCTCAAATTGTCAAATGAAGGGGGCTCACAAGGGCCATCTAAATGGCTTAATCTGCTGACTGCCAACCCATCCCAAGGAAAGACGATAGAGAGAATGGGCACATTGTGAGCTTATTCGTTCCTTCTCAGAAACAAAGACCTGGACTTATCCTTTACATCTATCATGCTGCTTTTGGCTCATTGGTCTCCATTTTTCTTCCTTGCCTGCAAGCACTTTGCGGGCAGGGGCCTGAGGGTTTTCTAATGAGCTTCTTTTCTTTAAGGGAAAAATGGGTAAGTACAATAAAATGTAAGAGATGTGCACAAATTTATACATAGTGCGCGGAAAAAAGAGAGACAGAACTTTTTCTTCAAGGTAAAACTCCTGATGTGTATATTTTGCAGTGACACGCCCTGAAACTGATTGACTAGGAGGCTGAGGAGAGAGAAAACACATTTGAAACTTGGGGACTTAATGTCTCAGGATGTATGAATGGTTGCCCAGCATGGCAAGGTGCCACAAACTATGAGATAACTACAAGTAGGTGATGATCATAAATGGTTATTGGCCAAGATGAATGACCTCTAGTACTGAAGGTTGTATAACATTGTATATCAGTTGTGGGGGAACATGAAGTTGAGAGCAAAGGGACACCTAGGTACTGCTGGTGGTGTCCCATAGTTTGAACAGGATGTTGGGCTAGGCTCTTTTTGTTTCACTTCAGGTCCAAAGAGTATTTACCATATATATTCGAGTATAAATTAACCAGAGTATTAGTTGAGGCCCCTAATTTAACCCCCCAAAACTGGGGAAATGTATTGACTCGAGTATAAGTCTAGGATGGGAAATGCAGCAGGGCCTGGCAGCTCCTCCTTTATAAGCTGGGGGAGTGGTGTGTGATGTTTAAAATGACTTTTAGCCACTGACCCAAGCACTTGCCAGGCCCTGCTGCATTTCCCACCCTAGACTCCCCTGTGATGCAGAGGGGGGTCATGAGAAGCAGCATGCAATGTTTAAAATGATTTTTAGCCACTGACCCAAACACTTGCCTCAGTGGCTAAAAGTATTGACCCACATATAAGTCAAGGGCCCCCTTTTTTCAGCCCAAAATTAGGGCTGAAAAACAAGGCTTATATTCGAGTGTATACAGTATTTCAGGATTGCAGAAATGAACGGAAGCATATTCCCAATATATCAATTGGCTGGGTAGCTCCAGAGATTAGAGATGCTTGCTAGAATTCTGATGAGGACATGCCACTGTGGAAGGGAATCAAACACAAGGTTTGACCCACCCAACCGGGTTGTCTTTCACTTGTGTTGGTTGTGAAATGAAACACACTAACCCTGGGCAAAAGAAAATCACACCAAGAAGAGAAAGAGCTTCTGCAGTTGCTCTTGCAGAGGCGGTTCTTCCCAATGGGTTTGGGATATCATTATTGGTATTATTAAAGTGGCTTAATTTGTTGACAGTGAAATATCTGGGAAAATATATAATCAGCTCATGAATTAATATGTTCATTTAAAAAAAAAAGCAATTTAAGATAACTTCCAACTGGCTGGCAGTGAATTAAAGGATCACCAGCAACAACAAATGGAATTATAATCACAGCAACAAGAACAACAACAACAACAACAACAACAACAACGTTAATCAAAAAACAACATCACTGATGTTGAATGATTAAAGAATACATTTTCAAAATAATGAGCTGCTATTGAAAATTCTGTTGAGTTAGGAGATGCACGCTAGTTTCAACAGATTATTTTCAATGTCTCATTATTATCATTTATTGTAAGCCACCTGGAAGGACACAGGATCTAAAAGCAAGATGTAAATAGTAAATTTGCGACTGTTACATTTTCTCAGCATCACTGTTTACACCACAAAACCCTGTTCTGACATGTTGCTCTAGGCACAGTCAAGTGACTATATTTTTTATTAGTGTGCTAGTCATTAATTAGTTAGAAAAATATCTGAAACAGTGTTTTATAAGATTCATCATAAACATATTTATTTGGTCTTTTCCTCCTTCCTCCTGCAGAAGATGCTTGCACCTGTCCTTTCCAAATATATCCACTGCAATTTAGGATGCAGAAAACAGGCAATAAGCACTCAGCCGCTGAAAAGACATATTGACAGTCGAAAGCAGGCCTGAAGAATCAAAACAGGCAGCCCGCCCTCATCCCCCAGCGTAAGTTGAGTTAGAACCGCTTGTAGCTGCATTTGTGATAAAAGAAGTTTCTCTCCCAGGACTATGGTGGAGGGAAGGAGAATGGCTTAACGATCCCATAACACGGGAAGTGCCATAGCGCTGAGACATTGATCAGGGTTCTTAAGTCGTCACTGTAAATGCCACAGTGCTGCACCCTGCCCTGGTAGAAACCGATACAAAAAATAAACAAAGGGAGGGACAAAAAGGTGCAAAGGGACTCAAGGAAAATATAAAAGAACAAAAGGATGGCAAAAAAAATCTGCACAGAAGCTCTTGGTTAAGGGACAGCCAATGCGCCATCTGGAAGAGTCGTTCTTACCTGAATCCATCTTTGCAGACCGTACATTTGTCCATTGCTCCAAAACATTTCTTACAGTTCTGATGACATTTCTGGCAACGTCTTTGACCTTTCCAAAGCAAGGGAATGAAGCCACAGGGAGAAAACCAAAAGACAGAAATATTAACCTCAGATGACAGACCTCATGAGCTGCAGAATGTTCCTCTCTAAATGGGTGCTGTAACAATCTAGCAGCAATAAGAGTAGGCTCAGTTTTTGTCCAAGTTTGATGATATGACTACCTCTTAGCTTCAACTTTAGCAAGCCCATACAAACATAAATAAATAAATAAATACAGAAGGCTATTGTTCAGAAGAAACAACTACAAAGGACTAAAAAGTCTGCATGCCCCAAAACTCAGAAAACCATGTAAAACAGAACAGTAATTAAAAGTATATTAAAAAATGTAAATTGGCTTCATCATGTCAGCAGCAAACTCAGATGTGGAGAAGTTTAAGTCAACTTCAATAAGCACATCTGATTACATCATTCTGGCATTGATTTACTTAGTTGCAGTCTGAAAAGGTTTACCTTTTCTCTGAAACTAAAGTTCTACCTATGATCACAATGAACTTTTGAACAGAGCTGCAATCCTGAATGAATGTAACTGGTAAAAGCAACAAACCACAGCTATCTTGATTAACCACCCAGGCCCAAATGAACCAAGAGGAACAAGCTTCACTAGTTAACTGCAAATTAAGAATGCGGCTCATTTTTCAAGGAGCCCCATGGTGCAGTGGTTAAATGCCTGCACTGCAGGTAAACCTGTGCTCACGACCTGGGGTTCAATCCCAAGTAGAAGGTTCATGGTTGACTCAGCCTTCCATCCTTCCCAGGTCGGTAAAATGAGTACCCAGCTTGCTGGGGGGGGGGCAATGTGTAGCTTGCATACTGTAATTAAAAACTGTAAACTGTCCAGAGACTACTTGAAGTGGTATGGGGCACTATATAAGCAGATCACTTTTTTTTTTTTTTTTGCTTGCTTTGGATCTTCAAAGAGAATGGGGAAAATGCATTTTTTTAAAAAAATCCTATTACTAACAACAACTGGTTACTTCTGTTTATTGCATTGCTCACACTCTTGTTTTTCCTGTATTGCCTTTAAAAAGAAGCTACAACTGAGACTATGGGAATATGAAAAAATGGATATCAACGGTCAGGCAAGGGATTTAACTGGTTTTAAAACAAAACATGTTAGTTGCTCAACAGCTTTAGATGACAAACCTATCTCCATCCCCCCCTTTCCTTACCATCATCAGAGTAAAATCCAGCCGGACAGAGCATCACACATGTATTTGTTTCCTGATGATGATAGTAGCCACGCCTGCAGGTTGTACACGAGGTCTGGGTCCTGCCAAGGCAAGCTTCACAACCCCGATGGCATCTGCGGCATTTCCGCTGCACGTTGTCCCCAAAGTACCCAGGGGGGCAGGAATTCACACACTTCCTGGGAAGGAAAAAAACCCATAACATTTTAACATATTTCGGAAATCCTGCCCTAGAGAGACATGCAAGGAAGAAATGGAGGCTCTTAATACAACTGGTGTTGCTCAGTGTCCTTGAATCATGAGCCCAGCAGCTGTTTCTGGCTTCTTAGTACAGAGCTTGGAAATAACACCCTGGATCAAATGTGTGTAAACCTTAAAACTTTCACTTTTACATTGAACAAGAGGGATGAATCTCATCTGAGAGAAAAGAGCATTTTAAAGGTAACAGTAAAAGTTTAAAAAGTCACTCTGTAAAACATTCTTCTTTAGATGCATCAATTGTTTTGTCTTCTTGTTTAATACAAAAATAATTATGTTTGTATTAATATGTGGAAATAATGCATTATCTCCAAGCTCTGTTCAAGTAGTATATGATTCTTGGTTCAATCTTTCACAAAAAGTGTGGATAACTTCTGTTGCAAGTTTTTACAACCTGGCATTCTTCCTATCATTTGTTTGGCTGGAAGGAACCTTTCTGTGCTGGGGTGGCTGTGGGTCTATCCAGCATGAACCAATCTTGCCTCTGAACTGAAATACAGCCCAGCCCCTATGCCGAGTGCTCTTTCCCTCTCCTTAGTATGTTGGAAGAAATGTTGTTTGGTTGTCACTATTGATTTGCTCGCATGTACAAGTAATAAAGTGTTGTATTATTTCTTCTACAAACGTCTCAGAGTGAGTCACTGAAACTCTAAGAGCCAGTTAATGAGAAAGGAGTGGACTATCTGGGGAGCGTGTCGCTATTCTCCTTTGCGAATATCCATACGTCTACTGTGTAGATGAACTGTAGATGAATGAATTTTGCCAGAAATCCAAAACTTTTCAGGGTAGGGAGGTTGTGTTGCCATCCAAGGCACAGCTGCTGTGACAACCACAAGTGATCATGGAATTTGCCAAGATGGCAGCTGTCACTGAAAGTCTGTATCAACTACAAGAGCTGTATGTGATTGTGCTCCTGGACCCGAGAGGCACCCTTGCGCTGAGTGCATAAAACACACCTGATAAAAGAGAGCATATACCTTCTTCAAAAAGTCAGGAACCCTACGTCAAGTTGCTGCTTCAAGAAATAAACGTGAGACTAACCCTAACCTTCTGCATCTACCCTGTTTACCCAAAAATAAGACATCCCCCGAAAAATAAGACCTACTTACAGTTTTGCTTCTCGCTGTAATATAAGGCATCCCCCTGAAAATAAGGCCTCCCGATAATAAGATAACAATTAATGTGTACCGTATTCTTCTTCATGGAAAAATAAGACATCCCCTGAAATAAGACCTAGTGCATCTTTGGGAGCAAAAATTAATGTAAGACACTGTCTTATTTTCGGGGAAACACGGTAGTTCGTCTCCACTCACCCAGCCCTCCTTTTATTTCTCCAGGGCTGCTCTTGCTTACCTGCCAGCTTTAGAACTTCCGAGGCTATAATGGAAACAGTTCAGGCACTGGTCAGCGAGAGGGCCGTCACATCCTTGATCACCACATTCCGTATGACACGGACCTTAGAGAGACAGACAGTTCTGCTGAAAGAAGAGATATGAAACTCTTCCTAGTTCGAGCGACACAAATCGAGTCCAGCGCTCGCATCCGACCGGCACCCCACCTAACAGCACAAAAATAAAACTGGATCTACTCTGCACTGACTTCTCTCACCCCTGCCCCACTGGCCACCTTTCTAAAGTGGGACGGAGATTTTGACTGACCCAAACAAGCGGGTTTGACCCGAACATACTTGGCCACATGATCTCAGCATGGCCTACGTTCTCCAGATGAGGCTCTAACCTCCCTGTCCCTGAGATTCAAAACCTGTATGTGGGGTGCACCGATCAGATTGCAACGGGGGTTCGGCACAATCGAAAGTTGCCTTGCACAGAAACAGTTCTTAGACACACACACACACAAAATCAAGGACATTAGGAAGAAAGCCAGGCAAGTTGAGAACTTGTATCTTGGATATGATTTTTTTTAACTTACAAGGATACATTTAATAGAGCATTCAGTACAGCCCTAACCCAGTTTCATCATTACCTCAGAACACATAATATAGATTTTGGTCATCTGTTAACCCGAACAAGGGAGTACATGTTTGTAAGTGGCTTCTGATGGGATGCAAAGCTGTCCTCCTTGAAATGTTGAGGTCATCTCTCCCCTTTTCCCACCTGGTCCATGAGGTGCCGATAACTGTTCCTCAACACTACAAGGTCTTAGAATCTTCTCGAGGCCCCAGCTTACACTGGTGTCAATTCACACGTTCAAATGTTTATTTATTTATTTATTTATTTATTAAACTTGTATACCGCCCGTCTTCCCGCAGGAACTCTGGGCGGTTCACAACAAAAATGTAAACAAAATCAAAACAATTAAATATAAGAATTTAAAAACACTTAAACAGTCAATAAACCCAAACAAATGGCAGATGGCAGATGGCGGGGAAAAAAAAGATTAAATTTAGTCACCAAACGCCTCTCGGAAAAGCAAGGTTTTTAGTGCTTTCCTAAAGGCTGGCAGGGACTGTGCAAGGCGCACTTCGCTGGGGAGGTGGTTCCACAAGGTAGGGCCAGCCACAGAGAAGGCTTGAGTTCAGGTGGAAGTTTTTGAGCCTCCCTGGGTGTGCCCATCCGCAGCATATGCGCCCGCGACAACCTAGTTGGTCAGGCTGATGTTGACCGCTGGTCGATCCGCTCTGCCAGGTAGTCAGGTCCCAGGCCATGGAGGGTTTTATACATTAAAACCAAGTCCTTGAATCTGATTCGGGACGCAATGGGCAACCAATGTAGACGAGTCAGAACTGGGGTGATGTGGTCGAACCGGCGCACACCCGCCACCATTCTGGCCGCCGCATTCTGTACCCACTGCAGTCGCCGAAGGAGAGTCAAGGGCAACCCTCATGTAGAGTGCGTTGCAATAGTCTAGCCTCGAGATCACCAACGCTTGCACAACAGTCCTGAGGGAGTCCCCATCTAGGTAGGGACGAATTTGGGCTATTTGTCGGAGGTGAAAAAAAGGCAGTCCTGGACACAGCAGCCACCTGGGCCTCCATAGTGAGCGCTGGGTCCAGGAGTACACCCAGATTCCGTCCGACGGCCGGAGGGAAACACCCTCCAAGGTGGGAAAAGGGCCTCCGTAGCCAGATGGGGAAGTCCCAAAGAACATAACCTCAGTCTTCTCGGGGTTGAGTTTGAGTCTGTTGGCCCTGGTCCATGCCATGACTGCATCCAGGCACTGGTCGAGGGTCTGGACAGCCTCAACTGCAGAGGTGGAAAAGGAGAGATAGAGCTGCGTGTCATCCGCGTACTGATAACAGCAGACTCCAAATCTCCTTATGGCCTCTGCCAGCGGCCTCACATAGATGTTGAACAGCATGGGAGAGAGGGACGACCCCTGTGGAACCCCGCAAGGGAGTATCCATGGGGCAGACAACTCCCCCCCCCATGCTGCACACACTGGGGATGGCTCTCCCAATCTCGTAGAGCCGATCCAGCAGGATATCATGGTCAACGGTATCGAAGGCCGCTGACAAATCCAGAAGGCCCAACAGGGTAGAGCTACCCCTGTCGGCCCCCCAGAGGAGGTTATCTTGCAGAGCGACCAAGACTGTCTCAGTCCCCCGACCCGGCCTGAACCCAGACTGGAATGGATCAAGGATGTGTTCTCCCTCCAGAAATGATTGAAGCCGGACCGCGGCCACCCTCTCGATTACCTTGCCCATAAAGGGAACATTTGCAATCGGGAGGTAGTTGGTCAATTCACCCAATGCCATGCCAGGTTTTTTCAGAATTGGCTTCACCACCATCTCCTTCAGGTTGAGAGGGAAAAATCCCTTCCCTGAAGGAAGGCAGTGGCAATAGTAGAAGCCCATTCGGACATGCTCCTGCCGGCAGCTTTTATAAGCCAGGATGGGCAAGGATCAAAGGGGGTGGATGCAGGCTGGCAGTGGGCAAGAGCCCTGGAGGCCTCAAGCAAGGAGACAGGCCCAAACTCAACCATGCGAGGAGACTGAGCGGGTGCAGCGTCAGGGGATGCTGAGCAACCGGAGTCGAAACCAGTCCAGATGGCCTCTATTTTTGATCTAAAAAAGGCTGCGAAAGTCTCACTACTGAAATCAGTAGGAGGAGGCCTTACCAGACCAGGATTAGTGAGGTTGTGAACCACACGGAACAATTCCGCTTGATGGTTGAGGCCTCACTAATTCTCAGGGAGTAAAAGGATGTTTTAGCCTCCCTGATCGCCCAAACATAGTGCCTGGTCTGGGCAATGACTGCAGCCTTATTAATCACTGTCCAGTTCTTCCTCCAGCTGCACTCCAGCCTCTTCCGTTCTTGCTTCATTGCTCTCAACTCCGCCGTATACCACGGTGAAGAGCGAGCTCTGCAACGGAAGAGGCGCCTAGGGGCGATCTGGTCAACAGCCCGGGAGGCTTCATCAAACCATTGATCCACCGTGGCTTCGACCGGATCATCAGCCAGGCCACCAGGAAGCTCCCCGAAGTCCTCCCAGAACTGATCGGGAGCCAGGAGTCTCCGGGGGCGGGCCCAAACAGATGGCCGAGGGTCCCCGTGGGGCAGGGCAGCGATTGATAGGGAGAAGGACATGACACAGCAGTGGACACAATGTCCCGCACCCTCAGATTAGAATCCTCTGACGTGGAGGTAAATACCAGGTCCAGGGTATGTCCAGATCTATGAGTGGGACATAAACATGCTGGGTCAGGTTCATGGAGGTCATGGACTGCATGAACTCCAGAGCCGCACCCTAAAGTCCATCGCCAGCATGCACAGTGAGGTCCCCTACCACCAGGAGGCGGGGGGATCTCAACAGTGCTGCCGCGATGAACTCGGTGAGCTCTGGTAGGGATTGTGCTGAGTTGCGGGGAGCACAGTAACCAAGCACAATGCCAAATCTGTCCCGTTGTCCCACCAATAAATGAAGACATTCCAATCCTGGAGTCACCAACATTGAGGCTCTGCTGACATGAATTGTGCCTCTATATACAATGGCCGCCCCACCCCCCTTACGACCCTCCGACCTGCCAACGCCCTGGACCAGAAACCCGGGGGGACACAGTTGGGCGAGCGAAGCTCCCCCTCTGCTCCCACCCAGGTCTCGGTAATGCAAGCCAGGTCGGCCCTACCAGCCCGGATGGCATCATCAATGATGGGGATCTTATTATGCACCAACCTGACGTTCATCAGGAGGCAAGACAGGTCGGAGGCGCTGGCAGGATGGCTCCAAGACACGTGGCAGTGAGTTGAGGGGTTAGAACAGGGGACAGGCGTGAGTTGCCTGGCCCGGGTTCTTCTTATCCGACTAACCTCCCCAACTCCTAGTGTATTGCCCATGGCCTGACATGACAGATATGGCAGTCCCTGAATGCATGGTGACTGGGGGGGGGGGGAGAGCAAACAACAACAGCAAATAACAAAAATAAAATAACAATAAATGACAGCAGCTAAATACAAGTAACAATAGCTAACAAAAAAATAAGAAAAAAAATTGAGCACCTTAGGTCAGCTTTGGTAAATGTATGGGCTGGATCTCCAACCAGTCAGCTGGCCTTGAGGACCCCCCCCCCCCAAAATACAACCAAGATCTCTTATGGATTCTAAGACTCTTTCTAGAGACTGCCTGTCTGTCAACTCCTTGGCCAACAGGACAGCCATAAAGAGGCTCATGGCGACCCAAAAAGAGCAAGATTTTCATGCCAAATACAGTCACCGAGCAGAAGCATATACCCTATGCGCTGGACAAGTTGTGGGGTAAACAAAACACAGACCCTGGACTTGAGGAAGGTTTTTGAAGAACAGACAAGCTATGTTGTGTTTAAATCTATTTCCCACCACCACCCCCTTTTCCTCAACTTTTATGAGACCACCTGGAAAAGGAGATGAAGCGCCACAGTAAATTCCTGTGTGAATAATTAAATAATGCCGGGAAGAAGCCCTCGGAAAGACAACAAGGCTGCATCTGTGACAACTTTTAACATGAAAAGTACTCTTGGGGCCCACCCAAAAACACTCCGTCCCTCCTGAATTCTCAGCCCTGCTCAGTATACAGGAAGAGGTTGTCCAAACTCAGAGGCCATCAGAACCTAACATTTATCTTGTGAGCAAAATATTAGTAAACTAATGGCATTCCACGTTTCTTGCTTGCCTTTTCATAGGAAGCAGCATTGCGCAAAAGGTGAGGGATAAGAAGCCACTATTGAAAGGATCGCGTGACAACACGGTTTGTTGGGTCTTCCCATAGAAGCAGCCATGAAAGATAGTGGTGTTAACAGAGGATTTCTCCCAAATATTGTTCCCACCGGTTTTTCGGGATGCGGGCACGGTGGCAAACTTTGGTTTCATTGTTGTTGTCATCATCGTTGCTGTCATCCTCAGCATCATTGCGATCGTCCTTATCATCGTCGTCGTCGTCGTCGTCGTGATCATGATCATGATCATCATCTTAGGACTGCAGAGCTCGAAGGACCCGAAGGGTTTCGCACATAGAAATATGCATCCATATTCTGCAGAAAGTGCCGTTGCAGCAGGAGGAAAATAAAATTCCAGCCTAAACAGGAAGGGACCTTTTGGCAATGATAAATTAGCCCAGTTAAGGCAATTTCCTGAGCATCCTGCCCAACCATGCGCCTGAACTGGAATTTAAAATGGTTGTCTGAAGAGGGAAGTTTCTAAGCTCTGATCTGGAGGAAGGGCTCAAGTCTGGGATGAGCTTTCTTGTTGTCGTTGTCGTCGTCGTAACCGTTGCTGCCGTTATTATGTGCCGTCAAGTCCCCTCCAACCAATGGTGACCCTATGAATGAGCACATTCCACAATGTCTTGGCCCTCAACAGCCACGGTCAACTCTTGCAAACTCAAACCCATGGCTTTCTTTAAGGGAGTTGGTCCATCTCATATTTTGTCTCCCTTTTCTCCTGCTGCCTCAGCCATTGCCAATATGATGGTCTTTTCTAGGGTGTCTTGACATCTGATACAATGTAAGACTAAGCTAAGGGTGATAACTTTAGGCCACTCATAAAATTAAAAAGTTGGAAGTTTTCGAGAGCAATCCGCTCTTTTTCAAGCATGAACCTAAAGTCCAAACGTGGAGTTCTTGGGAAGATGGGTCTTTGCCAGGCATTCTTCTTACATGTGGTAAGAAAAAGAAGGGCTGTTGTAATGGCTACATTTGAGGTAAAGCATTGGGTTTCACTCCCCAGCTCTTCAAACAAAGGAACATGGGTCATCCACCTGCCCCCATCTGATGTGTCCCAAGTAGGACCGCCTTGGTTTCACCGTCTTTGCCTCCAGAGATAGTTCAGGCTTGAGACCCACTGGTTGGTCTTTCATGTGTTCCAGGGTTTCCACAAAGCTCTCCTCCAGCACCACATGTCAAACCAATCATTGCTTCCCTGTCAGCTTTCTTAACTGTCCAGCTTTCCCACCCATACATGCTGATTGGAAATACAAGCACGTGGACAGCCTTGGTCTTGATTTGGTTTCTGTCACTTGAGGAATTTACTTCCCATACTTTAAACATAAACAGAGGCTGGCATGAGCCATAAAACCATAAAACTATACAGCTCTAACTCAGTCTTCTCACCATCCTCTTCCCCCCCCTCCTCCCTCCCCTCCGCTATCCACCCTATCCAACTCTATATGCTACAGCCAATGATATCTAGGCTACAAACAATGAATATCTGGTATGAAAAGTATATCTCATCTCATATCTAACACCTCATTCTGCTGCTATATATGTCTGAAGAAGTGCACATGTGCACGAAACATCACATTGAAATATGAAAGTTAGTCTTTAAGGTACCACATGTTTGTGTCTTTTGTTTTGTTTTGTTTTGTTTTTCTTCGATTTTTGCCTGAAATTCTTGGTCTATAGTGACACATCCTTACATTTCATAGCCCTTTATAATTCCTTCATTGCTCCTATCTGAGTCTCGGTTTTCTTTCTGATTTCTTGGCTGAAGTCACCACTTGGATCGGTAACTGAACCAAGGTATACAAAACCTCTAATTAGTTTAATTTCTTCATTGTCAGCATTAAAATTTGGTTAGTTCTTCTGTAGTAATGATTTTTAACTTCTTAAGGCAGTCCTCCTTTGGTGCTTTCTTCTTTTCCTTAAAGTACTTCCAACCCATTGGTGCTTTCTGCCAGCAGAACGGTGTCATCTGCATCTCTTAGATGTTTTCCCCACTAATTCTCTAGAATTTTCCCCTAGAGGCTGAGGCACATGAAACTCCACAGGAGCGCAGATCAGATGGAGTACAAGGCTATACTCAGGAATTCCATGAGTGTGCCCTTTTTATTTTAACTTCTTCTGTGAACTACCAATTTACCAGCAGAGAAAGAAAGAAAAAGGGGACATCATTGCTGCTTGGGATCCCTCCCATATCTATCTATCTATCTATCTATCTATCTATCTATCTATCTATCTATCTATCTATCTATCTATCTATCTATCTATCTATCTATCTATCTATCTATCTAGGCTGCCTTTCTCCCAATACAAGAACTGTGGACAGCTCACAGCATTAAAAAGAGCAGAATTTAAAACACAATATAATACATACATTAAAAACAATGAAACTGATTAAAATGCAACTGAATAATTAAAAACAGAGTGCACGTTGAAAACTGTCTAAACTTTAAAGCCTGTCAGAAATGGTGGGTCTTTGGTGATCAGCAGAAGGATAAAGGGGTGGGGGCAGCCTGATGTCACAGGGGAGAGCATCCCATAACCAGGAAGTGACCACAAAGAAGGCTCTCTCTCGTGGCCCCATCAACCTCACCTGTACTGGCAAGGATCTTAAGTTCTGAAACTGCTCATATGGAGAGATATGGTCCTTCTGTATGAAAAACAATGCAGCAGAAGCCTTCCATATAGCTCAAACAAAGATGCGCTCACACAGCGCACATTTTGGACCCTTATGGCACAGACTGGCATGTTGTTGTTGTTGTTGTTGTTGTTGTTGTTGTTGTTGTTGTTGTTGTTGTGTCATTACAGTTGCGACTGACACTTCGTGACCTCATGTCCATGAAGTTTTCTTGGCAGGAATACTGGAGTGGCTTGGCAGTTCCTACTCTAGGCATCCACAGCACCTGGTATTCCCTGGTGGTCGCCCATCCAAGTACTAATCAGGCCCGACCCTGCTTAGCTTCCGAGATCAGGTGAGACAGGATGTGCTCAGGGCATCTAGGCAGCCAACCTGGCATGAGCCAAGAGCAAACAGTATCCTGGATCCGTTCCCATGCTGGAATCTTTGGGTCCAGCAATGAGGCTACTACTTTCTGGAGCTGGGCTGGAGCAATTCCCTGACAGACAGAAAGGTCACTCGAATGAAGAAGGCTCCTGGCCAAGCAACCTTTTCTGGCATCACCACCCGTTTACCCTTCTTACTATCGGATTACATCCTGACCAGTTTTCCAAGATATGCTTTCCCCCTTCTTGGGATAAGAATAATCCCTTCCCTGACATGTTGTGTGGAAGCCTCGGGACATCTGTGTCACTCTGTGACTTGATAACAGTACATCCTCATCCTTCATAGGATGATCTATTTATATGTGCAAGTACCCCACTGTTAAAGGAAATTTCCAGTATAATGAAATAAAATTAATCTGCGGCAAAGGGACTGACAATCTGTGCCTCCTTGCCCTTCCTTAAGTCTATGCTTAGTGGAGTTTATCTGTATTAAACAGATTTGCATCATCACTCTAATTTTGCATAACTGATCCTTCTGTGGGCACTGCTTTGTATAAATGCTGGAGCTTCCATTTCCACCGCCTCTGGTCATCTTATCCAGAGGCATGTGAAACTCAACAGGCGCATTCCCCGCCCTTTCCAGCTGATCACTCCCAACCTCATAAGGACTGGAAACCTACCCTCTCAAATCAAAGCCAAGAAATCTGAGGAATCTGAATAGATTCTTATGGAAATGGAATGTCTGCTCTTGGTCCCAAGCAATGTGGGTGTGGCTTTCTTGGAAACCATTGGCGTAGCATCTAACAGCTGCGGTTGCGTTGGGCCACAGAAGGCTAGAACACAGAACTCCTGATCTTGCAGGACATAAACAGGCAAAAGAAACAGCTGCTGATTGTTTGTTCAAAGAGGCAGAATTTGGAAGGAAAGAGAGGAATGTGCTGCCAGAGAAGGCTTTTATTGTGTTTTTACTCTTGCCCCATTCAGTCAATGAAATGCAGGGAGGGGTGGGGCCCATAATGACATCATCCTCCACTTATAATGTCACTGTGGCTTCTTGCTAAGCCTTTTAGTCTGTATCCTTTGCACAAAAAAAGATTGCTGAGGAGGAGAAAGTAGAACAGGCATGTCCAAACTTTGGCCCTCCTGATGTTTTGGATCACAACTCCCAGAATTCCAAGCCTGTATTTCCAATGGCAAAGGACGGTGGGAGTTGTGGTCCAAAACATCTGGAGGGACGAAGTTTGGACATGCCTGAAGTAGAGTATCTGCCCAGTATTTATTTATTTTTACTAAAAGAGAGAGAAGGAGGGAGGAAGGGGGTCTTTGGGTGAGTTACCTGCATAGTCTTCTTCTTCTTCGTGAACGTCCATCTGATTTTGGAAAAAAGCTGTTTTCGAGAGTTCCATGTCAGAGGAAGGCATCTCCAGCATTTTTGGCCTGGAGTGTTGGACGCTGAAGTTTGAGTACGGGGACTCGGCCATTCCGTACAAAATGAGACTCCATTCTTTTAATTTCCCTGCATAAAGGGGAAGAACTCATCAGCCGTGGCTCTATCAACCCAAAGCAACAGAAACAAGGACCACTGTTGTCCCTTTTTGTCACTGTCGTCAGCATTACCAAATGGTTCAAATTATGTAAATGTTCAAGTTACCCAAAAGCATATGTGGATGACTTTCTGGGATGCTGAACCGGTTTGTTTGTTTGTTTGTTTGTTTGTTTGTTTGTTTAAATAGATAGATGCTCTACTCCAGGCAGCTTTTGATCAGCTAAAACAATAATATAAAACAAAGCACAAAATAAGTATCAGCATATCAAATGGTGGAAATATGAAATGAGATAGGGCACGGATGGGCATATAAGCATAGAAAGCAGCAGAAAACAGATCGTGCAGAGTTGCCAAGAAGGCCTCTCTGTAGAGCAGAGTTTTCAAATATCTTTGGAAGAATGGGAGGGGTGGGGGCCAGGTGAAGTACTAACGTTAGTTGGTTCCACAATGTAAGAGCCACCACAAAGCAGGCTCCACGTCTAGTAATTCCTTGGCCTCCCTTGGAGTGATTACACAGAGGATTTTGACTTGGGTGGACTTAGTGGGTTGGATGGATGACCTTAGGAAAAGACACTCTGGCTGGTAATGTGGTGGTCCCTTTTGCAGTTCAGCTATGAGGATTCTTAGTGGTGGGTCAGTATGGAGCACTCCACCGTGTGGCAAAGCAAGCAAGCAAACAAACAAACAAACAAACCCAACACACACACACACACACACACACACACACACACACACACACACACACACACACACACACACACACACACACACACACACACACACACACACACACACACACACACACACACACCTATTCAGAGCCTTCTCTGCCTAGGAAACCCCCAAAGGGTCACTATAAGCCAGAACTGACTCGATGGCACGTGATTATTGTATTGTTATTTCCCCCCACAAAAGACCTGGCAGAAGAGTGAGCGCCCACAGACCTTACAACACAGGAGTGGATCCATATGGCAAGTGAACGAGAGCTGTAGTGGGAAAATGGCCTCTGGGGAAGAATTACTCACAATCACAATCGGAAGAACCCCAGGTCAACTGCAGCTAATTCCTCAACAGCATTAAAATATCTACTGCCTTGGACAGGACTTCCAAGTTCCATCATTCATTCAACAGTGTTCCCAAAGGCCAGTCACACATTTCGGTATCTAGCAGGCTTTGCTTGAAACAGACTCTTTAGATTTCATTCACTCCTAAGAGAACATGTGCTAAAGTTTAATAATAAGCATGGCCCCTCTGCCGTCCCCTCACAGATTTTTTTGCTTGTTGCACTTTTTAAAACAAAACTTAATAGTTATAAATCAACCTGATTAAAGTTTCAAGACACGAAGGAAACTCTTCCAGTAAGATGCCACCTGTGCAGCTCAGGCTGGTTTTCAGGCTTTAAAAAATACCAGTGGGCTTTAGAAGTAATCCACCTGAGTGCAGAACAAATTTGCTCTAAAGAGCTCCAGAAAAGCCAGGAGGAAATATCTGATTTCAGGGATTTATAGCAGCTCTCCGTGGTGAATGTATGTTGTAAGGTAGTCAGAAAACACACAGAGCCCAAAAAACACATGGGTAAGGACGGTTGTGCATAGTGTTCTCATTTCTGGAACAATGTTTGTCATGTGACTGAGCACCTGACAAGGTAGGTGAACATCTCCCTGACCTATGTCTGTGAAGATTCTCAGTTATCCAGGTAAGTTTATCTGGAAGTTGAGTCATGGCAACTGGACTTTTTTCTTCTTCTTGAGAGATAGAAATGTTTCACTGCTCATCCAAACAGCTTCATCAGTCTGAACACAGCTAGTGCGAGTCCTCCATCTTATAGTCAGCTTTGACCTTTTGTCACCCTGGTCTGAAATAAGCTCATAAGATGAACAAGGGCCTGAATAGGCTCGTTAGGTAGACAATAGTATCCATAGCCTTAAGGTGAACAATGGCCCGAGGTGCTGAAACCTATAAAGTATGGGTCCTTAGCTATGGCCTTGGTGGTGAAGGCTTTTTGATTTGTCTGGGTATTGTTGACAGCACACCCTGATAAGTAGCAGATATACTATGCCTGAGGCCCCCACCTCTGTTGAGAGAGGGGATTTCAATGCTCATATGAATGGCTTCCCTGACTCTTCTTTCAAACCACCTATCTTCTCTGTCTAATATGTGCACATCCTCATCTTTGAATGAGTGCCCTTTGTCCTTCAAATGGAGGTGTACTGCTGATTCTGGTCCTGAACTGTTGCCCCTCCTCTGTTGGGCCATCCTTCTGTTTAATGGCTGTTTAGTTTCTCCAGTGTAGAGGTCTGCACACTCCTCACTGCATTGGACCTCATATACTATATTGCTCCTTTTATGTTTTGGTATTGGGTCCTTTGGTTGGACCAGTCTCTGCCTTAGTGCCTCTCCATGCCTTTGCAATGCTGAGCCAGTTGTGCTTTCTGGACAAACTCTCAACAGAGGTGGGGACTAATGGCACTTCCCCAAGAAAGGAGTCCCAAAATGCAGTCAGTGGCCTCTGCCCAAAAGGCCTGAGATATAGCCTGGCATCTTGTCAGTTAGCCACGATTAGTCACTACATGTTATACAAACCTTTGGAGCATTCACTCACAACATCAAAGACTGGGAGGTGCTGGTGGGACAGGGAAGATAACCCGAGGGATTGGCACTTGGAACGGTAGTGAGGTCCTAAACCAAAAAGGACTTTCTAATAAGTTAACAGCACCTCGATTTTGGCCTGGAAGTTACGGATGAGAACAGACGGCCTTGAAAAAGATACATCCTACCAGGACGAACATCACAAAGCTGATGTAGATTTTGACATAGATGGGGAAGATCCAGTTGCCCAGTCCATCTCCCACAGGGTCCCAGGAGGATTTGGTGCAGAGTAACATAAGAAGAAGCTCAAACCAGAAGGCTTTTAGGCTGAAAATAGATGCTGCAGTTTATCTTATGAGTTAAAAAAGGAATGCCTGGAGGGGGAAAAGACATCACCACTAAGCAGAAGGTTGTTTCCTTCTGCAAGGTGCAAATTAACTTCCTGCAATTTCAGGATGTTGGGAAAGATTGAAGGCAAAAGGAAAAGTGGATGGCAGAGAATGAGATGGTTGGACAGTGTCATCAATGCAACCAATATGAATTTGACAAAACTCCGGGAGGCAGTGGATGATAGGAAGGCCTGGCGAGCTCTGGTCCATGGGGTCACAAAGAGTCGCACACGACTGAATGACTGAACAACAACAAATTTCAGGATTAGCCTTTGGGAAATAAGCATGGGCTGAGATGTGCTCTGAAAACATTCTGATTCCCTTATGCTTTAATTTCAGACATAATTTAACTTTCCAGGATCAAACACTCAGGAAGCAGCTTTCAACCTATTACCACTCCATGGAGCCCCTTTGACCTCAAGTAGGCACTAACCTTGCATGTCTGGGTTGCGCACATGAGAAGGTTTATCCTGGATCTCCAGCGTCCACTCGCCGGCTGCTTGTTCTCCCCAGCAATGAACAGTCATCAATTCCCAGTGATTAAAGCCTTCCGTGGAATCATCATGCTGCCTGTTCATGAGACGGCATCGTAAGAGGTCATCCCAAGTCGGGGTACAGATCTCTAGCAAAGAGGAATTGCACTAGAAGCAAAGGGGGATTATACTAGCAATTCGGAATTTGTAACAGCTCTTCAATTAGCGAAGCCTGATGAGCCTCCTTTATCATGCTCTAGCCCACATGTACACACAAACACACATTCACTGAAAGGTGCAACTGGACAACAGCATGTATTTTCAGTGATGCTCACCGCCTTGCCAGGAGCTGGGACTTTGTCCCAGAAGGAGAAGTGAGGCTGATCTGTAGATCCCCTCTCCGCGGATGGGCAATGGAAATTCGGACAACCACATGCTCCAGGTAGACGACATGATGACCAGGATGGTCAGCACAGGCATTGGTCATGGTCGTGGTCCGTACAGTCTTGTTGGTGGGGATGAACCTAAACATTTGGAAACACAGAAAGGTCCATAGCCTTCAAGAAACCCAAAACATTATGGGGTGGAGTTTTCCTTTGATCAAAACAAGAAGAGGCAGATAACCTGGTGGTTCATTAACTATCACATCCACTAAACCAATAGATATCTGAGTAGCAACAATGAGCCTAGAGAGCTGCCTCCAAGCCATGGAAATGTGTGTGCAGGTAGGGATATTGGGAATCTCCTTACCTGACAATGTCATAAATGATACTATCTGACTATCAGCAACTGGGTGTGATATCAGTTACAGGGAAGATGAAAGAAAGCCCCTTTTGCTGGTATGGGGAGGTCCTCAGAGCAGCACCTTCCACCGTCGCCCAAACTGTGTGAACCACCTGGAAATCAATGGCTGGCAGGCACGTGGGAAACCAAAACAGAGATGGCAGGATGCTCTCAATGAGGACATGCATATTGTCAGGCTGCGCCCTGAAGATGCTGCCGATTGGGCAAAGGGGCACTTTAGGATCTGAAAAGAAGACCCCTGCACCTGTGGGAAATGCTAGGAAGAAGAAGAAGATTACTTACAACAATGTGTGCTTATCAGCCTTTTCTCCACCCCCCTTCCCCCAAGTGTATTTCTGTTGTCCTATTTGTGGTTTGGTTTGCTCTCTTTGGAACACCTCCTCCAGTTCCCAAGGCCAGGGCAGCTTATGATTTTGTCCCTGTAATACCCTTCTTCAAGAGGAGAAGAGTCAACTTCAGTGATATTCTTGGATCTCGTTCAGCTCCGGATTACATGCTTTTGGAGATCAGAGTCCATTCTATAAAATCACAAATGCTGGTAATGAGCCAGCTCCCTGCAAGGAGATTGGACCATGTTGTTAATACCTAATGTGTTGGGAAAGAGCTGCTTGTCAGCCCTCATCCTTGATCTGGGGACGCTTCTGAGCATATGCTGGAGGAGCCTCCTGGGGACAGTATCACCCATCTTTGGTTTTGCCTTACATTTCAAGAGGGAGTCAATGAAAGCGATAAACAGTGATGTCATTTCCCAGAGAGAGAGAGAGAACAGATTTTTTTTTTTGTGGTTTGATTTCTTTTGTCTTCCAAGGACTTCAAAACATTGCTGGCACGAGGGACAGACTAATTTCAAGAGGCAGTTTCACCCAGATGTTTCCAGCTTGCAGTTTAGTGTTAGCATCTTGGTCCAAAATGAGATGCATCGAAGCAAAAAGCAATGCAAAGTGTTCTGCTTATATATCACCCCATAATCCTTGATGCACTCTCTGGGCAATTTACAATTTATTTATGCAGGCGACACATTGCCCCCACCCCAGATGAGTTGGGTATTCATTTTACCAACCTCCAAAGGCTGGAAGGCTGAGTGAACCTTGAGTCAGCTACCTTGGATTGAACCTCAACTCGTGAACACTGTTATAGGTGCAGAACAGCAAGCAGTTTAACCACTGGGCCCCGAGGCTTATCAAGAAAGCAGCACCACCATTGTGCAACTTTTCAGGCATGGCTGGACTACAACTCCCAGCATCCTTCACCATTGGTCGGGAAGGGTTGATGGGTACAGTGCAATGAGATCTGAAGGGCCATGCTTTTCCTACCCATACCTGAGTGGCTGCTGATAATTTCCACAGCCTTTATGCCACCAGACTTGTTGCAACTGGCCACCCAGATTAGTGGTTTGTCTGCTAAATGGGTGGGCTAGGTGTCTAAACAAGCAAATAAATGTTGTAAAAAAGAAGACAAGCTGATGAGATCCAGGTGGGGAGATTTTCTAAACATAGTGGGTCAGAAGCAACTGATTGTGATGGAATGCATGAGTTACATTCTGGTTGTAGAGCTCTTTGATCGTCAGTGCTTGCTAACCTTGAATTCCCCAGATGTTCTTGGATGTAAACTTCCAGAAGCCTTGACCTCTAGTTCTGCTGGCTATGGGGAGCTGTGGTCCAAGAACATCTGGGGACCCAAAGTTGGGAGCTATTGTGGCACGCTCAGCAATCTGTCTGCTAATTCCTAAGGGCCGAGCAGCCAAGAACTCAGCACAATACAGAAACACAAGCCATTCTCCTGGGTCTGAGCCAGTGGTGCCATTTTTCCATCTGACCAAGCTACGCGGTCATGGAAAGATCTCTTTTTATAGCTGAGGAAGCAATAAAACAGGCATCTCCACGCCCAACTGCCTGAAGCTGCTTTGGCAGTCCAAGTCCACCTCCTTCCATACGATTTATGTACCCAAAATGACCGATCATACCACTGGGAAGCCTGAATATGATCCTGGCCTGGAACCAGTAGTCATCAGAGTAAATCAGACAAGCTCCTGTTGAGCCATGAGGCTGACAGCCAGGAGTTGCCTCAACGGCTTCCATTTCTAGGAAATTCCACCAGAGAGCCCCACTTTGAATCTAGCTCAAGACATGAGCCCTGGACATTTCTAGTCCTGCAGAGAAGACACTGAGACAGGCTAGGATCCAGGGCGGGGAGGATAAAATTAGAAAAGATGCTATTCCTGATCAACCAGCTGCAGATGGGAAGGTGCCAAAGAATATGGTATGCCCTTTTCCAAATGGTTTACAAAAGAAGGGCAGGATGGGTTACAGGTCCTCAGGATCACCCATGGGGAAAAAAAAACAGGTGCAGAGATGTACCCGAGAGGATTTTAGTGAATTTTTCAAGATGCTCCAGAAACAAATGGAAATAAAGCTTAATGGGTCAACGTGGATAGGAAGGTACAAAGAGCGGGTAGCTCACACCCAAGAGAGATGTGGGTCAAGTTGAGTAGCACAAATACCAATGGGAGACAGAGTCCCAAGATGGATGAAAATATTATCCATGTAGACTTTATTTTTATCTAAAAAGCTCAGGCTCGACACAGTTTGGCTGTGGCCTTCAGGAGCAAGCCTTGAGAATCTGAGCTTCTCGTTTGGTCTGTACCAGACAGACACACAATAAGCCAATGTGAGAAGCTAAAAATTCTAAAGGCTTTCTCTTTAAGAAGGCTGCAGTCAAAATGCGTTGAGTTGGAGATTTTTAGATAAGAATCAAGTCTACATGGACAATATTTCCATCCATCTTGAGATTCCCATTTGTACTTTCACCACCCGCGGATGCACCGGTTCCCTCTGCTTTGTCAAGCTAAGAGAGAGCAGCTTTAAAGGAGTCATGAACTCACAAGGGGACCACAAACCAGCCAGTGCACTACATCTGTGATATGCACACATTATGCCCTGTAATGAAAATCGATGTTTCATGCACTAAGAACATTCAAAGCCCTTCCAATGCTGGTGGATCATTTCACAGCTCCTGGTATTTTGCTCATTCAGTTGAGATGATTTGAATGTTTTCAGTCAAGGCCATTAACTCTCTCTCTCTCTCTCTCTCTCTCTCTCTCTCTCTCTCTCTGTGTGTGTGTGTGTGTGTGTGTGTGTGTGTGTGTGTGTGTGTGTGTGTGTGTGTGTGTGTGTGTGCATGTGTAATGTACATATTTCTGTGGCAAATGTGCTCTAAGCATTAGGCAAGAAACAAATATATAATAATCTTTTCTTTAGATTACAAGACTGGTGGCAAGGCATGTGTTAGTTCTAATGTCTGCAAAATGGTTTGCCATGTTAGGGACTTTATAGAAGAAGAAGAAGAAGAAGAAGAAGAAGAAGAAGAAGAAGAAGAAGAAGAAGAAGAAGAAGAAGAAGAAGAAGAAGAAGAAGAAGAAGAAGAAGAAGAAGAAGAAAGGAATATCATTCCTCTAGCTGTTCAGGCTTATTGATTGTATTTTCCCCACTTTCTCTCTCCTCCCCCCCCCTCCCCCAGTGTTGTCAAGACAGAGCTGGGAGGGACCCAATGGATCACTGAGTCCACTCCGCATTCAGGAAGCACAGTTGGGAATCGAACTCCCAACCTCTGGCTCCGTAGCCAGAGACCTACAACACGGAGCTATTCAGCCAGCTAGATAATGTTAGGGCTGCAGAGCTGGAAGGGTCCCTATGGATCATTGAGTCCTGCCACTACCCAGGAAGCACAGAGGGGAATTGAACTCCCAGATGCTTAAACCAATGAGCTCTCCATGTTTCTTCAACTAGTTTTCTCTGCACAATGGCCCGAAGCGATAGATCAGGTGACCGCATGTAATGCCAAGTCAGCCAGTAAACTCTGTGGCAAAGGATGGGCATGGTCTACTACACAATCTAGACAGGGGATGCATACACCACAACCCACCATGTTGACTCTGTAATTTTGCAATGAACCATGGGGCACTACACATACTTAAAATAATGTACTTGTAGAATAAGTGGCCCACAGGTAGGTGGTGTGTTTGGCAACACTGAATAACTCGTTGTTGTTGTTGTTGTTGTTGTTGTAACCCATCTATGCCCCTCAACAGGAGGGAAGGGAGAGGGAAACCGTGGCTTACACAGAGAGGAAAGATAAACTGAGTCAAAGCTGAACCAATTTTCCAATCTTCATCTGAGTTCAGAAAATGTTTAAGAAGTTTGGTAATTAGAACCAGCCTTTCAGACAAAAGCCGGTGGGGGTGGGTTGGAGCAAGGAGAAGGGGAGAAAAGGGAAAAAACTCAAAGTGTTGTTGAAGTGGCTAGATTAGGAGCACAAAGGGATGAGGCGGGAAAACAGTCCGGGAGAGATTTAAGGAAATGCCCTGGTCTTGTACCCTCATGAGGACTCATCCCATCAAAGCCACCCAACGAAATCTGAACAATCCCTCGAGGGGCCAGTCCCAGATGCTACCCGTGGGCCAAACCACAGGAAGGGGTCTGCTGCACCTCCACAAGGCTACGGCAACCTCTCATCTCTTGCCAAGGTTTTTAAAACCTGTTGGGCTGCGTCCCAAGAAGCAGTCCAGAAGCTTTGCCTTGTTGTTGACAAGCTGGACCTGCACAAAGAGGCAACTCAGTGTGGGGTGCTGTTCTTCCGGGCTCCAGCCTTTGTACGTGATTCCCCTTCAGCAACAGGGTGGTAGGCGTCCTTTGCCCCCCATGGCTTTTGAAATGGAAGCACAGCAAAAAAACCATGCATGCCTAAATTTCTCTGCTTTTCCACTTAGAATAATTCCTTAAGACCCTTTGGGGGGGGGGGAAATAGCCTTTTAAAAAATGGCATGTTGGAGTAACTGTGTGCAGAGAGTGCTACAAGTAGGTGGGAACGAAGAAATATCCCGATTCACACTCACCAGGAGGATTTCTTGTTGGAGCTTCCAACGCAGACGTGCTGGGCAGGAACGGTCTGCCATTTCTTAGCTTCCACAACGAGGGCTAGGGCATCGACCAGGCCAAATCCGTACAAATGGCTAACTGGAAAGAGAGGCATCTCAGAGGTTCACGGATTAATTAAAGAAGGGTGATGGTGTTCACCACCCCAGAATCTTAATGCTTGACGTAGTTTTCCAACACCATGGGTCCTCCAGATGGAAGGTCTCTCTCAGCCCCCTCATGCGGTCCACTACCTTCGGCATGCATTTTTAAAAGCTGTACTCCAGCTGCTTTTTGTACCACAAAAAAATACATTTAAAATATGTGTGCCTCATCCTTAATTTATTTTGCTGTCCATCCTTTCACAAAATACGTTTTTGAAAAATGCCAAATTCTCTTTCTATTTCAGGGGAAATGGCACTCTGGTTAACTGGGGCATGGACTGGTCCATGCATTGTTTCCCAGGCATTGAGAAAGCTAGGAAAGGTAGGAAAGGTACATCTTCATTTTGTTTTAAAAGAGGAAATCTATTGTCCCAAAGAAAAGCACCGGCTTTTCACACAGAAGGTAGCCAGTTCATTCCATTGACCTCATCGGGTTTAAGGATCACAGATCTGAAACCTGTAGTGAGGTGCTGCAGACCATAGTAGATCATACAGGGCAAGAAGAGAGACCAAAAGTCTGACTCAATATATGGCACCCTCATACTTTTAAAATACAGTAATACCCCAATTAGTGTAGCCAGCTGCCATTTTGTGGCACTTAAGAGATGCCAAGGGTGGCCATTTTATGGTGCTCAGGAAAGAAAGTATATTATTGTCCCGGTCTCGAGATAGTGTTTCTGTGGGCTTCTTTGTTATTAAATAGTTAAAATAATTTTATCCAAATTTTCTCCTCAGAAGGAAGCATTCCAATGGAGAACCACATTAAACCGCCCTGTTCAATGCTCTTTTGTTTCGTGCTCTGTTCGTGAAGAAGGCACTCACAGCATTAAGCAGGACATTACTGGACCCAAAGGAACTGAAATGAGTATAAATCTGCAAAGGGCAAAATTTCACAGTTGGAAGATCACTGGGCCATGTTTCACAGTCATTAATTTCAGTTAAGTTTGAGAAGGCTTTTCTTGATTTTTTTTTAAACCTACAGGTTTCTCAACAGTTTTGTCAACACACTTGCAGCCAAAGGGTAAATATACAGCATAGGATCTCCTGAAGTCACAGATGAACTGGCAGGAATGTTATCATAGATTCACTGATGTTTCATATGGAACTGAAATACATTTACTTCAAACCAATAAATTGGAGAGACTCAAATTCTAATCAGCCCATCTTCAAAAAATATTTGTACAAACACTTCTGCCTACAGTGGCATTAAAAATAGTCTCTGCCACTGAGCTATCAGATGCCTTGGTATTGATCATCCTACATGTTTGAAGTTGAGCAGATCAAGAAGGGAAATTAAACCTTCTCCACAGTGTAAAACTCAAGTCAGGCTTTGCCTTAGATGGGGAATGTTTTTCACCTGCATCTGTAATACCTAAGCACTTTCAATTTTGTAAAGCCGCAGAGGAAAACCAATATGGTTATTGACCTCACCAAAGGCTGACATTTATAAAACTCTTCCAAAACAGCAAGAGAAAAAGGAGAGAGAGAGAGCACACACACACACACACACACACACACACACACACACACACACACACACACACACAGAGAGAGAGAGAGAGAGAGAGAGAGAGAGAGAGCATGCATACATGCTTACATATGGACTCGCCTCCATATCTCTAGTAGCACCCCAACTTACAATGCACCCAACATCCGAGAAATCTGACTTACGAGCATGCTTCCGTGCCCCCCCCCCCCGGCTGCTTATGAGCAAAAGATAGAGTTTCCTCAACTTGTGCTATTTTTTTTTTTTTGGAAGCTGGTTGTCCCATGGTGCTTTGCGTCTGGGAGATTTTAAAACACCTGCACCATGCTTCCCAACCTCCCTTGCACATGCTCGAGCCAGGTACTACGGAAGTATGTGCAAGGTCACGATGACCAGCCCTCGGGAGGGGTGATCCACACTGACCATGCACATGCCTCTCTTGCACCCGGCTCGAGTGTGTGCAAGGGAGGCTCATCCATGCTTGTACGCAGCCTGGGGAAGTAGCAGTGGCAGACTGGATCCACCGCCTCCACTTGCCCAGGGGGCTACAGCACTTTTGAAAATGGCGCGCTTTCCCCCTCCATTCGGGCTCGCTGGGGGGGAGCGGCAGTTTGTTTAAAAGCAGTGGTTCATTTTAAACAACATGCACTTTCTCCCCCCCACACCCCAATGCAGGGATGGGGAAAAGGTGGGCATTGTTAAAATGGAATGGGTTAATTTATTTTCAATGCATTCCTATGGGAAATCGCTCCCCGACTTACGAGCTAACCAACTTACGAGTGTTCTCTCGGAACGGATTACTCTTGTAAGTCAGGGGTCTATTGTACTTTTAAAAATTATAGCCTTGATTTTCAGGGAAAATAAATAATAAAAAACAAAAAAGACCCCAAACACCCTTCTTCAGAGCCTGCCAACGGAATTAATAAAAGGGTTCCCGAAAGCAAACACAGAAGAGGGATTTAATTTTGACAAGGCTTGGTTTTGTGCCTTGGCATTGCTTTCTCCAATTTAGCAAAAAGGGAAGTGGGCTGTGGGGTGGTAGTTGGGGGGGGGTGCGGGACCAAGTATTTTCTAGCCTGAGCCAGCAATCTATTTCCTAAAAAGTTAAGCCTTCTCAAAATATTATTTCTCTTGACATCTTTTGCCACCACTTGGATTTCGCCTGCTGATACAGACAGGAACTCCTAAATACCCATTGATAGAAAAGGCTTCTAAAAGGATTATCAGCCTGCAGAACAGCCAATAATATCTGCCTTGGCAAGTCTGCGGGACCAAGAAGAGAAAGAGCTGCTTACAAGCCCTCCAGCTCACAAAATTCTGCTGTATATTGATTTAGACCTCCATATTTCCCAGGCGCAATATGGCGAAGATGAATTTTTGATAGCCAAGAATCACTAGAGATGCATTCAGCTCTCTCATCCGGCAGTGAAAGATCCCCATAAAAAGTAAATGGATAAACTCGCTGTAATGGCTCTAGCAGTTCCATTCTGGAGTATCCATCAGGTCAAAGAGTCTGACTTGAAAAATCAGTTCCATTACATTGGTCACTCAAGGCACTCTATGTAACTAATCTGCAGCACCCCAAGGGGTTAGTGGCTGCACGCCTAGCCTCAAAACACAGAGGGTCGACAACTCCTTCAGCTGGTAGAAGGTACAGCTGCTGTCTTCCTATGTCATCAACTGCTGGATATCTCAGAGGTTAAGTTCTCTGGCTGCAGAGCCAGAGGTCAGGAGTTCGATTCCCCACTGGGCCTCTTTGACTTGGGCTGGACTTGATGATCTACAAGGTCCCTTCTGGCTCTGCAGTTCTAAGATGATGATGATGATGATGAAGATGATGATGAAGAAGAAGAAGAAGAAGAAGAAGAAGAAGAAGAAGAAGAAGAAGAAGAAGAAGAAGAAGAAGAAGAAGAAGAAGAAGAAGAAGAAGAAAGGGAAGCGTGCCAATCTGGCATTCTTGGGACCTGAGGACCAAAACAGCCCATGGCATGGCTCATGATCTGTGGTCAGATTTTCTTACTTAACGTTGGATGGAATCATCAATGGGAGTAGAAATTAGACCAGGACAGTAGGGGGTGGGGTGGGGAGATTAACCTTTGTTTCTGCTCAAACAAATTCTCCAAACATCCAGTTTTATCAGCTCTACTGAGGTGAAGGGAGAGAATAACAGGTGCTTACATTTTGCATCCTACCCCCATCCCTACCCAACTAAGGAAGTATCAACTTTGGGAGGTTTTCAACTTGTGTGTGTGTGTGTGTGTGTGTGCGTGTGTGTGTGTGTGTGTGCGCGTGCACGTGTGTGCACATGCATATATTCATGGGATGTATAAATAAAAGTAGCTCTATGTATGACCACACTTCCATCCACTTCACTACAGTTGAACTGACACTGCTCAGCAATGGGTTCAGTAGATAGAACAGCAGACGGAAACGCGATGTAGCAGGCAGATCATTGGTCCATCTAGATCTCTGTTGTTGCTATTAGGAGGAAGTAGCTCTCCAGAGTTTTTCTGTCTACCCTGGCATAAAGTTATAATGTATGGTTCTCCACTAGCCCTGTTTGGCTTGGAAAAATGATCTGATCCACTTGTGTTTCTACTACAGATGAGCATGAACCACTGATTTGGTGGTTCGTGCTGATTCGTTTATCAGCTGAACAGGTGTTTGTTTGGTGCAGCAAAGCCTCACCTCCCCTGGCAGCCACACACCGAAGCACTGGACACCCGTTCGACTGATAAACAAACCGGTACAAACCACCAGTTGGGCAGTGCATGCCAATCTCCAGTTTCAACTTTAAACGAATAATCTTTCCCCTTTAAAAGTTGGTCTGTATCCTTCTGGTACCAGGTTACGGCATCCAATCTTTTCGGGGGATGATTCAGTGAGCTGAAAAATAGCTTCTTGTTCAGCCTTCTTGGACAAATATTAAGAGTTAAGATAGTCTGAACTGGAGATAAGAATATTTTAAGCACCAGCCGGATCACACCAACTTTCACAGCATGGACAGGCTCTGAGGGCGCTTTTACACAACCCCTAAGATCCGCTGGCAAATTAAATTCGGACCAGAGATCATGGGGGTTTGCTCCTCTTGCTGTGTTCCCACCCCTCTGCATGCCATTGCTTCTCTCTACAGTGAGGGGAGGGAGAAATAAAGGGAGAAAAGAATGCAGGTTCACCTCTGTCTGCCGGTCGAAGCAGCCTCGGAAGCATTCCAGTCTCTTAAAGGGGCGGCGGGGGGGGGGAACCAAACAGAAGGCGAGGCAGCCCGGCACTCACTGCTTTACAATCCGCATCAGAATTTTTTTACCTCCTGAGACCAGGTACTTTTAAAATGCACTGGGGCACGCTTAGGTGGGCGTGGTTGTACTTAATTTTTTAAAGTGCGCAGCTGGTGGGAAAACAATTTTAAGCTCCGCATCTGGGAGCCCTATGCCTTGGATTTTAGGGGTTGTGTAAAAGCGCCCTAAGATAGGATTTTTTTTCCTATCCTAGAGAAAGAAGCTGGGAATTAAAACTGGGACTTTCTATGTGGAAATCATAGGATCAAACAATGACTTTGGGGCCTTTCCTGAGAGACTCCCTGCACAGATTATTTAATTATTCCTTTTGAAGCTGAGGAAAGTGCAACAGGAAGTTGCTATGCAGGCATGTTTTAGAATTTCTGGTATCAGGCATATTTGATGTTAGAGAAACCAGGTGGCGAACACCTATCTTCCACATCTATGCTAGAAACACCATCTGCTACTCAAGTCGTGGAACAAAGCATTAGCGACAGTTCATCAGATAATGGGATGTAAGAGGAAATTTGACCCATCTGCGATTTGATCAAGAAACTGGGATCATAAGTAAACAGGGCACGTGCTTTGAAGAGGCATCAGTAGGAAGAATAATAAGAGCTGAACACTAACAATCTAGAAGGCTGCTCTCAGTTCCAGAATGCTGGAAGAGAGCTTTAAAAGGGAGTAAAATGGACAGGTGGGCTGACTTTGAAGGAAAAAAATCATACTAGAAATGCAATTGTGGTGGTTTATTTATTTATTTATTTATTAACCAGTAAATAAATAAATAAATAAATAAATAAATAAATAAATAAATAAATAAATAAATAAATAAATAAATAAATAAATAAAAAACAGCAGCAACAACAAAAGTGGGAGATTTGGACCCCTGTGGCAAGCGATCCAGAAGAAAACTTCTGCTATTGTACGGATTCTCTGCTTAACACACACTATTTTAAAAGCTATTTGCTTCTACTGAGCTCCTTGCCCTCTGAAGATACTGGCCCTACAATTCTTCCAGGATGGATTGAGATTAAAAATATTGACAGTCCTAAAGCTCTCCATAGTTGTCCCATAAAGCTTTATTTATTTATTTATTTATTTATTTATTTATTTATTTATTTATTTATTTATTTATTTATTTATTTATTTTTATATCCCGCCCATCTTCCCGAAGGGAACTCTGGGCAGCTTCCAACAACGGACCAAGCAGCAGTCATCAATACAAATACAATAGACAATTCAGTAGCAATAAGTACCATACACACAATAAATACAATAAATAATGAAACAACATGTTAAAAAGAACAGTGCTAGCACCCTTACCACTAAGCAAAGGGCTCAATGGTCCAACATCTTACTCAGCAGGTAAGCAGTGATGGCAAATGGCGGGGGGAGAGGGGAACTGAATTAAACTAAATTAAACTTGGTCACCAAAGGCCTCTCGAAAGAGCAAGGTTTTAAGAGCTCTATGAAAGGCCAACAGGGACTCTGCAGAGCGCACATCACTCGGGAGGGTGTTCCACAACGAAGGGGCCGCCACTGAGAAGGCCCGGCTATGGGTGACAGTTTTCTGGGCCTCTCTAGGGGTGGCTACCCAGAGCAAGCGGGCTCGTGACTTCCGGACCGGTCGGGCTGAGGTTGATCGCTGGGCGATCCGCTCTGCCAGGAAGTCCAGGCCCAAGCCATGGAGGGTTTTATAAACTAAAACCAGCACCTTGAATCTGATCCGGTGCGCAACGGGCAGCCAATGCAAGCGAGCCAGGACTGGGGTGATGTGGTCATAATGACGCACTCTAGCCACCAGCCTGGCTATCGCATTTTGGTCCTGCTGCAAGCGCCAGAGGAGAGTCAAGGGCAGCCCCATGTAGAGAGCATTACAGTAGTCCAGCCTCAAGATCACCAGTGCCTGCACTACTGTTCTCAGTAGTGGTGGATCTGGGCTATTTGACGCAGATGGAAGAAAGTGGATCTGGTCACGGCCGCCACCTGGGCATCCACGGATAGCGCCGGATCCAAGACCACATCCAGATTCCTAACCCTATCTGCCAGCTGGAGGGAAACACCCTCCAAACAGGGGAGAGGGCCTCCATAACCAGACGGGGAGCTCCCAAAGAACATAACCTTGGTCTTCTCGGGGTTGATTTTGAGCCTGTTTGCCCTGGTCCATGCCATGACTGCCCCCAGACACCGGTCAAGAGTCATGACAGCTTCCACTGCAGAGGTGGAAAAGGAGAGAGAGAGCTGCGTGTCATCAGCGTACTGATGACAGCAGACTGCAAAACTCCAGATGACCCCCGCCAGCGGTCTTACACAGATGTTGAACAGCATGGGGGAGAGAGACGAGCCCTGCGGCACACCACACGGGAGTGTCCACGGGGCCGACAACTCTCCACCATGCTGTACGTACTGGGGTCGAGCCTCCAGGAAGGACCGGAGCCAACTGCGAACAGTGCCTCCGATACCCACCTCGGAAAACCGATCCAGTAGGATACCGTGGTCTACGGTATCGAAGGCCGCTGACAGATCCAGGAGAACCAACAGGGTAGAGCTACCCCTGTTGGCCGCCCGGAGTAGGTCATCTTGCAGCGCGACCAGAGCTGTCTCGGTCCCCTGGCCAGGCCTGAAGCCAGACTGGCATGGATCAAGGCAAAGCTGTTTCTCCAGATGAGATTGTATCCGGATCGTGGCCACCCTCTCGATGACCTTGCCCAGAAAGGGGACATTGGCTATCGGATGATAACTTGCCAATTGGTCCGACGCCAATCCTGTTTTTTTAAGGATGGACTTTATTACCATCTCCTTCAGACGCGAGGGAAAAAACCCCTCGCTGAAGGAGGCAGTGGCGATGATGGAGGCCCATTCAGGAATGGTCCTCCCGGCCGCTTTTATTAGCCAGGCAGGGCAAGGATCAAAGGCGGTGGCTGCGGGCCAGCAATGGGCAATTGCCCTGGAGGCCTCCAAAGGGGTGACAGGCCCAAACTCGACCAATCGAGGAGAGCAAGGGGTGCCGCAACAGGGGATGGCGAGGGGGGACTAGTGTAACCGGATTCGAAGCCAGTCCGGATGGCCTCTATTTTCGATCTAAAGAAGACTGCAAAATGCTCACTACTGAACTCAGTAGGAGGAGACCTAGCCAGACTAGGATTGGTGAGGTCCCGGACCACCCGGAAGAGTTCCGCCTGGTGGTTCGAGGCCTCACCAATTCTCAGGGAGTAATAAGATGTTTTAGCCTCCCTGATTGCCCGAGAGTAGCACCTAGTCTGGATGATGACTGCAGTCTTATTAAATTCCATCCATTTCTCCTCCAGCAGCAATCCAGCCTCCTCCATTCCTGCTTCATCGCTCTTAGCTCCGCCGTGAACCATGGCGAGGGTCGAGCTCTGCAGCGGAGAAGGTGCTTGGGGGCGATCCGGTCGATGCGCGGGAAGTTGTATCAAACCATCGGTCAACCACAGTCTCGGCCAGATCATCAGCCAGCCCACCAGGAAGCTCCCTGAAGGCCTCACGGAACCGAACCGGGTCCATAAGCCTTCGGGGCCGAGCCCAAACAAGGGGCTGATGGTCCCTGTGGGGAGGGTCCGCGATTGATAGGGAAAAGGACAGCAGGTGGTGATCTGACCATGACACAGGATGGGAGACAAGGTCCCCCACCTCCAGAGTGGAATCCCCCGACATGGAGGTAAATACCAGGTCAAGGGTATGCCCAGACCTGTGGGTGGGGCATAAAATATGCTGGGACAGGCCCATGGAGTTCATGGACTCCATGAATTCCAGAGCTGCACCAGACAGACCACCGCCGACCTGCACGTTGAAGTCCCCAACAACCAGAAGGCGAGGGGACTTCAACAGTGCCGCGGCGATGAACTCGGGAGCTCTGGTAGGGATTGAGCTGGGTTGCGGGGAGCACGGTAGCCCAGCACAATGCCAAATCTGTCCCACTGACCCACCAACAGGTGAAGGCATTCTAACCCTGGCCTAACCCATGTCGAGGCCCTGCTGACAAAAAGAGAGTCCCTGTATACAATGTTAGTTAATTAAGCAAGACTTGCACAACCTACACAAAAATCACTGGCTCTTTACAGACACCGCATCAAGCCATGGCTTTGGAGGCTTAACAGCTAGAGATGGGAGTTTTAGATTTCTTAGACTGCTGATATCATAATGTTCCATTCTGGGAGTTCTACCTAGTCTAACTACCATTTAGAAATTTAAACAGGGCAGACCAAGTAAAAAGGCCACAGTCAGGAGGATCTGAGGCTGAGCTTTCTGGTCAGAGAGAGAGAGAGCACTGGGACAGGAACAAGAAGCTTGGGCAGAGCTAGGCTTAGCTCAGCCTCAAAGTCTTCCAGTTGAGACTAGGGATGGGCACAAAACGGAAAAATAATGTTTCATTTTGTTTCGTTTCATGCTCACCCCCGTTTTGCTTCATTTTGTTTCTTATGATTTTTTTAAAAAAAGTTTCATATGAAACGAAATGAAATGGCTCCCCTAGGTCCTAGAGGCACCAAAAGGGTCGGGTTAACAGGTAGGCAGTTCACGCTGCCCTCCCCACTATTTTCTGACGGCTCCTGCTGATCTGTCAATGGCTGGAGCCCTTCAAGCCTGACCCAGTCGGTACCAGAGCCCCCCCCCGGTACCGACTGGGCTAGTTTTAAAGGGGTCCAGCCATTGACAGATCAGCAGGAGCCTGAAAACGATGGAATAAAACTGTTCATTTCAATGGAAAAATGACAGTTTCGTTTCAGCTATAACGAAATGCTGCTTCCTCGTTTCGTTTTGTTTCGTTATGTAACGAAACGATGAAACAGCATTTCAGTTTTTGTTTCCTGCTCCTCCCTAGTTGAGACCTTTCTTCTAGATAAGCCATGTGCACAAGGTTGCCATGAATTGGAGGCAATTTTGTGACCTATAACGACAACAACATGTTAGTTAGGGAGAGGTCCCAGAGAATTATCAAAAGGTAGTTCAAGAAATAAAAAAAAAAAAACCCTAGCCCTCTTTGCTGTCATAGGTGTGACATTCTGGGACAAGTCAGCAAACTGGCGTCAAAAGCTTTCTGAGAGATGGGGACAATAATATTTGCAATAGGCAAGATTTCAAAAGTGACCCCAGATGTTCCTGCTTCCGCATGTGCTCTGTAGGACTAAGTGGGCCTCCAGAGCAGCAGTTCAATAAAATCTGGAAGGTCACGTTTTCTCCAGTACTGCAACACCTGGATCTAAAAGTTTTCAAATAGTTAAAGCATTTGTCGAAATATTAATTATAAGAGCATACAGCTGGAAGGAGAAAAACATATTCTTCAGCTATGTATTATGAAGACCACTCAACAGGGCACCAAACACCTCCATGGATTCCTCATTAAGGAACATTCCTGCAGGGAACACCCCTGTCTCCCTTTCTGGCTGAGAAAGGATCCACACCAAGATGTCTCCATGTCGGTTTACCAGAAGATTGGTGGAGAACTCAGTGGCTAAGGTCTCTTTGGCTGTGGAGTCAGAGGTTGGGAGTTCAATTCCCCACTGGGTCTCCTTGAGAAAGGCTGGACTTAATGGTCTATAAGAGTCCCCTCCAGCCCTGCAGTTATAAGATTATTAAAAGACCAAGCCCAGCCCAAGATACATCCCTGTCCCTCACCTCGACGCCCAGCTCCATTTGTTTTCCAGTCAGGTGCCAGGAGATGGACTGGCCTCGATGTTTTAACAAGCAGGTGCTGTACGTCTCGCCAGGTCAGCAGGGGGCTAAAGATCATGGAAAGAAAGACAGTTGAATAAATACATGTGAAGAGACCTCAAATGTGGGTCATGTTATTTGTGGGGTTTTGAAGCAAAGACACTTAGGACCATCCCTCTGAAATCTCTCTTGGTATCTTAGAACTACCCGAGACCCTCCTGCTCAGTGGACACCCTCTGAGTTGCCTGTTAATAACAGCTGATGGAAGGAGGTGCTGGATGGAGAGAAGAAAATGCTTCTTCACCAAGCATATGGTTAAACTATGGAACTCACTGCCACAATATGCAATAATGGGTGTCCATTAGGATGGCACTAAAAGGGGAATGGATTAATTTGTGGATTTCAGGGCTTTCAGAGCTACCAATTCCTTGTTCTCAAATACTTGAACATGTCTTAACTGGACTGGACTGTATATTATCCCTCATTGCTGTAAGCTGCTTTGGGTCCTTTTCCAAGGAGAAAGGTGTGTGTGTGTGTGTGTAAAAATACTCTAAAATAAAATAAATAAATAAACAATCAGGGCAGTAGATTTCACCCTTCACCTCCAATATCAGAGATACTGGCAATCTTCTCCCATACATCAATTTTTGGAGGATCTGAGTCAGAGGGTGAAATGTATGCTCATGTCCTGCAGAGTAGCTCCCTACTGACAAGTTGGCCGTGATATAAACATAGTTAAATAAACAATTCAGTAGGGCCCTTCTGTTCTATGTTATGCCTTTGAAGAAGAAAGAACACAATGCAGAATTTCACCCCGGTCCATCACTGTGTGGCACAAAGCAGACTATTCTTAGAAATGTCTGACTTCACCATGGCAGTGCCTGTCTTGGGAGGCAGATGGGATTTGTAGTCCAACACACTGATGAGAATGATCTCCTCTAGATTAACAGCAAAATTTAGATCAGCCTTAGGCTATGGCCTGGCAGGTGTTTCTTAAATCTTCTGGATTGCTGGTTTTATATTTACACCAAAGCATTCAGGAGCAGGAAAAGGCTTGTTCCTGTTCTCTCTTGCCATAAACACAAAACATCTAAGTATTCAGCATCATTTAATGTGCTTTGGTCCTGAGTACTTAATGGTGCATTTTATGTCAAAGAGTTAAACAGTTATATATACTGCAGGCCTAACCTTCTTCGATTTACTTCTAATGAATGTGCGCACTCGTTAAAAACTGTGCTCGCATGTCGCGTGTTTCAAAATGGAGCCAATCCATCTCGAAACGCCAACGGGGGCGAGCGCCGGAGTTGCCAAAAGCTCCTCGCCCTGGCGGGACATTTCCACATCTCCAGCCACAACCATGCAACAAATTAACCGCCTCCACCACTGTGAGTTCACAGCAGCCGACGATATATGAGCAGCACGAGCCAAAGTCTCGGCATGAGAGCATTCAAAGTTGTCAGCCGTCAGAGCCCGGGGTTCTTTTATTCCCCCCTCCCTTCTAAAAATAAAACAAGCTGGAAAATTTGAGAGGATCATGAGATGAATGATAGGAGAATGAGGATTTTGAGCACCCAGGGTGGAAATGATAGCTCTCTGCTCGGTGGAAACTGGGGTCAGTAAATGGCCGACCCTGGGATCTCCTGCTGCCTCCATTAGTACACCCTTCCTTGCTGCCTACTTTGATCTCCAGAAGTCAGCTTGCCTCCCGTAGTTTTACTCCAGCAGCCAATCGATAAATAAAGACAAAAGGGAAAGGAGGGCTTACTTGGCTTCCAGTGCCAGAGCGATAATGCCAGCCACAATCGGGGCTGACACGGAAGTCCCCGTGTGGCCGTCCGTGCAACGTTTCCGCAGATCCGTGGTGACCTGTCGAGAAAGTCAATTTGATTATTAGGTGCATGGAAACAAGGGGGAAGGAAGATTCAAACCCACACATTCACCTCTGAAGACCTCCCAACTTGTAGCAGGAGCAGAGCTTTCCCCAAGAAAAGCAGTTTCCTCCCACCTGCCTCTCTTCATTCATTCATCATTAACGTCGTCGATGTGTGTCATCAAGTTGGAAGCAGAGTACTGTACAGCAATCCTAAAAGGGCTTCCTATGGAAGCAAGATATTTTGAGTAGTTTTTTCCAGTCCCACCCCACGCTCCTCTGGGCTTCCATGTCTAAGTGGGGATTCCAGCCCAGGCTTTCTGAGTCCTTATTCATCACGCTGTCCCTTAAACCACAATGGACATGTCCTAGTTAATAGTGCTTCATTAATTCTGTTCCCCTTCCAATAAACAAGTTTTGGGTTATTAAAGATAATATGGATGGATGGGTGGATGGATGGATGGATGGGTGGGCAGATGGAGACAGACAGACAGACAGACAGACAGACAGACAGACAGACAGATAGATAGATAGATAGATAGATAGATAGATAGATAGATAGATAGATAGATAGATAGATAGATAGGGAGGGAGGGAGGGAGGGAGGGATTACAGAGAGAGAGAGAGAGAGAGAGAGAGAGAGAGAGAGAGAGTTCACAGGTGATTTTTCTTCAGCAATGACTTTGAAACAAGACAAAAGAAGGAAATACATAAGACTTTGGGATGAGAAGCCTGTCATGCCAGGGATCAAACACAGTAGCTGCAAGCAAAAATCACAGTATTCACACCCTGCTCACTAAACATGGTGTTCCTTTAGGTTCATCCTGCTGTGTGTGCTTCAGGTCTAGGTTATTCAATAGCTGGAGAACACACACACACACACACACACACACACACACACACACACAGAGAGAGAGAGAGAGGGGGGGGAGAGAGAGAGAGAGAGAGAGAGAGGGAGTGAGAGAGAGAGAGGTCTGCACTTACAATTTGACGTTCATAGAAGGCTCCACTGCTGTAAGTCGTCGCAATGGTAGAGGCACATTCCTCCAGGTACCACGGCTTGTTCCCATTTTCAGTGGTGCTGCTAATGGAGATGGTATAGATGCTGTTGGTGTAGCCATCGCAGGAGCAGTGGTCGCCTTCCCTGCCACCATTCCCAGAGGCCCAGACATAAATGGAGCCCCGTCCTTTCCGGCCCTAAATTTGGGACAGGTGAGGATAAAAAGAGATCGGTCACTAACCAGTGTTGACCTGCCAGAAGGTCCTAGATTCCTCCATTCAGCTTCTTGTCTCTGGAGAATTCATAGGACACACAGTTTTCAATTCTCTCTCTCTCTCTCTCTCTCTCTCTCTCTCTCTCTCTCTCTCTCTCCAATTTTAAAGGCAGGTAAACAACTGGTCTTAGATCCCTTATGGAGGTACAACATAGTCTAGAAATGGATTCAAAGTTTTCCCAAGAGGATACACAAAAACTGATCCCACCAAACCTATGTGACTATCTTATGACTCCCAGCTAAATTCAAAAACCCCAGTCCTCCACTTGATTTATTTTAATAGTATAACTGCCTTTTTTACTTATGGTCCCACTGCTGATTAGGAGACCACTGGAAATAAGGACTCTGTCCATTTCCCACCTGCCCAAACCTTGGAGAACTGTCCACACCACAATGTCATTCCATAGATACCAAGCAGGGTTTCTGGGGCCAACACTTAATCGGAAAACATGTTCTAAGGGCCAATGCCTTTTCTTTGTGCTAAGCCCATGGCCAACTCCTTCATCTAACCATCATTACATTACAAATGTCTCTAAGAATGAAGTTCTCATTCCCCAAATTCTCAGCTAGAGATCAATGTTTACCGAGTATTGGAACAGACTTTAGGAAACTTAGGCGGTTACTTCACGTCATTCTTTGTTCCACAACTAGTTTTGTACCATGACAGCGTTGGTCACGATCACGTGGTTTTGTCCCTGTTTCAGTGTTCTCATGGTTGTGATAACTTGTCTCATGACAAGTGTTACCTCACACGGTCTTGTACCGTGACAAACACTGAATTTGTCTAGCTTCCTTTTTCCTTTTTTTGGGGGTGGGTGGGTTAAAAATTCTTTTTCGAGACTTTGCTTCTGAAAAGTAAAAAACAAACAAAGAAATAAAAAACAACAAAACTCGGACACAGTTTTCTGGGAGAAACGAATGTTTTGTTGCGTGACAGTCGTTACTACACAGTGTCTTTTCTCAGAACAGAAAGCGGGAACAAAGAGTGACAAGGAAAGACCCTACCCTAGCACCAGATACAGTATTGTCACACTTAGCACCTGTTCCGGGGGTGTGGTTGAGACAAACTTCAGTAGTTGTGCGACGGATGTGAAGTAACATTTTTGTACTGCTCTTGAGCGCAACACTAACAGATACAAAATGGACGTGAAGTAACCGCCTAACTGGCAGCCATTTTGCCCCCTCAAGAAAACAGACTAGATCTCTATTTGAAAAAGGTGAGGTAATGCAAGGTGAGCGAGAAATCCATTCTGAACACTTAAAGTCCCTCCAACCTGTTTCTTTCAATCATTGTCAGGCTACAATTGTCAACCTTACTGATAACTGGGCTTTAAATTTCCTGGGCACAACAAGGACCAAAATATCTCTCTCTCCTAAGGAAGAAAGCCACTGAGTCCAGGTTGCTTTTTCTCGCACATTTTTAGTCAATGGCATCAAACAAAACATACAATGCAACAGGCAATAATACATGCAAATACAATAAGTACGTGCTCAATTAAAATTGCACGGGTGCTAAAATACTGAACAAGACATGGCATGGCAAAATGCGAAATGACATGATATGTCCATTTGAAATGTATTTGGCCAATCAACCATGAAACTCTGGCCCACCTGGGGACAGTCATCCTCGTCCTAAGAGTGCGAAACAAAAGACCCTGTTGGGAATTGTAACCTGTGTTGCTGAACCAATAGATTAAAGTACTGGATATGGCAATCTGCCTAGTGTGGACATTGTTCTTGCCTGAAAATAAATTATGCTGAATTGCCTCCTTTGATCAACCAGGAAACCTGACAAGAAATGCCTCCAGATAGGAAGCGTGGATAATTCCTGTCTACAGCGCAATGAAGGAGCATGTGCACCAGGAACATGGGAGCTCCACAATGACAGGGGCAAAGCCATGTTTCCAATGGTTGGGAACTAATTCTGTTTATTTTATGGGCTTATTTTACTTGTTTATTCTACTGTTTATTTAATTTGCATTGTTTTTTGTTTCTTATTTGCATTTATGTAAACCACCCAGAGTCCCTTCTGGGAAATCAGTATGGTATAAAATGCAATAAATAAATAAATAAATAAATAAATAAATAAATAAATAAATAAATAAATAAATATAGGACATTACATCTTGCTAGGGTGAAGGCACACAATTCTTGGGGGACCTCTAGAAAATGCAAATAGCTGGCTGTCTTATCAATCTATAGAGGGAGTTGAAGATTTAAGGGTGAACTTGTCTGCACCTTTTTAATGCCTTGTTCAAAAACTTGCTTGGTCAAAGTGCCAGGCCCGTCCACTGTCCGGCCGTCATCATCCGGGCCCCAGCTTGCGCTGTAGATGTGGATGTAGTCGGGCTTGGTTCCAATGGCCTTGGCTTCCACCACATCTGTCACGTCCCCGTCTAACATACGAATCCCTAAAAGCAAGTTTGTTGATCAATAGAAAGAAGAGAACGAGGCTCTAGGAGAAAGATACAAATTTCCAGAAATTTTTGAAGCCATGGGGGGGTTTTTTTTCTGGGGGGGAAATGCCCCCCAAAGGTTCTGGAAATTATAGCTGTCTAGGCTCAAGGGCTCTTTGCAACAAAACGGAAGGAGGAAAATCCGAGATTTTTCTTTAAAGGCACATCTGGGCCATGAATGACATCAAGAAGTAGCCCTCGATAATGCGGCGGAAGTCTTTCTCTTTCATAAATAGCTGGAAACCATTAGTACTGCCATGCCCCCCCACACACACAGCAATTAACATAGCCTTGCTTTCTTGTTATTAGACAGCATGCTGTCCCTGTCTCCATGACAAATGAAAACGAGTGGCACACGGCTGAACTGGAATGGCAACAACCTTATAGCCAGGAACTATATATATGTTTACAAAAGTCAGACTGATTTCAATGAATCAGACTTCAAGTGCACCTCCCCCCCCACCCACACACACACACTTAGCTTGTTTCTGGGTCCCTCACCAGACAGTTTCCTAAAACTATCCTTTTAATGAAAGGTTTCCAGAGCTGCTTTTGTGCTTTGCACAGCCTAACCTCATATTTACTCTAGTCCACACGGAATCTATTCTAGTGATGGATGAGGATTTTCCTTTTTTATTTCCTGCTCCTCCACCCACACCCTTTCTTCCCTTGCGGGGAACTGAGGCGGCTTTCAAAATATCAACTTAAAAGAACAACAGCAAAGAGCAGGGAAAACACACTCGTTAACATTTTTCAAACCAGAACACACACAATTGAAAGACGTGTCTTATGGAACAGATTTGAAAGGGACCCCCACTTATCTTTTGCCCACCAACTCCCCAAAAGCCCCTCTAAAGAAGTGGGTCTTCAATTACTAGCAGAATGAATGGGAGATGGGCAGTTCTGAGCCCGGCGAGTCTGGGGGCGGGGTGTGTTTGCCTACCAGCCCTGGGCTTTTGGTGCAAAAACTGCTCACTGATGTGGGACTTTTGTCCGGGGACGGGCGCCTATAATGGAGACTCCCTCCCCTTCCCTACCTCTTTCAGCGATTCTGTGGCCCCAAAGGGAATGAGACTAGCCGGTTGCCACTGGGCTGGATAGGAATTTTTGGTGGCTACCCTTGTTGGCCTTGGGTAGCCATGCATTTTCGCCCATCCCATTCCTCTTTTTGCATGGGCTGGGAACCCCATAATACACTTTCACAGCACTCAGGCGGGAAGTGCAAGAGATAATGATGTTCAGGTAGGCCCGAGTAAGTCTCCTTTAAGGCGCCAGACAGCTCTCGATAAAAAGTATAATATCATCTTGAATTTAGGAGCTAATAACAATGGCACGAGGTTAACAGCAGGCCAATAGGAGGGCTGTGATGGGACAGGAGAGTCACACTAATTGGGATGATGCTGAACAGGTGGGCAGCATCCTCCCATGCGTGAATCTCCTTGAATACATATGGCTTGGTAAGGGGATTAATCCCTTATATTATTCCTTGCACTACGTTTAAGGCCTGCTTAGCAGGCTAAAATATTAGTTGGTTGAAGTTATTCTTCTAAATGAACTGTGGCTCAATTTACCCAACATGCAGTTGTCTCGCCTCTTTATTTCCAGGGCTTGGGCAGCAAAGGGATTCAACCAAAACAAAGCAAAGTGTTCTGCTTATTTACCGCCCCTGACCACTTCAACAAGCCTATGGGCAATTTACAGTTTTAATTGCAGTATACAGGCTACACATTGCCCCCCTCCCCCAGCAAGCTGGGTACTCATTTTACTGACCTCGGAAAGATGGAAGGCTGAGTGAGCTTTGAATCATCTACCTGGGCTTGAACCCCAGGTCCTTAGCACAGTTTTAGCTGCAGTACGGACACTTAACCACTGAGCCACAAGGAGTTCCATAGACAATAATCTTAGAACTGCAGGACTATAGATAGATCAGTGCTTCCCAACCGGAGGGTTGAGACCCTGAAAGGAGCCACAACGTGTGTGTGTGTGTGGTTTTTTTTTTTTTTGAGGTTGTGTGTTATATGTGTTGTAGCCCGTGCTAAATAATTCCTTCCTTGACCTTTCAGAGCCAAATATTAAAATTAGTACGTATGTCTTTGCATGGGAAACAGGCTCTTTAGTGGATAAAGATGCCTCTACTGTCTGAGGAGGGATGAGTCTACCTCGTTAAAAATGCTTTTTTATGCAAACATGGCTGGGTTGTGTGTTTTTGCGGGTTGCATGGCTAGTATAAAAGGGGGATCACAACTCACAAAGGGTTTGCTATAGAGCAGTGGGGGCGAACCTTCAGCACTCCAGATGTTTTGGATCACAACCATTTTTTTAAAAGACCGAAGGCTGATCATTTCTCACAGTTTAGAGGACTGCCGTGGGTGACAGCCTATTTAGAAGAGGAAGGGCAATGAAGTTTAATTTCTGTGCTTCATCTGGCCAGGCACAAAGGCTTTGTTCATTCATTTGTTTGTCTTTAAATGCACGTCTCCTTCCCTTTATATATATATATTTTCCCTCAGGAAACAAAAATTGAGGAAGACATTTAATCACAGCTGAGGCCTTATTTGTGGATGGCAGTCAAATAGATTTCCACTCTTGCATTAACTTCTATTTGCAATTGAAGTGCTTCAATATAATGTGAACGGAGGCTCCCCGTACACTGAATTCTCACCACCATTTCCTGACAAATTAACTGCTGGAGTCGCTTTCAGAAATAGAATGTTAGAACCCTGCTGCATTACCAGAACAACTGGCCAAGGAGAAGGACCAATAAACATGAGAGAGTTTGAACCTCACATGTTTCTAGGCCTCATGGTTGCTGAGCATTAAACAGTAAGGCACATAACAATGAGGTGTGTGGGGTGATGGACCAATAGATAGCCTGATAAATGGAGGCAACTTCTTTTTAAAGTAACCACTTGCTGATATTTATGCTTATATTCAATCTTTCTTGCTTCCTCCTTCTCAATATTCTTGTTCTCCTTTGTTAACAAAGGTAGCTGAGCTTATGGTATATCCATAAGGGCTATGAGCTTCCTCAGCAATAGAGTCTTCTCTTGAAGAGCCTCGTGGCGCAGTGGTTAAATGCCTGGACTGCAGGTAAAATTGTGCTCAAAACCTGGGGTTCAATCCCAGGCAGCAGGCTTAAGGTTCACTCATCCTTCCATCCTTCCGAGGTCAGTAAAATGAGTACCCAGCTTGCTGGGGGGGACAATGTGTAGCCTGCTTAAATAAATTGTAAACTGCCCGGAGTGCTATTTTCAGACCATGGATAAGTGAATTAATGAACATTGACCCTGTGGATAAGGAGGCTCTACTATAATCAACCTTTCTTATTGATGAAATAATAACCATCTGAGCAGGGAGAACAAGATGGAGCATTCTTTAGACCAGGCATGTTCAAAGTCCAGCCCGGGGGCCAAATGTGGCCCATTTTAAATTTCCAGTGGCCCTCAGCCTCTTCTCCCTGCTGGCTCAGCCTGTCACTCATCCTTGAGGGCTGGCCCCTTCCTGTGTCTGCTGGAGATGTCAGCTTGCAGTTTTACAGTTTGCCTGCCCTTCCTGCCTCCATCCATCCCCTCCACCACTCGCCATGCCGACCCGCCCCTGGCTCCATTGCTGCAGTGTCTTCTCCTCCTCCTTGTGCAGGAGGGCAGCTTATGTGGGCAGCGGTGCATCTTGGGTGCACGTGGGCTGATTACCGGGCCATGCAACAGCTGCCGGACCCTTGGGTGCCTTAAAACTGGAGCATTTGCAGTTGTTGCAGATGTGCAGGGGACATGCCATTTCTCTCCCCTTCAGGCTGAAGAGTCGGCCCACACACATTTTCACCTCACCAAATCTGTTCCTCCTTGCAAAAAGTTTGAGCACCCCTGCTTTAGACCTCTTCCCCTCCCCACCTCGCCGCTGCCCTCATCGCTGTTCTCAGTTTTAGAGAGGCCAGTGTTGCTCCAGTCAAAAGTAATCCCCACTGCTCCAGTTCCAAACTGGTGATTCGCTGCCAGCTTCTCCGACTCACCCACACTTCATTCCTCCCAAACCAGACCTATAAATGCCTATGGACCATGAAGCTGTTAACCAGGCCACGGGTAACAGGGGGACATGCATCCCTGCAATTCCTAAGCACTAAACATGGGGTGTGCTTAACAGAGCCAAGGATCAAAGCCAGGAATGAGCCTAAGTGTGAGGGGAATCTATAGGTTGTCAGCGAGAAGTAGAGGTTAAAGAGACGAGACGGGAAGGGGAAAGAATCCATCAGCCATCTTCTGCACCGTGAGCAATAACACCTTCTCAAGGCACACTGTTTTAAAGAGAAGCAGAAGGGAAGAAAGATAGGCAGGCTCTCTTTTTGTTTATTGAGCAGTAAAGCCAGTGAGCCTTCAGCCAAAAAAGAAAGGCGATGCAAGGAGAATGAAAGAGTAGGACTGTGGCTTTTGGAGCATGACGGTCGGTCGACGGATATGATTTCCCCACTAAGTGGAGCCCAGATCTCATCAACGGTGCTTTTCAGCAATCTGTTTGGACTCTCCGGTCTAAGGAAGCTGCAAGAGGCTCTTCGTGCTTCTCCCTACACCCTAACAAAGGCAGGAAACCCTTGGTGGTTCTTCCATTTAAGCTGCCTGGATAGCACCTAGGCTGTCTCCAAAGCACTCTGGATCGTCCTGTTGCCTACAACATATACAAATATCTGGAGAGCCAGCCCTGTTAAGACAGCTGTGCAAACAGAAACAAGCTTCTGGCATTTTAGGGTTTGGCTAGATGCCTCACTTGCAGTGGGCCAGAGCAGGCTAAATAGGGTTGCTTAAAGTTGCGTAGACATGATATGCCTTGTATATAGATGGCATATTTGGCACAGCTCCCTTGAAAGGAAAGGGGGGAAAAGACAAAAGACGACAAAACCAAAAACCATGCTCTTCTATGCCTCCTCCAGTTTCATTCTCCTTTCAGAAGGAAACTTTCAATTTAAAAAAAAATCTAAAAGGTACAGAACATACAATGCAGTCCTCAGTCTATCCTTTCGCTGAACAGCAGAGGGAATATTTAATTTCCCAATCTTGCCAAGTGGCTCAGCTGTCTTCTTAAGCTGCTTAATGATATGGGGAAACTGAAAGTGGAGGGGAAAGTGACAGCAGCAACCCAGCCACTTTTGGTTTGATCCCAGTGATCATACGGGCTGGAAATTAATCAATCAGAGCTATTCTTAGCAGAATACCTCTAATAGAGTAGCCCCAGACAGGGAGAAAAAAATGTGCAAGTAGGAACACTCTCAGAACAGGCAGATTCACATGAGCACTTGCGTTGTGAGTTTGTTAGAGAAAAGATAGATAGATAGATAGATAGATAGATAGATAGATAGATAGATAGATAGATAGATAGATAGATAGATAGATAGATAGATAGATAGATAGATAGATGACATTTGCAAAATCAAAGCATTGGAAAATATAACTCACACAGTCCTTTACCACTAGCCATACAGACTTGGGGTTCTGAGCACTGTAGTCCAAACCATCTAGAGTGGCCAAAGGTTGCCCCTAGAATTGGGGATAAACTGCAGGCTTGGAAGTTCATGTTGGCTTGTTTATAGGCTTCAAAGCCCTGCCCCTTTAAATTAAAAAAATGGTTACCTCCAATTCTTGCATTGTATGCAATTCCCACGATGCAGTTGGAGTTGTTTGCAGATGCTGCCACTTCCCCTGCACAACGGGTGCCATGCCTAGGAAGAAGACAGAGACAGGATTCACAATTCAGCGTAAACATAGTGCAGCGCTGTAGCACAACCCAGAAACGGCAAGTCCGGGGGAAGTGTCGGCCAAACTGTTACCACTGGGCCCATGTTTGAGGTGTACATCTTCCTCAAGCAATATATCAGAGCTGGTTTAGAGGAGCTCTAACAGGTTCCTTCCCACAGTCTGGTCCTCACAACAGGCTTTCTGGGTAATGCTCCCCACCCTTCCAGTTCCTTCTCAGAATCTCATGAGTCACTGGGAAATACATCTAATTTAAAAGGCCCAGAAGGGAGGAGGTGGTGTCCCATCTCCTCCAGGCACTGCTACTCTCATCCTGCCCAAAGCAATGAAGGGGTTTTCTCCATTCAGCTTGTGCTGTTCTAAGGTAGTAGTTCCCAACCTTGAGACCCATGTGTTCTTGGACTAAAACTCCCAGAAGCCTTCATCACTTGCTGTGCTGGCCAGGATTTCTGGGACTTGTAGCTGAAGAACACCTTGGAACCAAAGGTTGGAAACCACTGCTCTAGCAGATCAATCAACCAACCAACCAACCAATCAATCAATCAATCAATCCATCCATCCATCCATCCATCCATCCATCCATCCATCCATCCATCCATCCATCCATCAATCAATCAATGTATCATAAATTAATTCCTTCCTTCCCTCCTTCTATCTATCTATCTATCTATCTATCTATCTATCTATCTATCTATCTATCTATCTATCTATCTATCTATCTATCTATCTATCTATCTATCTAGGGGGTTCCCAATGCCCAGCTCACAGACCGATCTAAAATATTTATTTTGTGCCCTAAGTCACAGGCTGTCAGGGCAGGTTACAGATCGGTATGAAACTATTTAAAAACATAAGATATGTAAAACAATTTAAAGCCAAACCATTACTTTGGTGTTTGCTATTAAAAGTTCAATTGTCATGACACTCAGACCAGTTCTTCCACCAAACACCTCCCCCCCCCTTTTATGTACACTTCCCAGTCAAATACCTTGAAATGTGTTGCTTAAATCCTTTCCCTAACACACTGCCTTGTTGTTAAACCAGGATTGCTTTATTCATGCAAAGCTGCACAGCTTACCCGAGAAAGACAAGGTCAGCTCGCTGCTGATCACCTCACTGGCATATACTGTATTGCATATAAAACTACACACAGAATATGGAGTTTTGGGTTTGAGGGGAAAATGCCTTCTCAGGGACAAGAGAACAAGGCTGAGGGTATGAACGGGGACCCTTTGAACTTGGCCACAAGCCAAATGGCCAAAGTCAAACCCTGAACAGCAAAAAGGAAAGTCCAGCTGCATTCGACAAGCCCACAGCCCAGTGTTTCTGCTTAGGTAGCAGCAACAGAAAAGATGATGGTCAGCCACCAATGGAGGAATCCCATCATTGGGCTCACCCCAGTGGCATCCAGGGATTGCCACTCATATAGGTAGAGATTTTCACCACTGCCACCTTTCTTTTTGTTCACAGTGCCCATTGTAGATGGGAGATCCTGGTCACTGCAGACAAGGATGGTGATGGTGGCATCAGCTGTAGCAGGTCTGATGTGTTCACTGGGGCAGCGAAATCAAAATAGATCAAATCAAAATAAATAGATTCAGGCGGACCAATGTCTCCATGGCATGTCCCAATGCCAGCCTGTAATATGCCTAGGTCTGCACTGGGCTCACTGGCTGAAATGGAGAATACTTTTGGCCACTTTTCTCTGCAAAGGAAAGTGGCAGACTAAGGAAATTTTAAGAAGGGAACATTTTGTTCTTTATCTTATTTGTGTTTTTAATGTTGTTCTTACTATGGGTTTTTTCTATGATGTTTGATAGGTGCTTTTAAAAAAAATATTGTAATTGTCTATTATTTGACTTTTCACTTTGTCCTTTTAAGAACGCAAGCTGCCTTGGCTCCATCATTCAGAGATATAGCTTTGCCATTTGGGACCTCAGGCAGAAGAAGTTTCCTCTCGAGTTCCACTCAACGTACACATGGGTCCTCTTAGAATCACTCTAGATTCAGAGACCAAATTCTCTCTGTCCAAATTGAGGGAAACACACACCCAGGGAGCAAGAGGGGTGCTTTCTTCCCCATTGCAGCCTTGTGTGTTCAGGTAGAGGCCCTGAGTTCGCAAGTTCCAGAAGTGTTTGACAACTAATCCACTCGCTTAATGAAGCGTTTGGGGGATTAATGTCATTAAAGGGAGAAATTTACAAAGGGCTTCCATTTGGGGGGGGGGAGGAAGAAAATTAATTCTTAGCTTCATCCTGGGAGTCTGGAGGCCACGTTTGCTTCACAGCCAGACAGCTGCAAGGTTCACAGTACAATCCCCACCCGTCAGGACAAAGGGATGCACGGGCAACATCATTTAGACCTCGCAAAGCGCAGCCGCAGTGGTAGAGAATTGCTCCTTCTCACTTTAACACAACAGTTGTCGTTCTTCAAGTCACACATTATATTAACCTCTAACTAAGTCAAAATGTGGAGATGCTCTCCACCCAGTGGTATTATTCCCACATTTGAATGCACAGAAACCCTGGTTTGTCCTGATGTTTAGAAACTCAGGCTGCAGTCCAAGCTGGGGGTGCAGACACAAGGAGAGAGGAAAAAAGGATGGAGGGGAAGTGGAAGTGTGTAGGGTTATTCCAATGATGGAATAGCAGTTGGGCTTAAGATCTGGAGCTTGGAGGGAGAGATGCATGTCCCTCCAGATGCTGTTAACTAGAGACTACCACCCGTGGTCATATAAAAAGCCACCTGCTTTCTTGTCCAAATTTAAAAGGCTTTCCCAAAATGACCTACGGCAGTGCTAAAGAAGGGTGTGATGGGAGTAAGAGGTGGCATCACACGGGGTGGGTAGGTTATAGGAGATATATGCTTGTGTTGCGGGCATAACTAGCAGTAAGACTATGAAGATCATTTCAGAAGATCTGAGCATGAGAAAGTTAAATGAGCAAAATCTTCAGGTAATGGTGTATCAGCACAGAAGATGGCAAACCATCTGGGCTGGCAAACAAACACGGCCATATTACAGTTGTTAGGTCATTTATAAATGGCATAGCCATGTCTATACCAGGAATGCTGGCAAGTCTTTGGGTCCAGGGTACAAATCTGAGTCTTTGATGTCAAATCCTAAGTTCAAGTCTTTGGTATCAAGTCCTAAGTAAAAGTCTAGGACTTTGGTGCCAAGCTCCAAGTTCAAGTCTAAGACCTAAGACTTTGCTACCAAGTACCAAGTCCACGTTTTTGGTATCAAGTCCTAAGTTTCAAACCCCAAGTCCGACTCCCTATGAAAAATAAGCTTTTCCTCCCCAGAGGAAAAAAGAGATGGGTGGGTGGGTTTTATGAATTAAAAAACAAACCCAAGTGTGAGTCAGAGGAGATGATAGACAAACAGAAAGAAGGTGTGCCGTCTGTGTTGACTGATGATGAGAAGGAAGATGATAAAGAGGGAGAGACAACGCGAAAACGGGAGACGTGTACAAAAAGCATAAGGACAATATCCTTAGAGGAGCTGGGTAGCACACAGGAGCAGAAAGAACCCACGGTGCTGTGGGCAATAGAGGAATTAGAGGATGAGTGGGAGGAGCGTGACATAGGTGGCGCGCGGGAGGTGAAGGAGGAGAATGACAGTTGGGAAGAGGGGAAAAAGACAGTTGGGACTCAGACGCTACAGAGCCGCCTGAGTGAGAAGGAGCAGGTGATCCGTTCTAAGAGAAATGAAGAGATCACCTGGGCCGTTACGGTCAAACCCCTAGGCTGGCCAGAGAATTCGGAGAAATTCCAAAGAGAATGGCGGAGGGGCAGAAATATAGTCCCCATGCCCCTTTGGGCGAGACATCCATGTTGTGGCACACCGTGCCAGGGTCGGGTGAAAGGAACGCATCCTTTCCCTTAGAAGATCCGGAGATTATAATCAACCCATTTGAAACCAGTTTGACAAATACGTTGTTATTAGAGAAAGTTGATAAACCTTATTCTATGTTTGAAGTTTGTAACGAAGAAGCAACCTACGGAGAATTCAAATCTGTATGTAATAAAAACCCGTTTAATGTTGAACCAGCAATTACGCCTCATCTCTTCTGTGAGTCTGAAAGATCCAATTATCCCAAGGAACCCTCACAAATTGGTGCCCAACGCGGTTTGAATATCAACAAACAAGAGATTAACGACAACCGACAAGACAAGATCATAGAAATGCTGGCGGAACAAAATCGGTTACTTTTAACTCAACTCACTCGATCTAATAACCAGAACAGCTCAATCCACAACACTTCAGACTACATAGGACGAAATACATGGGTCTCTAACCCTGCACCAGTTCGAATGCAGAAAATGTCAAAAGAAGATGATCCAGAAGCTTACATGAATACTTTTGAAAGGGTAGCAACAGCAGCTCAGTGGCCACGAGAACAATGGGCACTTATCCTTACTCCATGCTTAACAGGACCGTTGCAAGAAATTGTGGATGCATTAAGTCCAGATGATGCATCCGACTATCAAAAAGTTAAAAATGCAATTTTATTAACACTGAACTTAACTCCGGAGGCATATAGGAAGAAATTTCGCGCTCTTACCTTCAAAGTTGGCATGCAACCGCGTACATGGATACAGAGACTCAAAGCCAATGCCGTCAAGTGGCTGCGCCCGAATGAGAACACCAAGGATCACGTAATTGAATCCATCATAATTGAACATGTGCTTAATTGCATACCTACCCATGCGGCGGCATGGGTGAAGAGGAATAGACCCACGTCATTAGATGACGTCATCCATATTTTAGAAGGTCTCGAAATAGCGGAAGACAAGACGAACCCTCGCGAGAACATGGCGGAGAAAATATCATCTCGCGATAACTACACCTACGAGAAATCATACGATCCCGCGAGGATATCAGCAAAAATGGCGTCGGGAGGAACAAGCGGACCAAGCGGAGTACTGAACGCCGGAGAAAAAATGATCCAAAGAGGAACCCGAGGACTTTCGAGAGCTACTTTTATAGCCAGAAATATCGGCACCAAACCTGTATGTTATGGCTGCGGTTCCACGCAACACTTCCTCCGCGACTGTAAAAAGACAGATTGTTCATGGGGAGGCCTCGACGCGGATAAACCGCGGCCTACCAAAACTTTTCGGGATTGGGAAATTATTGCTTATGTTGATGGGAAACAGGTTACAGCTTTTATTGATACAGGATGCGCTAGAACTTTAGTTAGAGATATCTTCGAAAATGCAAATAATAAGGTCATCAATATCAAGTGTATTCATGGGGATTCTAAAGCGTATGGAACCGCTTGGGTACATGTAACAATTAATGGTCAGACACACAAAATGAATGTTGGAATTGTACCTAATTTGTCACATGAGATGTTGATAGGCAGGGATTGGCCTGGAATTAATGATTTATTGCGTACACAGGAAGGACTACTGGGGGACGAAGAGGTGGACAGCAGAACAATACGAGAGGAGATGACCCAGGCTAATCGCGAACGGGTGAGGTTTTTACAACAAAACGACTCTACTTTAGAATTTGTTAAACAAAAAATTGCTAATTTATATTGCAATGATAATTCGCTTCCTGGATTTGTGGAAAATGAGGGTTTAATGTATTATGTAAATCATAAGGGTTTAAACAAATTGATTGTACCAGCACCGTGGAGGAGAGAAGTCATGAGATTAGCACATGATATCCCAATTTCGGGTCACCTAGCACTCGATAAAATGATGAAAAGATTAGAACAACGGTTTTGGTGGCCCTCAATGAGGAAAGAGATAGAAAAATATTGCCTCTCATGTAAACAATGTCAAATGACACAACGCAAGCCAGCACCAGGCGCAGAATTAATACCAATGCCTATAGTAGATCAACCCTTTGATAGAATTGCATTAGATCTCATTGGCCCTCTTCCAAAATCGTCAGGAGGACATCTTTATGTCCTAGTTATAATTGATTATGCGACGCGATACCCTGAGGCCATCCCCTTACGAACCACATCAGCTAAAATATTGGCACAAGAGTTACTAAAGGTTTTTTCGAGACTGGGATTTCCCAAAGAGGTCCTGACGGACCAAGGCAGCAATTTTATGAGTACAACTTTCAAACAGATGTGGAAGATATTAGATGTGAAACCCTTAAAAACCACAGTTTACCACCCACAAACAAATGGTCTCCTTGAGAGGTTTAATAAAACTTTAAAAAGCATGCTTAGAAAAATTATCATGGATAACCCTAGAAAGTGGCATATCCTATTAGACCCCCTGATGTTTGCAATTAGGGAGGTGCCTCAATCTTCCACAGGATTCTCTCCATTCGAATTGCTATATGGGAGAACTCCAAGGGGAATATTGGATCTATTAAAAGAGGAATGGGAGAATGGGGAAGATACTTCTAAAACTACGGTTAAACATGTTATAGAGATGAGAGACCATCTATACAAAATTCAAGATGAGGTAAAAAAGAACTTATACCACACTCAATTAGGACAAAAACAAAGATATAACCAAAAAGTCAGAAAACGAAGTTTCACGGTAGGACAAAAAGTTCTTTTACTATTACCTCTGGAAGGGAGCAAGTTACTCGCTAGATGGCAAGGCCCTTATGAAATTACCAAAAAGCTTAATGAAGTAGATTATGAGCTACACATGCCTGATAAACCAAAATCTAAATGTGTATATCATGTAAATTTGTTAAAAGAATGGCATGACAGAGATGTGTTATTGGCTGAGGTCGAGGATGATGAGGATTTAGGACCAACATGGCAGGTAAAAGACAAATCGGAACAGCATGTACAAATCTGTCAGGATTTATCCACTAGTCAACGATCTCAAATAGCTGAGCTAGAGAAAGAATACAAAGATACATTTTCTAATATTCCGGGCACTACCAACTACTGTGTACACTGAATACAAACTTCAAGTAACCAAGTTGTTAGGGATCATGGCAGGAAATGGCCGAGACATTTGATTCCCGTAATTGAGGAGGAGGTTAAAAAAATGTTAGATTTAGGAGTTATCGAGCCATCCAATAGTCCTTGGAGAAGCTACCCAGTAGTTGTCCCTAAACCCGATGGGTCAGTGCGATTTTGCATAGATTTCCGAAAATTAAATTCTGTATCTAAATTTGACGCATATCCCATGCCCCGCGTGGATGACTTGTTAGACAAGTTAGGAGAATCCACATATCTGAGCTCCTTGGATCTCACAAAAGGTTATTGGCAGATCCCCTTGCACCCGGACGATAGAGAGAAGACCGCATTCGGAACTCCAATTGGACTGTATCATTTCACCAAAATGCCATTTGGCCTCCATGGTGCATCAGCGACCTTCCAAAGACTCATGGATAAGGTTCTTCAACCAGTTAGGGACTTTGCTGTTGCATACATTGATGATGTAATTATTTTTAGTAAATCTTGGGAAGAACATTTGACACATCTTCGAGCGGTTTTGGCGGAATTGAGAAAAGCAAATTTAAAGGCAAATCCTACTAAATGCAAAATTGCTCAACTACAAGTTAAATTTCTAGGTTTTGAGTAGGACAGGGTAAAATTTTCCCAATGCAAGATAAGATAACTAAAGTATCAGAATGGTCCCGGCCAATTACTAAAAAAGAAGTACAACAATTCTTGGGCCTAGCTGGCTATTATAGACATTTCATCCCACATTTTGCAGATATCGCTGCACCTCTGACCGATCTCACACGAAAAAAGCTACCAAGAATTGTTAGATGGTCTTCTATTGAACAAACAGCTTTTGATACCCTTAAAAAGAAATTGTGTTCATATCCAGTAAGGGTAGCTCCTAACTTCTCAAAACCGTTCATACTACAAACTGACGCTTCTGAGAGAGGTATTGGGGCAGTATTATCACAAATGCAGTCCGATAGGGAACATCCCATACTATTCTTGAGTAGGAAATTGTCAAAGAGGGAGCAAAAATATTCAACAATTGAAAGAGAAGCGTTAGCGGTAAAATGGGGTATGTCTTCCCTCAAATATTATTTACTAGGAGCACCTTTTATTCTTGTCACGGACCATGCACCCCTGATTTGGTTAAATCGCATGAAAGATGTTAGTCCTCGTCTAACACGCTGGTACTTGAGTATGCAACCATTTTCCTTTGAAGTTAAATACAAAAAAGGAAGAGATCATCTTAATGCTGATTATTTCTCCCGACAGGGACCATGGGCTCGACAACTTGAGGATCAGACGGCCCACTCGAAGGGGGGGGTGTGAGTCAGAGGAGATGATAGACAAACAGAAAGAAGGTGTGCCGTCTGTGTTGACTGATGATGAGAAGGAAGATGATAAAGAGGGAGAGACAACGCGAAAACGGGAGACGTGTACAAAAAGCATAAGGACAATATCCTTAGAGGAGCTGGGTAGCACACAGGAGCAGAAAGAACCCACGGTGCTGTGGGCAATAGAGGAATTAGAGGATGAGTGGGAGGAGCGTGACATAGGTGGCGCGCGGGAGGTGAAGGAGGAGAATGACAGTTGGGAAGAGGGGAAAAAGACAGTTGGGACTCAGACGCTAGAGAGCCGCCTGAGTGAGAAGGAGCAGGTGATCCGTTCTAAGAGAAATGAAGAGATCACCTGGGCCGTTACGGTCAAACCCCTAGGCTGGCCAGAGAATTCGGAGAAATTCCAAAGAGAATGGCGGAGGGGCAGAAATATAGTCCCCATGCCCCTTTGGGCGAGACATCCATGTTGTGGCACACCGTGCCAGGGTCGGGTGAAAGGAACGCATCCTTTCCCTTAGAAGATCCGGAGATTATAATCAACCCATTTGAAACCAGTTTGACAAATACGTTGTTATTAGAGAAAGTTGATAAACCTTATTCTATGTTTGAAGTTTGTAACGAAGAAGCAACCTACGGAGAATTCAAATCTGTATGTAATAAAAACCCGTTTAATGTTGAACCAGCAATTACGCCTCATCTCTTCTGTGAGTCTGAAAGATCCAATTATCCCAAGGAACCCTCACACCAAGTCACGTTTGGGTCAAGCCATGACTTAAGTCCAACTTGACAGTGAGTCCTGCAACTCAAGTCCCCATACTTGGTCTATGTTAGTCCATTGGTGGGCTAGGAGGTGGAGAGAGTTGCCAACTTTTCACTGGCCGAATTCTTGTAAATAACTAAACAGCTGCCAGAAATTTAAACAGGAGCAGGTGTTGCTAACACAGAGAGAGATGCAGTGATCAAGAAAGCTTTCCTTGCTTGTCCTCCAGCTGTCCCCAACAACCAAGCAACCTTGGCAGAAAAGAGTTGTCCATCCAACCTTAGCTGCTCTGTTTCTTTACTAAGTTCTTGCAAGAAAACAAATACTGAACTTTCTGGAACCTTTGGAAGTAAAACCAGGCACTGCTGAGGCTGTTTACACAAAACAGGTTCAAACTTACCTGATTTACATTCTTCACTTCCCTGAATTCAGATTTTTCCCTTTCAAGTGCAAAATGACCCTTTTCATTTGTCATTCAGCTTTCGAATATTCTACGGAAAAGCATGGATGTGCCAGAAGTCACTGAATTAGGTAACCCTTCCATCAGCATGGGCTTGATGGAATATATATTAAATTTGTTCTTTAAAAAAGAGAGAGTTGAACCAGTAAATTGTCTCATAGTTCAGGATGAATCAAGCTATTAAAAAAATGACATACTTGTTTTCATTGGTGGCATCATAACGTGGCGTTGGGTCTTCATCGTTTCCGTTGACATCATAGCTTGCACGGGGGTCCTGGAAACAAGGCAGAGGTCATTGCCTTTCTCAGCAAAATTAATTCAAGTTCATTCCCTGACATCTTCAGCTAATTGGCTGTATATTAAGGTATCTTACAACTTTTTATCCCACCCTCCAAAATGGGAGGAAATTAGACTGGCTGAAGTCAGCTGTCCTCCAACAGGACAAGGATCCCAGATTCAACCTAAACGATTGATTGGAATCTCCTGCTTGTGAAAAAAAAATGGCAAAGCCAACCTCTCCTACACTCATTCACTGGTCCTTTTCAGACTATACCAAAAGGCTAGTCTGAATTAAAAAAATCTTTGTTCAGTAGCAGAAGAATAATAGAGAAAGGGACAGGCATTATCACCCACAGCCAGGATTTCCTGATTTCCTACTTTTCTATGTCCTCGATGAATAGACCTCTGAAGGTGGAAGAACAGCATGAAACCCTCTCTCCCAAAACCATGACCTCAGGTGTGTTTATAAGAGAAAAACCACAGTGGCCATCTTGACTTTGGATGCAATAGCTCTACACAGCGATGTTGTGTTGTGCTCAAATAAGTCTCCAAAACTGATAAAGTGCACTTCCAGGGGTGAGGGTGGGGTTATTTGGGGGACTATAACTCAGATATCTTTACTAAACATGAAGGAGGTGGGGAGGAGAGTCATCTGATGAGTCAGTCCAAGTTTGGCAAACATTGGATTTGGGACATCCCAGTTAGAGTCCCCAAGTCAGCTGGTAAAGAGCACTTTCCTGAAGGGACCTGCTTTGTGGAACTATAAATCAGATGTCCCAAATCCAGCCATCACCAGACATGGCTGAGGTGGAGAGGAGAGTCCTCTGAAGACCATGTACAAATTTGGAATCTCTACGTTGCATAGGGGCCATTCTGTCATTCCTGGAAGTCCCAAATTACATGAACCACGAGATCGTTTCATTGGAAAGTTGGTGAAAGCTTATGCAAGTCTGTGGCTCATGGATTTCAAACCATCACCAATGATCATTTTCCCGTTCCCATCTCCAACAGTTGCCCTCTTGGTCCCCCAACACATTCATGCTTGAGAAGCTTTAATCCTTCTAAGGGTAGCCTGAGTTCAACTTGGTGATCTCTCGACATTAAATTGCACCATGACTATCAAGCCCTCAGCTATCCCTAAGCTACAAAATCAGAGAACTACATCCACACCCTTCGGGCCATTGCATGGACTCAGGGTAGGTGTTGCTGATTTACATCTCAACCTGATGCCAAAATGGCTCAGAAGGAACTTCAGCTGCATTTTGTGAGACTGGCAACCGCACACTTGGAAAGGACTATAATATTTAGTGTGTGCAGCCATGTGTTCCAGGTTTACTCACATAGTTTTGTACAAGATCCGGATGATGCTTCTCTATGCCGTCATCGAGAATGGTTATGACTACATCTTTGCCCGTATATCCTCTTTGCCATGCGGCTAGGACATTCATTTCGGACCGACATTCGCTGTCATTATCTTCACAGTGCTAAGGGAAAAGATGGCAATACCTTACAAGTTTCCTTCCCAGACTCCTCCCAAAAGGACCTTGTCAGTAGTGGCAACGTATAATGAAATGAGAGTGACTGTTCTCCATATGGCCATCCACCTGTGGAACTCAACTCTCCAGAGAACCTTGCATGGTGTCAACATCCTCATTCTTCTACTATAATCATATAATACTATAATCACTATCATTATGGGTGCCTAAAGACAACCTCTGGGTTGGAGAGATAGGCAGGATATCTCTCAGTGCCATTTGCGGGGAATCATAAGCAGGGGAATACATCTTCTTAGGAATACCCTGAAGCAAATGGTGAGCCACTGTGTGAGGTAGAATGCTGGACTGGATGGACTGTGGCCTGTACCAGCAAGGCTGTTCTTATGTTCTTATGTTAATCATATAAGTCACGTTGGAAGCATACCAAAAGAACAATTTGGACTCTTTTTAAAACAACAAGACTCAAGGCTGTAGTCTGGCACAGCCTCAATGAGACCGACATCTGAGTAAACCAGCCTAGAATTCCACTCTTCTCTTGCAACTTTTCAATACTTGAAAAGCAGGTTCATTGGTTTCTGTTTTCTACCCATGAAAACATACAGCCAAAGAAAGCCTGCAGTCAACTGGGTGACTCAGCAGTCTGTGAATCATGCCTTACAGACCCTAACATTTGCCCAACTAGTTTTACTGGGCAAGGGTACGATCCTGCGCATGCACGCACGCACTCTCACACAAGTGTATAGTTACCATGTACCACATTTCAGGCCAGAGCGGGTCGTTGAAGGAGACAAACCGGTGGTTGCGTCGGACCCGCCTCTTGACTCGGCGCTTCACTTCCTGTTGCTGAAGCCACCTGACCTGGAAAATTAAAACACAAGACGGACCTGCTGTATCGATAAAATGAGTAAACAAAGTCCTTAGCAAAATCAACGCTAGCTCGCCTACACACTTGCAGGTATATTATAGATCACCAAGTCACACCTGTCTTGCTAGTACTGTGATAGTGTTTTTCAAGGCAAGCTTGATGTTTCCACTGCACCACACGTAGTTGAATCAAAAAGGCCCTTTATGACTCTGTTCCATTCAGCAAGCCCAACGAGTCTCCAAAATTCCAAAAACCAGGTGCCGCCACAAAGAAGGCCCTTTCCCCTCCCTGTTTGATCCTTGAATGGCAAATGCCCTTCCCTTTTATCTGCAGTACATTTTTGTTCCATCTACTCAGAACTAAGCCACACTCTGTCCGTTAAGAATTACTCCCTGTTTAGCAGTTGTAGAAGTGAAATCTAAGAAGCTTGAGTCCACTTCCAAAGAATGTTGGCACACTTCAAGGTGACTTATTGGACAAAAACCAATTTTTGGCTATTAAAAATGATTCCTATCCATGTAGACAGCACTTCTGTACACAACTGCCTGCCATCTTCTGCTTTTTCTTTTGTATCTTGTTCCCTTTTTGAAGTCCAAACAAACTCTGGAACAAAGAAACAGCAACTTCATTTTGAGTTCAATTGATGCCAAAAATTTATTTCAAACAAATGTCTTTTGGGGGAGTGGTTGTCCAGGAACCCTTCAGTGAATTTTCATAATGAAAGTCACGAGGGAGAAAAAATATCTCAAATGCACCCCTTGCTGCTGAGTAGCTTTGAGATGGCAGATGTTCTACAGCTGTAGCAACCCCTTGCAGAACATTAGCAAGATAAATCAGATTATAAGCAGGCTGCAGGCTGAAAGGACGAGGCTAGGGGAGCATGTTTATTCATTATAAACAGAAGAGGATTATAACAATGAATAGATCCAAACCTCACCACACAAATGCCTTGGGGGAATTAATTTTCTCTCTCTCTCTCTCTCCAACCATTTCAATGATAATTTCTTGAGGAAACCTCCTCCCCTTCCCCCTGCCATGACCAACCAAATCTCGGATTAAACTCCAAAAGTAAGAAAGAACCCCTGCAGGCATTAAGAAGATCTTGTGGTGGAATCTCAGCCGGGGAGGTTCCCTACACACAGATTAGTTAATAATAATAAATCACAGCCCCAGGGTGGGAGTGGGGGAAACCAGCACTGACCTTTCAAAAACTGTGTTTTGCCATTACTGGGAAATGAGATCCATCAGATATTTAATGTGCTCCACCAGTTCCCAAGTTATTATTTTAGAGGACCATTACATACTCCACCACCACCCCGCCTTCAAGCCTCAGGAGCTTTCAGGAAATATATTTTTTTTAAATCCATGGTTTGATTAGGAAGAACGGGATTTGTTCTCTTGGGATTTATGGCCAGGCGTACCAGAAGGGAGGCGTACACATTCGTACTCACACGACTCATTCATCTATGTCTTGTCTTGTCTAGACACAACTCCTGTCAAAGCTAGGAGGCAGGGCAGGAATGCCATCAAGTGAGGTGAAGCCACGCACAAGTTGGCCCCAGCCAATAAGATGGTCGCTTAGTTACAAGGGCCAAGCAAACAACCCTGAGCCCAAAAAGTGTTCCAGGAGAACCACCTAACATATCCTGGACTCTTGCTTCCCCCCCCCTTTTCTTGTTGTGGGACGGTCTCCTCTCAGTTTTCATAAGCCAAAGTTTCAAGATGGCGGACAGGGTAGATTGTGGAGGTGGCTCCTGGATCTCTAAATTTCCACTCTTTGCTGCCCTCGCAAGACTGGATGGATGATAGCAGCAGGAGCTCAACATGCTAAAATTTCCTGATTGTGCACTAGGAGCTAAGATGCCAGGAGCGAGAGAGAGAGAGAGAAAGAGACCCTCAACCCCTACATGGTCAAGAAAATAGGCACATTCAAACCCTCGTTTATGACTCCAGCTCAGAGCACCTATGTGGCTTTTACCTGCAATGATCCATGTGTTTCCCTTGAGAGGGAGCCTGCAGTCAAGCCCACCCAAGGAGAGAACAAAAGCTTTGTGTACATCATTACATGCTGCTAATTGGCAACCTGATTACAGGCCCATTATCAGCCGGGCCTCAATGTTCCAACGCACAGGCTGAGACATGTACAACACAGCAGCATGATTCAATTTGCTGGAGAAAAGATGAGAGAAAAGACCCACCCAAATTGCTCTGGAACTTAAGACGAAAGCATTATTCACCAACTGCTGAAATAAGCAATCAGGATGCAAAGCTAATAGGGAGCGTCTAATGGGATGGCTTGATAGTTCTACAGAGAGGATTCCTCAAACTTGAGTGCAGCTCATCAGGCTTGATTCTCCTCTATAGAAGGGTATATGAGAAAGTTTTGTATCTATTTGTGTCTCATCACCTTCGCAGGTGTATTTGATGAGGATACAGGAGAGGGCTTCCTCTATGGCTGCTCTTAGACTTTGGAAATCTCTCCCACAAGATGCCAAGTTGGCCCCATCCTTGCTGCTCTTCCCCAGGCAGGTGAAGGCCACCTGAGTAGGGCACTTAAACAGAGAGTTGTGCTTTACTGCTTGTTTTGTTTTAGTTGACCATGTTATAGTGTGGTGCTTGTTTGAGTCTCTTCAGTATTTGTATACCTACTGTTTTTAGCTTGACGTGTTGGCTTTTAATTTAGGTAAGCCACCTTGAGTCCCTTTTAAGGAGAACAGTGAGGTAAAAATATTGTAAATGAGTCAATTATCATTTTCTAATCCAAAATGCAAACAGTAACACAGTGCCATTTCAGAAGACGATACACTTTATGGAATTATTACCGGGTTGCAATGAAAGGCATTCACTCCTGTTTTGATACCCTGCTTGTATTTTGCAGAATAAAGACAAATGCCTCTTGGTGCCTTTGTAATCCATTATATGTACATTTTACAACATGGAGAAGTACAAGCAGGCAGACTTGTTTGGACACTAACTTTTCCGTGTGATTCCAGGAAAGGAGAAGTGTTTGAAGAAGAGCAGACATTAAAAGAAGCTTTGCATCTTGATGGAGAGTTACTGACCTCTGAATAGCAGAGTGGTTCCCAGCCTTATTCCCCAAGATGTCCTTGGACTACAACTCCTACAAATCCTGCCTAGCATTACTAGTGCTGAACACGCCTGGGAATTTTAGTCCAAGAACATCTCGGGAGCCAAGGTTGTGGGAGCAGCGTGCCTTTCCATCAGTCAATTATGGGGCGTGTGTGAACAGACTCATTTGACTCAGGCAATTTCACTGGAAGCATTTGACTGGCCATTCAGAATAAGAGAGCATTGCACCAGACAGGCCTTCAGTGTGATCCTCTCCCTGAGTTCACATGTTCTTTCAACTGTGGAATTTCTCTGTTCCTGGAAAATTCTACTGGAAAGCTACAGACTTCAGTTGTTGCTTTTCCCCATTGAGAAGGACAGGTAAATAAGCATATCAGTTCAAGGCATTCTCCTAATCTCTCCTGGGGCTAAAGAAAGAAAAAAAAATCAACACACAATCTTTCACCTTTAAAGAAGAAAAGGGCAATAATTTGGGGTTGTTGTTTTTTTGCTTTCTTCTTCTTCTTCTTCTTCTTCTTCTTCTTCTTCTTCTTCTTCTTCTTCTTCTTCTTCTTCTTCTTCTTCTTCTTCTTCTTCTTCTTCTTCTTCTTCTTCATTTGTAGTGCTCCACAAGCCTGTTATTCCACTAAATCAGTTTTGACAAGGACTGAGAAAGATTCATAATAATCTATAATCCAAGAACTGTGGAGCTGGAAGAGACCCTGTGGATGATGTATTCCAGTTCCTCTCAAGGAATGGGGAAATGAACTCCCAACCTCTGGTTCCATAGCTAGAGACCTAATGTGTTGAGCTATACACCAGTCCTTAAACGGGTAGAATATTTGCTTTCATTCTTTTGCCACCTTTCCTCCCTATTAAGCATGCATATTAGAGTACAGGCAGGTCTTTACATGTGTTTGTGAGTGTGATTTATAGTGGCAATTAGAAAATGTGGGAATTTGCTAGAGAGGGCACAAACGACTAGTTTGGTGGTTCGTGCTGGTCCGTTTATCAGCTGAATAGGTGCCCAGTGCTTCAAAGCATCCAGAGCCAGCATTTGTAGGAGGTGGGGCAGGGATGCCAAGCCATTGCCCTGAGTGGGGATAGGCCTTTGAAGCACTGAATGTTTTACAACTCATAAACAATATGGGACGAACTCCCAAACCAGCAATTTGTTCCATCTCTATTCTACTGCTGTCACAACTGTTAATACAATAACAGTTCATGTACTGCACTCCCCCCACAAGGTCTACGAAAAGCTAGAAAACAATTAATTTGGGGCTGCCAGCTCACAGAGGTCCCCAAGCAGCCTAGATAATCCTCTGACTCAGAGTTGTAGTACAATACAGTAGTTTCTCCATGTTCGAGTCCCCACGTAGCTTTGTCTTCTTCAGCACATAATGTAAACACACAGTTATGTACTCCTTTGGACATACAATAACACTCAATTCATTTAGATGCCCAATCCTGTCCCTAGAGGATGATTCCTCCCCCCGCCCCCAGCTTGACTGACCTGGCGGGGGAATCAACAGGAGCTCTACAGAGACACTTTCCCAGCATTCGAGAGTGAAAATGTTGTGCAGCTTTATGAAAACAAATATTCTCTCCTTTCCCCTACCAAGGAAGGCGAGTTAAATTGAAAGGGACAGTCTGTTACCCATGAAGGGAAGGCACTTGATCTACCTACCAGTTAGTGTTGGCCAAAAAAATTAAAAATCACCCATTTCAAACAGCCTCTGGAAAGGGATGCATATTTCAAACAAAATGTGAATAAACTGAGGCAGATCTAAAAGCAGCCAGCCACTTAGCTGTTTTCAAAACAACCCCCTCACAGAAAGAGCTCCTTATATATAGGTCTTTAAAAACACCGCTGTTTGTTGCCTTTCCCCTGTTAAACTTGAGGGGGCATTACTTCTCACGTAAGAAAAGACTTCCTTAATTACTCTGTGTGTATTCATGCATCTCCATTAAACGTGCCTCTCAAATAGCAAAGTCATCTGCTAATGTGAAGGGAGGGATGTACTCATGGATTATGCATCCAAGGCAACATATTTAAATCCTCTCAGCTAGGTAAATGCCAAGAGAAGCAATGGAAAATATATTTGGCTCATGTTGAAGCGGACTAAAAACACCTGCTTTTCTGTGGAGACATATGGATTCCGTTCTCCACACCCAAGCTCCTCCGCTTCTCTCCTGAGGCTCAAAAACTCCACACTTGAAGAATGGATAGCTTTGTCATATAGCGACCAAATTGGCCATAATTTTTTATTTACTTGAGGTTTAAGGTATAGCAATGAGCGGTTCAGGGGGGAGGCAAAGGTGTTTTCAGAAATAAGGGGAAGATCAAATTCTAGATGGGACGCCTATGGATTGTTGACTTGACAGTAGTTTTTACCTGCGTTCATTCGTACAGATGGCAAGTTTTAGATTCCCAGGAGGGTGGGAGGGAGGCAAGTCCTGTCTCCATGAGCACAGCATGTGTCTGTTGAGTTGGCTGCACTGTTTATTTTCAGCTACCGGGTTGAATGTTTATAGGTCAGTATTTCAAGCAGGGATGTGAACTAGCAAGCAAGGGTACCATTCAAGAGGGTGGGAGGGATATTTTGATGGATATTTACCTCAGGAAATAAAAAAATAGCTGGCAGAGCTAAGTTAAAGAGGAAATTATATATATAAGCCAAATATAGACAAGCAGTACAGAAATGGAGGGAAGCTGAGAGACCCAGGGGGAGGTGAAGAGAAGCGATAAGGGCTCCAGAAGCAGGCAGCTACCTGAGAAGATTGAATCCATGGATATATAGCTGCAATAAAAGGCCTTGATAACACAAGGACCTCGCCGAGTAGCTATATTTGTTTAGTTCTGGTTGCTCACTTATCATTGTGCTCATAAGCGTATTGTGTGTGAATGTCTGCCACCACTCAGATTTAAAGGCCTGCTGACAGGTTTCTTCAGAAAATTCTGTGAGACATGTTACAATCTTTTCCCCTCTCCTGGTCTTCTCCTCATGATCTGAAACAACTCCACCAGACAGACCTAGAAATCTGGAGGCTGGTCTAGCGGAGAGAGGCGCAGAATCTATCATAGTTGTATACAACCAACTAGAGATGGACACGAATAAAAAAAATGGTGTTTTGGTTTTTCGTTTGTTGTTGAGAGGTCCGTTTCGGTTCGTTTCCATTTTTGTGAATTTTTGAAAAATTTTGTTTTTGTTTTTCGTTTATTCATTTTTCATTTCTACCCGCTTTTTGCGTGATTTTTAAAGCATTTCCGTGCGCGGGCGTCCCCCAATGCCCCAGACCAGAGGGAAAACACTAAAAAAATTGATGCTGGCAGAGACACAGTATAGAATAGGGGCCTTTTTTACACGACCCCTAAGATCTGCTGGCCACTTAAATTCGGACCAAAGATCTTAGGGTTCATCGCTCTTCCTGCCTTCCCACCCCCTCCGCATTTCCTGGTTGCTGGCTGCGTGAGGGGAGGGAGAAAAAGAGAAAGAAAAGCATGCCGCTCACCTCGTTCTGCCTCTCATCTCTGTAAAAGTAGCTCTTAAAGGGGCGGGAGCCAAAAAACAAAAAACAGAAGCAAGGAGAGCCCCGCACTCACTATCCTTACACCAGATCAAATAATTTTCACCTCCAAAGAGCAGGTACCTGAAAGCTGTGCTGGGATGCGCTAAAGTGGGCGTGGTTGCACTTAATTTCCTGTTAACTCTGGAGCTGGTGGGTAAACATTTTTAAGCTCCGGAGCTGGGAGCCATTTGCCCCGGAGTTTAGGGGTCGTGTATAAACGCCCTAGGTACGCAGGGAGGCTGCAAAGGCAGCGGCGGGCATTGCCCAGGGTACAAGGCAGCCACAGAGTGACTGCACTGCAGGGCAGGGGAGGTTACCCACCGAGAGGTACGCACACACACATGCACACAGGAGGCTGCAGAACTGAAGCTAGAATCGCAGAGATAGCAATCCCACCCTAACTCCCACTGGAGACTGCAAGGAGGACAGGGGCTGCCAGAGCTTTTTATGCCCTCTGTGGCTGCCAGACCTGCTCAGTCTGAAACCTGGGCATGCTATTGATTGAACATGATCCCATCACATGGCTTGCCTCCATTTTGTGGCTGGTGTCAACCTCCATTTTGTCATTCTTAAAGGGAAAAGAAAAATACATTGCAATGGGAGAAGACAAAAACAAACATTTTAAGGCCCCCAACCCCCTGGTAGGTAATAATTTCAAATAATTATTGCATGATTGCTGCGTTTTTACGGATGTCCAGGGTGTTTTAATACCCAAGAAATCAATATTAGGCATCTGGGAGCCATTTCTCAGCGATCTGAGAAAAGACATAAATGGACATTTTAAGGACCCCAACCCCCCTGGTAGGTATTATCAGACAGTATAAATAATTATTGCTGCGTTTTTATAGATGTTCAGGGCATTTTTTAACATTTAAAACAGCTCATTTCATTGTGTGTCGCCATTAACAAAAACGAAACATAACGAACACAATTTTCATGGTTCTGTTCGTTTCATTCCATTTTCATCACAATTTTCGTTAGTCATCTCGTTATGTAACGGAATGAATAACGGATAACGGAAATGAAAAAAGTTTGTTCCGTGCCCATCTCTACTTGAGCCAGCCTTTGTGGTTGCTCAAGTTCCAGAGTGCAGTCATTTAAAATAAAAACTTCATTTTGTGAGTATTTGTTATGTCTGTGACATAATTAACTGCTGTCTGTGCAAAAAGGACAAAGTGTGCTTATCAAGACGTCTTCTTTGGTTTGGTAACGTCTCCTCCTTCTGGGAGCCAGACTGCTTACCAAGAAGCGGTGAAATCAGGAGCAGATGTGACTGACTCACCTTTGGATCCATCCTGAGGAAGTTGTGTGGTCCTCGGCTGCTGAACGTAGACCTTTTGATTGTCCGACTGTGATGAAAGTGGTAGTAATCTTCCAGGTTCCCAATCTGTAACAAAAGTGGTATAGAAAAAGCTGAAGATGAGGGCCAGCCCAGGTCACAAAGCACACTCTTGCCAATGAGGTGGGCTTTCTTGAACATTCTCTGTTGGAAACATGCCCAGTTTGCTAGATAAAATGTGGCCCAAATGTCAGGAGATGAAGATGAGGCTTTTTAATATATATATAAAAAAATCACTTCCTGCAGGATAATTTGACTGGTTGAAATAATTTTTTGAGAAATTAAAGCCCCCATCATCACCACCCTTAGCAGCTCACCCCCAGAATGAAAGGAATCCCAAGAGAAACCTTTTGGGTGGGGAGGGGAAACCAAATAGGTTTTAGATCCCTAATAATGTCTGTGGTTGAGGACATAGTCAGTCTTACGCAGCATCCCTTTACAAGACTGGATTTTAACCAGCGGTTTCAGGCCAACCACTGGAAGAGATGGGAATCGTGTAGCATTTGAGATGTTTTAGCCCTACACATCTAGCCATCATGGCCGATGGGATAAAATTCTGGGAGGAGCAGCTGGAAGGGCAAAAGACTGCCCAAATTCCTTGTCTTACCACAATTGCCTTTTCATCTTAAGGTTGTATCAGTCAACACAGACCTTCCTTTCCTCAGATTGGCTCTTCTGCTGGTCAGCTTCAATGACTTCAAATCCTAGGTTTCTAGAAAATGGTAGGATCTCTATGCCAGTGGTTCCCAACCTTGGGTAATCCAGGTGTTCTTGGACTGCAGTTCCCAGAAACTTTCACCACCAGCTGTGCTGGCTGGGGTTTCTGGGAGATATAGTCCAAGAACACCTGGATTACTCAAGGTTGGGAATCATTACTCTACACTGCTGGTGTAACATGGGCTTATACCACCTTGGCTGCTTGGTTTACTGAGGAGCTGGCAAAATTGAAACTGGCAAAAATCAGTGTGATTTTTATATGACTCTATCATACATGATCACATAGACTTTGTGATTGCATTGACACTCTGTTTTCAATGTTAGTTTCCATCCCTCATAACTTTTACATGGACTTTTTACTCTCTCTTTGGGCGTTTATACACGACCCCTAAGCTCCGCGGCAAAGGGTTGCAAGCTCCGGACCTTAAAAATGTTTCCCCACCAGGTCCGGAGTTTGCAGACAATTAAGTGCGACCCCGCCCACCTAAGCGCGACCCAGCTGCACTTTCTTGTACTTGCTTTTGGGAGGTGAAACATATTTGATGCGGATGTGCTGGGCTCTCCTCGCTTCTTTTTGTTGTTTTTCTTTCGCCTCCGCCCCTTTAAGAGCAACCAGGAAGTAAAACGGGGGCTCCGAGCAAGCTTCCACGCACGGGAGGTAAGGGTTTCTTCTTTTGTCCGTGTCTAAGGCTTTTTTCCCCTCCCTCCCCTCCCGCAGACAGAACAAGGAAGTGCGGAGCGGGTGGGGACGGAGGAACAGCAAGGAACCCTCAAGATCGCTGGTCCGAATTTAAGGGACCAGCGGATCTGAGGGGTCGTGTGAAAAGGCCCTTTAAAGGTTCATGTTCTCTTGTAGCTGTAATGTTGTCTTTTAATGCTGTAAGGTGTCCCTCAATTCCCTGTTCTCAAACTTGAACATGTCTTAATTGTACTGGACCATATATTGTCCCTCATTACTGTAAGTCGCCTTGGGTCCTTTTCCAAGGAGAAAGGTGGGGTAAAAATTAAAATAAATTATAACAACAGTCATAAGAACCTTTCAGCTGTGGAGTTGGAAAGGACCCATTGAATCTTTGAGTCTATTCTCTCAAGGAGGCACAAGGAGGAACTGAACTCCCAATCTCTGATGGTGCAGACAGAGACCTCTCTCTCTCTCTCTCTCTCTCTCTCTCTCTCTCTCTCTCTCTCTCTCTCTTCCTGTATCTTCTGCTTCTGCTACCTAACATATTATTATGGACATATATGTCTACAGTTTGCAAAACAAGGTTGAAGAAAACGTTTAGCTCCACAACCACATTCACGTTGAGAACACTGGACTGATCACGGCTGGGATAGGGTATGACACAAGTTACTCCAGCACACGGCCCATCTGGGTCCTGCTCTATCTAAAGACATATGTGAACCAGTGAGCAAGGAGGGCTTGATTTCATGATGTCAGTATGAGCCAAGGAGAAATAAAATAAAATGCACACCTTCAGGGCTGCCTGGGGCCAAAGCCACCCGCTCCTCTTCCTCCAATCCAAAACGGCAACAAAATCTGCTTAACCCGAATCGCCCTCCAGAGTTCGATACCAGCCAAGGACTTGGAAGCAAACTCTTCAAGGAAACCATCAAGTGCACAGACATAAAACAAAGGCTTAAAAGCCATTGCCACTTTGTCACAGCAGTAGCATCTGCTGCATTCATTCCCACAGCTCATCTTAGGAAAATCAGGAAATGCTCCTGGTTGACACAGCTCCAGCCAGGGAGTGAGAACCAGACACAGTGATGCTTATATGAACCCATCAGAATCAACAGAACAGAACTTAGGGTGTGATCACGTGAGGATGTTTTGGATGAGGCTGCATAAGTTGGGAGCTGCTCTTAGCTCGGTCATTTGTGGAGCAGTCCAGTGGGACCCATTGCCTGGTGACCTCGTGACATAGGAGAATTGGGCTCTGTCCTGATGCTGAGCTGTACCCAACCTGGATCTCCCCCCCTTTTTTTTTTTTTTGCTCCAGCTGTAAGGCTTCTGCTTTTAGGGTCCAAACTGGAGCAATTCCTTGACAGAGAGAAGGGTCAGTTTAATGAGTTGGCCCCCTGCAAAACAACCAGTGTGGTGGGATGTGTGCTTTTCTTCCTGTTTAATTGCAGTCTTATTCATCTCAAACAATCAACTAGTCTGCTCCAAACGTGGGTTGAGTCTGGATCCAGACCAGCCATAAGGGTGGCCATCCTGATTTCTTTTCAATCTCCTGATGATCAAATTTAAGAGATCAGGAAAAAGGAAAGAGGGCCACAATAGTATAGGTCAAATTAAAAGCCAATGCAAATAAGTCTCATCTTTTAAAGAAGAACAGTCTAGTTCTATTGTGTGGAAATCTGATTCTTATTCATTGACTAGATCCTCCATAATTACTTGCTGAGACAGGCCAAAATTCTGGAAAGAAAAACAAAGTACTTTTTCTTTTTTCTTAGGTCATACACATCTATATTAGGCACAAGTGCCATCTTACATAAATGTGAGAAGTGGGGGAGATATCAAGGAGGGAGACTGAAATCGCAGGACTTGCTGTTGAGTCGGACTCAATTCACACTGGAAACTTGACTCACGTTCCCCCCCCCCACCGCCACCAATGGTTCAGGCTTGGTTTGTGACTTGGAACCAACCTAACCCTCCTTTTCCCTGCGGCAAATGAGATTGTTTTTAATAGGGACGTGGCAGCTCAGTGGACTAAAGCTTCCGAAAGCCTCAGTGGACTGTCGGCTGCAAATTCGGCAGCTCAGGGGTTCGAATCCCGGGTGCCACGCAGCGGAGTGAGCTCCCGCTAATAAACCCAGCTCCTGCCAACCTAGCAGTTCAGACGCATGCAAATGCAAGTAGATAAATAGGTACCACCATAAAAAGTGGGAAGGCAAAACAGATTTTCCTTGCAGCCATGCCGGCCACGTGGCCATGGACTTGCTCAACACTGGCTCTTTGGCTTGAATACGGAGATGAGCACCGGCCCTAGAGTCAGACACGACCAGCATACATGTGTAGGAGGAACCTTTACCTTTTTACTACTTGGAACCACAGATTTGGACTTGAGCCTTGATACCAAAGACATAGACTCAGGCTTAGACCCAAAGTCTTGTAAAACATCCCTGGTAGATAGTGCTGAGTTTATGGGCCCTGTAGCAGTGCCCTGTGAAGAAAATAGAGAACAGAAACTCTCTCCTATGACCAGGGCCGGCACTAGGTTTTTCTGCGCCCTAGGTGAGGGGCGGGGGGTTGGGGCAAGGGGCGGGGCGGGGGGCAGGGCGGCAGGGGGGCGGTGGATGGCAGGGAACGGCGACGGGCATGGGGGCGGACCGTGACAGGTGGGGGTGGGCGGCGATGGGCACGGGGGCGGTGGGCGGATGACGATGGGCGGTGGAGGGATAGACGGCGGCGGGGGGGGGGCAGCAGGCTGGCCAGCACCCTCTGTCCATTTTGGCACAGTAGGCAACTGCCTAGTTCGCCTTAATGGACGCGCCGGCCCTGCCTATGACTTCGCCTGCTGCACCCCTTTCCTTGCCTGTAATCCTTAGTATTTATTCTAAAAATCTGTTGCATTGCCATCCCTGAAAACAATCTTTAAATTAGCTCACCAACACAGTTAAATCTTACATGCCTAATCACTCTACAATGCTGTTCTCAAACTCTTAATGAGAAATAAAGGAGCATTCATCAATGGCCATGTGACTTGCATAGTCAAGATGACCCACACCAGCCTTAAAGTTTTGTGTATCTTTCTGAACTTACAACACCCAGACATCTCATGGGCATCTTAAACTTGACATTGTCTTTAAGAAGCCCTGCAAACACTGTAGTTTCCAGTGCAGAGAAAACACCGGAAGGGTACGATGTAAATAAGCAAAAATGAAATGAAATGGAAAAAAATCTATATTTAGTTTGCAGGATGGAGGATAGTCAAGGAAAAGGGGGACTAAGAATCCTAAATCCACAAAATGCACTAGGAAAAACAAAACGCCAGCTGCTTACTTCTGAAGAACAAGCTGTCATCTATCAGATTCACAGCATTGGCCCATCTACTCAGCCTTATTGATAGGAACCGGCAGTCGCTCTGCAACACTCCAGGCAGAAATGTTTTGTCAGTCCCTGCTGTCACTTGCAATCTTTTTCAACGGCAACACCAAGGAATACGAAACATGTGCTCCGCCATTGTATGTCTTGACCCTCTATGCTAGCTGTAACAGGGGATAGGAGAAAATACTCAGAAGCCCAATCTAGGGGAGCATTAGGACCATTAAAAGCACTGAGTCACACCAGCAGGACATCAGACACATCAAGTGCTAAGGAGCTAGCTATAGAGGCTGCTCATTCTATGCCTAGGAACAGCAGCCACTTAAGAGGAACCTCTCTGACACGAGATAAGCATGTCTGGAGGCACAACACTACAAGAGGAAGAAGTTCACATTTGCTTTGACATGTGATTTGAGTGAAAGAAACAAGTGGATAATTAAAAAAGCAACTACAGTGGACACTTGTATAACAAAGGGTTTGTATAACATAAATTTTGTACAACATAAAAAATTCCGGAGATAGGGGAAATTTGCTTAACAGAATCACCTATGGGGCAAATCTGTACAACATAAAAATGGGATTACTATATTTTCAATGCATTCCTATGGGAAATTTGTATAAAGGAAAATTTGTTTAACATAATTTCATTTGGAATGAATTAAATCCTTTATACAAGGTACCACTGCATGCTGATTCACCTTACTTCTGTGGTCTTAGGAGCTCTCCATGGTCCTGAATCTCAGGCTTTGATCACCTGGAGGCAAGCTGGCTCTCCCATAGCCAGAATTACATTGTTTTGAACATGCAATTAGTTATAATTATAGCACCAAGGCCTTCTAAAACCCATTACTGTAGTTCCATTTTTTTAAAAAAGAAGGAACTATATTCTATTATTTTCAGATGGAACCAAACTGTTACCTTGTGGTTATTTTATAAAAATCCAATGCTAAAAGCCACTGTTCTATGGTATAGCACCCACCCGTTTCTCATCTGCTTCATGGTTGCTTCAACAGCCATAGCTGAGCACATTCATATATATATATATTTATGAAGCATTTCAAAAGTTTGCTTAATTTTTGTTTCTACTTGCTGTGCCATCACACTGGGGCCCTCTGGTTTAGATTGGTTCTCCCATATACTGTTGAGAATTCTGCAGATTCTTATCCTACAGAAACTGGAAATTTAATAGGACTAAAGTTTGAGAAATACCTGCTAAATGTCCAGGAGCCATCCATGGCTGCCACAAGGCCAATACAGTCAACCCCTGCCATTTCGTGGTTCAGGTTCTGCGGTCCCACTACATCAGGGGATCGCAGTACTGTACACTTTCTTCCTTCAGATGTTTGGGAATTCTGCTCTCAGAATCCACATGGTCCAAGATCAGGATTCTTGGAGTAACAGTTTAAAGAACTAGAAGGCCAACAGTTGAGAACTTTTGGTTTTTTCCAAACACAACAATTCAGCAATAAACCAATCCTTGTCTGGAGCCCTGGATGTTTTAGTGCTCAACAAGGGAAGAATTAACATATAGAATGGAGGGAATGAGATTGTCAGCATCAAAGCAATTCCAGTCATGGACTTTTCTCCCAGTTTTTAAATAAGAAGGGAAGGCACCTTGTAATAAACCTTGTACATAGTAATAAACAATGTCCCTTTCATGAAGAAAGCTCCAAGGCCAACCTCCAGCCATCTGAGTTCCTTGCAATGCTTCTTACCAAAATTCATTCATTGAAGCCAAAGTTGCAATTTTCCCTTTTGGGCCCATTTAAGGCGTCCCAGCGTCTTCCATATTTCCAAAGGTCTGGAAGCATGCGTTGGCCTTTCCAGCATGTACTGGCACTTGTGGAGAGTCACAACTGACATCGAACCAACTCACTCCGCAAATTTTGCCAGGCTGCCAACAAGAGACTTTATAAGGCAATAGAGGATCTGTGCATTTAAATTGGGAGTAGTTTGTCAAACATCTCTTTATGCCTGGCATTGGTAGGTTGTGAGCTTTTCTCCTGTGTTTATGATACGAGGCATAGATATTTCAATTTGGGAAGCTACCCGCACAAGCAAATATCTATACATGTGACTGAAGGACCTGTCAGATGCTAGCAGTTCAAATGCATTTCTTGTTTCAGCGGCTGCTTTTATCCTCATATCGGTTTGAAATTTATTTCTGCAGTTATTACCCTCTCCCCTGCTGTTAAAGAGTTTACATTTTTCCCCAGTCTTTATTGTGTTCATTTAGTTCTAAACTCTAAATCTAATTCCAATCTACACTCCCCAAGGTCTTCGTTTTTAGTATAAATTAAATTCATAAACAAGCAAAGCGAAGGAACCACTGATGTTCTCCGCCACCCCTGAGAAGCTACATGGTCCCTCATGTTTGTCATTTATCACATCTAAATGTGAGATTTGAAATGCGCTACTTACAAAACAGCACAGGAAAACAAGCAACTGTCAGGGCAGACTTGTCAAAGGTATTGAAAGCACCACTTGCCATCAACAACTATAACAATAAGTCAAATGGTGGAAACACAGTTTCTGGCAATCACAAACATCTCCAGCAAGCTTCTAGTCAACCAGGCAGGTGGAGAAATATTCCAAGAAAGATGTCCTGCACACTCCAGGAAACATCCCTGGGAAATTATTCTGGTTTCACTACACAAATTAGTTCCAAAGTCTGTCTGGGAAACTCTAGCTACACCACATTCTTAATCTTGTTCTGCACCAGTGGTTCCCAACCTTGGGGCCCCAGATGTTCTTGGACTCGAGTTCCCAGAAGCCTTCACCACTAGCTGTGCTGATCAGGATTTATGGGAGTTGTAGTCCAAGAACACCTGTGGACTCATGGTTGGAAGCCACTGTAGAGCAGTGGGTCTTAACCTTGTTACGTACGAGGTTCCACCAGCCAGACTTTCAAGGATCTCAAGTCTAAGTGTGAGAGACACAAGAGGTCCACTGTTTCTAAGGGCATTCCTCATTCCCTAACCCTTATTTAGAAACCAGAAGAAATTAGAAATGGGCGCAAAATGAAAAAAGAAACACTGTTTTGTCATTTTGTTATGTAATGAATGTTATGTAACAAAATGGTAGGGCGTGTTTTGTCACGAAACGGAACACCATTTCCCCCTCTAGGAATGAAATGATTCATCCTAGAGGAAATGGCAGGGGAGCTTCTTCAAGCTCTTTCCTGTAAGCCCCTGAAATTTGGAAAGGTTTAGTGGTCAAGGGTCTGAGATATTAAGCTCCAAATGGAGTTCTGGTAGTTAACTGAGGGTATTTGTACATGACCCCTAAACTCCGCAGCAAATGGCTGCCAGCTCCGGAGCTTACAATTGTTTCCCCACCATCTCCAGAGTTTGCAGGAAATTAAGTGCGACCACGCCCACCTAAGCACGTCCCAGCGCACTTTTCATGTACCTGCTCGAGGAGAGTGAAAATCGCCAGGTCCGGATTTAATCTGGTGAGTGCGGGGCTCTCCTTGCTTCTGTTTTTCTTTCTTTCTTTCTTTCTTTTTGCCTCCCGACCCTTTAAGACAGTGCTCCCCAACCTTTTTATCCCCGCAGACCGGGAAATTTTTGATAATTTTTCTGTGGTCCGAAGCTGGGGGTGGGGGTGGGGAAGGGGGGGAGATAAAGGAATGCGAAAGGGGGGTCCGGCGGGAAGGCAAAAGGGGGTGTGTGAAAGCAAAGGATGGGAGGGAAGGAGGAGGGGGAGGCACGAGAGCGGCGGCGGCGGCACTCACCGGCTGGGGGCGGCGGCCGTGCCACTCCCCCACACACGGGCGGGGTGGGGGGAACCCGGGGCTCCTGGGCAGGCGGGCCCCCGCCTCCTCCTCCTCCGCCAGGGAAAGCGAGCAGGCCTTGGCTGCTTTCCTCTCGTCGGTTTTCCCGGCGCGGCCGGGTGGGTGCCGCGCATGGGGCACCTGGGCCAGGAGCCCCGCACGGGTCTTGCTGCTGGCACCACGCTTGCTCCTGCTCCTGCTGCCGCCGCCGCCGTGGACCTCCTCCTCCGCCGGGAAAGCGAGCGGGCGCCAGCAGCAAGACCCGCGCGCGCTCCTGGCCCCGGCGCCCGGCACCCGCCCGGCCGCGCCGGGAAGCGCCCTCACGGCACCGACGAGCCGCCGCCGCCACCGCCTCCTACTCCTGCTCCGGTTCCTCCTCCTCCTCCTCCTCCTCCTCCTCCTCCCGCCGCCGCCACCGGAGGAGCAGCAGCAGCAGCAGCGGGGCAATTGCGGAGGGGTCACGGTGGCGGCGGCGGGAGATTCCAGTGCCGATTCATCCACGGACCGGCACCAGTCCTTGGCCCGGGGGTTGGGGAACACTGCTTTAAGAGAAGGGGCGGGAGGCAAAAACAAACAAACAGAAGAGAAGGAATCAGGACAACGACGGGGCTCCGGGCAGCTTCGGAGGTGAGCCTGCATTTTTTCCCCTCTTTTTTCCTCCCTCCCCTCACGCAGACAGGAGCAAGGAAGTGCGGAGGGGTGGGGACGCAGAAAGAGCAACGAACCCCCAAGATTCCTGGTCCGAATTTAAGTGGCCAGCGGATCTTAGGGGTCGTGTGAAAAGGCCCTGAAATAGTGTGTACAGCACACACTAGCAATTTAGTGGTTAAAGTGGTGTGTGCTGTACAGATCTTTCAGTTAACTACTGGGACCCTTTTGGAGCTTAATAACTCAACTCCCTGAACCCCAAACATTTCCAAATTTGGGGGGCTTGGAAGGAAAAGCTTGAAGAAGCTTCCCTGCCATTTCCTAGGCATCTCTGTGGAATGCACAGAAAGAACCCTGGGGAGATGCTGCCTGTCAGAGCTGACAATAGGAGGCTAAATGGGCCATCAAGCTGACTACTTAGAGGATGTCCCATATCTCTGTGACTATGACTGCTACCAGCCTTGGTCAGCCCAGCTATTAAGTGTGGTGACTGGAGATTGGGACCATTGCTTAAGCACCCTTAAGAAAGGGTGCTTAGGGGGTCTTTTTGAAAGGTTAGCCCATCCAGTGGATGATGGCAGACTGGACCCATGACCTGGAACATTTCTTCCGGCCCCAAAGTATCACCAGGAGGCTGCAGCCAGGTCCCACCCACAAGCGAGAGATTTGAGGGGCGCATCTGTCTGAACTTCCATCCAGGTTCTTTCACCAAAGACTTGATTGTGTCACCCATTCAACCGGTTGTGTTGGCATCAACTGATGAAGGTGACAAGTGCACCTCACACTACAAAACAAGCTGAAGCTGTGATAAGACCTTGAATGGAGGACCTGTCTGGTTTTCCTGGCAAATCTAGTGTGCAGAAATTGTGGGTTGTTTTCCCCCGGTTCTATTTGCATCCTCGTGCCCTGATGTCACAAAGACCCAGATTGGCACCGCTTGGCTCGGCATGTTTATGTCTGCGGTGAGCAGATTCCGAACAATGAGAAAGTGTTCTTTGGCTTTGCGACGCCCCTGTTAGTACATGGAGGAGGGTATGGGTTGCCCGGTTGCCATGGAAATGGGGCCCTGCCAGTTCCATTCAGTTAAGCTTTAACTGCCAAGCTCTACAGGAGCCATTCATCACTATTTAGTAAATGGGACCAAGGGCGTCATGCAACACAGACCGGCTGGGCCACAAGAGAAAGTCGTAACAGGGAAGAAGGATCTCGAGGCATTGAGGTGCATCCACATCCTCTTCCCAGCAGAGATGGTTTAGGGTAGGGATGTCCAAACTTTTTGCAAGGAGGACCAGATTTGGTGAGGTGAAAATGTTTCGGGGTGACAATTCAGCTGCATTTAGCCCCTGGGCTGGATTTTGGACAAGCCTCTACGACATGTAGGGATATGGGGAGGATGCTGCAGTAACAGAGCCAGGGGCAGGTAGGCTGGGTAGCTGGCTGGAGGACGGACAGAGGTGAGGGAGGGCAGGCAAACCATACAACTGCAAGCTGACATCTCTCTCCAGCATGGGGAGGGGCCAGCTGGTGGGTATGCATGACAGGCTGAGCCGGTGGGGAGAAGAGGCTGCGGGCCACTTGAAATTTGAAAACGGGCCGCATTTGGCCCCCAGACCAGACTTTGGACATGCCTGGTTTAGGGGGAAAGAGACAGGAAGTTGCTGCTTCGAGGCTCTTCCTGTTTTTGGGAAGATTTCCCATGCACACATGCTGCTCAGTGGGTAAAAGTGAAGCCCATCATTGAGCAATGGTTCCTCCGGTTCTTGCCAAACTTCATCGCCCAACATTCCTCAACACTGGCTATGCCAGCTACAGCTGCTGGGAAGGGAAGTCCAACCATTATCTGGAGGCCTACACATTATCTAAAACCGCAGATCCTCAAACTAAGAATTTAAGTAAGCCGGTTAAGGATTTGGCCTCAGCAGCTTATTCAGATAACAGCCAACAGAGAATGTTCAGGTTGTCAGTGCTTTAATCATGCCCAGATCCGACTTATCAAAATGCTGCTCTGGCAGCAGGGGAAAAAATGAGGACTTGCTGAGGTGAAACCACAGTTAAAGGCAGGGCCAGCGACATCACGGCACATCTGTCAGGATATCCTAGTATGGATCCCTATCTTGGACTTTTCTCATAAGCCACACTTTTAAAACCATCCCTAAAAAGGTAAAGGTAAAGGTTCCCCCCTCACATTCGTGCTAGTCATGTCCAACTCTAGGAGCAGTGCTCATCTCTGTTTCCAAGCCAAAGAGCCAGTGGTTGTGCAAATCCATGGCCATGTGGTCGGCATAGCTGAACACATTTCTGCACATGGAATCCTGTTTACCTTCCTGCTTTTTATGGAGTTGCCTATTTATCTACTTGCATTTACATACTTTGGAACTGCTAGGTTGGCAGGAGCTGGGGTTCACAGCAGGAGCTCACTCCGCTGCGTGGCACCTGGGATTCGAACTGCCGAGGTGCCAGCTTTGCAGCCAACATTTCAGCTCTCTAGCCCGCTGAGCATGACGCCCCTAAATTCATCCCTGTGTTGTGTCGTTACAGTCATGAGCGACTCTTCATGACTCCACATCCATGGAGTTTTCTTGGCAGGAATACTGGAGTGGTTTGCCAGTTCCTATTCCAGGCTCCTACAGCACCTGGTATTCCCTGGTGGTCTCCCATCCAAGTACTATACCAACCAGGGCCAACCCTGCTTAGCTTCTCAAATAAGGCGAGATTGGAAGTGCTTAGGGCATCTAGGCAGCTTAAATTCATCCATACAATACCTTAAATTGCCCAAATGAAGCATCCTACAGGGGCTTAATGGGAAAATCAAAATGGCAGCTGCTCTGTTGTGAGATTAGCTCACTGGGGACAGGACATTTAAATAAAAGCACAACATGTTTTATAAGTAACGGCATTTCTTGAAACATGGTACTTTTGAATTAAATAACGTTTCTTTGGTATATTTATTTAAATGTTTGTTTAACTTTAACTTTTGAACAACATAATGCTTCAATGTAGGATTCCCTTTCTGATTAATATAACTCCACATTGAGACACCATTTTTGAAAGAAAATCTCCACATTGAGCTTATTGAGAGAAAGTCAATTTTTATCAGTTCAAAGTATATTTCTCGTTTCAGCACCACCCCGTTACAAAATCAAAGCTACTTGGTGCACTCAAACCTTCAGATGTAAATCCTATTGCTCAATCCCAATTAGACTAGATTAAGCCAGTTAATGTCAATTGATGATTGAGTCAGTGGGTCTCCTCTAGCAAAGTCAGAATTCATAGCAGAAACATTTAGCAGGAAGAAAAATCACTCTGTCATGATGGAAGAGGAGAAGTCATCCGAGAAATAATATGAAGAGAGCAAGAAAAGCAATAATCTGGGATTTTTAAAAAAAGACAGCAAAATTCCACCCAAACTTTGCAGTAAAAGAGTATACAAAAAGAAGGTTTGGGAAATGATGACAGATGTCAGAAGAGGTCAACCAGAAGTCAAAGTATAAACTCTAAGAATTTAATGCAAAGGATCTTAAGCTAAGAAGTGATGGTGTTCTATTGGATTTCTCTTGATAAGTATTCCAGCTCCTTGCTTCAAAAACCTTGACATACAAGGGGGAAAGAATCAAAACAATGTTTCTCAAGCATCAGAAAGGCTTGCTTGTTAGTGCTATTGGGGCAATGCCTGTGGGGCAATGAGAAATTCCATTTAAAAATTAAGCACACCTTGCTGCTTCTTAATTCCCATCATGGATATTATTAATAAACATGGCATGGAGAACACTTGCAGAGCTCTATAGTTTAGATCAGAAACACAGCTTATCTTTAAATCTGGTTTGATGGATCATGCCTGTACTGTACTTTGCATGCATTGGGTAACCACAGCTTTTTCCCTTCGTTTAATCACATGGGGAAACCATTATGCATTTAAAGTTTGTAATAACTTATGGGAGCCCTTGGAGGAACAGAGACTGTTCCTCCACCCCAGTCCACCCCCGCCACCGCGCAAACACATGCTTTCAACTCATAATTGCAACCTTGTTGTCTTCATTCCGGAGGGCAGCCTGGCCACATACGAAGGCAAATAAAAATAAAAAAGATTGATGTCGTATTGGTTGCAACATGGCGGAGTTACTAGAACTACGCAAAACAGCAGAAGAAAATAAAGGAAAAGGCGTCCAGAGAATCCTATCTGAAAAGTAAGTGAGGATGCTTAGCAAATTCTAAGATAACAGCAGCTCTGATATATTTAGAAAATAAGCCCAGCAGGATAACATTCTGATGTAAACAGTTTTCCATGGGATTTACCTCTCATTATCCCAATGCCATAGGGTTACACTGGACAAGAAGTTGAACACATTTCTCTGAGAGCAAAAGTATGTGCTATGATGAACAACATACTTTTCATCACGTAGAGAAAGCTTTCCCAGAGGGAGGTTTTCCTAAGTGATAAAAAGTGTATTTTTCACAGCACATTGTTTTCTTCACCTATGTATCTTGCTTTTAGTGTGCTTTGCTTGGGATGTGCTTACTCATTTTCCCTAAACTGGGTGGCACCTGGAATTTTGCACATGCAATTCTCTCAGCTTGCTGCCTTATGGGAGAACCGACACGGGAGAAAGAAGGACTACCTACGAGCCTTTTCTCACTCCTTCCAACTGGGTCTTGAACCTAACAAATTCTACACAGAAGCAAGAGTGGTGGAAGGGCCTCTGAGGGTAACCGGCTCTCAACCCATGACGGATGATAGGCACCACTTCTGTATCCCTGACAGATGGACAACCTCTGTCTCCACTGAAAGAGAGAGCTGGCTGGATGACTCAGTGGCTTAAGGAAATGTCTGTGGAGCCAGAGGTTGGGAGTTCGATTCCCCATGGTGCCTCCTGGGAGGAGAGCCAGCCTAGGTGTCCTTGGGAAAGCTGCACAGTGCCCAGAAGGAAGCGCTGAACCATTTTGGATAAATCCCTACCTGGAAAACCCTGGAAAGGGTCAATGTAAGTCAGAATTGACTTGACGGCCCATGATGACGATGGCTGAAAGAGAACACATTGACTCCTGAGGCAGCTTATTCTACCACTGGGGTCCCCTTCCATCCATCCATCCATCCATCCATCCATCCATCCATCCATCCATCCATCCATCCATTTCTGTAGCAGTCCTGTCTTCCAACAACCTTGAGACAAGATGACTTCTCCCCACTTTCTCCCCATAACAACCTTGTCAGGCAGGTCAGGATGAAGGAGGATGACCCCTGCCCATGGTCACCAAGAGAACTACATAGCTGAGACGGTGGTGGTGGTGGTGGTAATATGAACCAAAATGCCCTGAATCCTAGCCCAACAGTCAAACCCTAACCCTGCTACTCTGATGCTCCCATAAGAAATTAGGAGAACATTGGTACTTCTCTTAATATTAGTCAAGAACAGGCTTCCCTGAAGATTTCTACCCATACAGTTCTAGTCCTCTTGTTTGGACTTCCTGTTCTGCTAGAATTGGAAAATTTGAAGGCCACAATCTGGGCTTAATCTCCCTCCCCACACCCCCAGCTAAGAAGACTCAGCTCTTTCCATGATGCATCATAGGAACTGATTTCTGGATCTTCTCCCCATTCTGATTCTTTTTCCCAGCCGTGTTTCTCAACCCTGTCCCCTTCCTGAAATGTTGAACTCCAAAGAGCACATGATATTCTAGACTAGAGGCTGCACACTGAGATTTCTTCTCTGCCCCCCCCTCCGGTTTTCATCACAGCTCCCTAGCATTATGAATTGACATGGTTGCCCCTTCCTTGCCACTCATCCATCAGCTGGGAACGGCTGTTTTGACTCTTAAACCATCTTCCTTCTAGCTCAGCGACCACCTGTGCCAAATGATGCATGAAATGTGTGGTTGTCTCTGACCGTCCCCAACAGAGATGTTATTCACATCGGCAAAGAGGCTGGCATTGAACTAATTGCAGTTAAAAAAATATGGGCAAGAAATCTCAACTCGGATGTTTCCACTTTGTCGGACTCTAAAACATTCCACTATTTCATTCCCCTCTGTTTTATTCAGCCCTTCTCCAATCCCTAAAAACCACCTGCAGAGAAATCAATTCATCTTATATACAGTGCCTGGAAAAGAAATATATAAATGGCTTTATAAATGGTATTAAAGTGATAAGGGCACATTTTTCTGGGCAAAAATTAAATATTGATCCATCTCCACTGAGCAGTTCCCCTCACAGTCTGGCTTGGACATATTTTTCACCCTGTCATGATTAGCTAACTAATTGCTTTTGGGGTCCATCTGCCTTGGTATATCAGCCACAACCTACCGGGATGGGACCACTAAGCAAAGTTTGAGGTGCAGCTGAAAATTAATAGGGTAAAGAGGAGAACTCTGTAACAGTGTTTCAGCTAAGGATGAAAAGTAGAGATTTTGGGGGGGTATTCCCCCCCTTTGTTTTAGTTTTTTTGTTTTGTTTTGGGTTTTGGTGGGGACCATTGATGAGGAATAAATGACAAGGAGTTAAGTGCATCAATTTGAGCTCATTTATGAAAAGACTAGATATCAATGCAAACCCAATATTAAATGACTCTGGAACTCCCTCCCACTAGAGGCCGGGACTGCTTCATCTCTGTTGTCCTTCAGAAATGGGCAAAGACCTTTCTCTTGAGGCAAGCTTTCCCTGAATGATAGACTTGCCTATTATGTGTCTTTTATATGAGTCTATAGGTTCACATAGACTTTGTGTTTATAACTACTTATAACCTTGTAGCTTTAATACAATGTTGTCTATTAATGCTGTAAAATGTCCATCAAGTCCTTGTTCTCAAATACTTGAACATGTCTTAATTGTACTGGACTGTATATTATCCCTCATTACTGTAAGCCAGCTTGGGTCCTTTTCAAGGAGAAAAGCAGACTAAAAATATGCTAAAATAAAATAAAATAAAGAGCAAGCAACAATTGTTGTTTATTGAAGAATAAACAGCATTTAAGCCCAGCAGTTAAAATTAGCTAGGGTCCCGTCTTGGAGGTTTAAGAAAAGTTAGGGGAAACCTTAGGAGAGTCAACTGATTTAATGAATGAAGGTGATTTAAGTTGTTGAGGCTTTATTGGCATAACTTCTGAAAAGGTGGATCTCAAGGAACTGAGGAGGTGAAGCAGTTGGAGAGGCAGAGTTTGGGAAAGTTTTCGACTAGACTCTCAGCATGCTACACAAAAGTAACTTTTCCTAAGTTCTGGAGGTGGAAATGTAGCTGCCAAAAGGGTAGGCAAATAAATAAATAAATAAATAAATAAATAAATAAATAAATAAATAAATAAATAAAGCACTGCAGGAGCTCCTTCAAGGGCAGGATCCCGGACCGGCAGCCCAAGCAAATCGCTGGCTGCCCGCCGTTTTCAGCGTACGCACGTCTCGCACGTAGAAGGCCACCGGTTCGATCCGCCCTCTACCTGGCAAAAAGATTTGGGTCCCGGGGAAAGCAGATGGCCGGCGGAGTAATTTGTACTGGGACGCAGGAGAACAGAACGCCCCTGGCGCAGAAGGGGGAAAAAGGCGAATTCCTTCACAAAAGCGCGCTACGCTTCCGCACGCGGAAGGAATCATAAGCGGCAGCACGAGCGGCTAACGTTGCCCAACCTCCAAACTCATCGAGTCTCTGAGAGGAAACCAACAAAACTGGGTTCCAAGCCAACAAAACTGAGTTCTAAGCCAGCCAGCCTCGCCAGCCCGCGGCCAAGGGACTCTCTGGCAACTTAAGAAGAAAGATACCAAGGGCACGGAGAGGGAACTTTTCAACGAAAAAACGCACGGGTCGGAGAAGCCACAAATTTCGTCAAGGCACGATCCAGGCAGGGCTCAAGCAAGGCGTTAACCGGGCGAATCCTTATTTGCGGAATAAAGTTTCCGCAGCAGGCGCCCAGTTTGCGGAGAGGGAAAGAGAAACGGGTTAATCTCTCTCGCCCAAGAAAAGGACAATTCCAGGGAGGTCTCCTCGGTCGTATAACCCGCAGTCCCGATAAACCTGGAAATACTGTAAATCCCATTCAGCTCTTCTCTGTGGACCTGTACCGGATTGCACCGACTGCCCGCACGCCTGCACTTCACCTTTGGGGAACTTGCCGACAACGAAGGCGCTCGCCGACGACTTTGGAAACGGATCGACGCCGTTTGCACGGCTCCTTCCCCGGAAAAAAAAAATTCACATTGTCCGGGATAGGATTCTCTCGGGAAGGCTGCGGTCGAAGTCAAGAGAGAACGACGGGGGAGGAGGGCTCCGTCGTGCGCCCCAAAGGCTCGGGCCTCCCCGAAACTGGGTCTCGGGGGAAAAGCAGCTGGCCTGCGGAGTAACGCGCCCCTTCCTCACTCCCCACCCCCCCCACCCCAAACTCGGGAAGGGCGCTCACCTGTCCGAGGTTCAGGTAGCCGTAAGTCGAGGCCAGCCGGTCCGCCTCGCCGGGGCCCCCGGTCACCCGCACGGCCCAATGGTTGGTGTAGACCGCCCGGGAGCGCCTGGCCTGGAAAGGCGGCGGGAGCGCCGCCAGCAGCAGCAGCAGCAGGAGGAGAAGGCAAGCCACGAAGGCGCGCATGACGGCGGGGGCGGTCGCGCGGAGGCGTCGGTCGCTGGAATCGCCCGAGCGGGCTGGCTGGCTACCTGGCTGGTTGGCTGGCTTGAAGCCGTCGGCGTGAGCGACTGGCAGGCGGCAGGCGGTTTGCCTGCCTCGGCCGGCCGGCGGGGGGAGCTTTGACTTTTAAGGCAGCCTCGACCGGGGAGGGGGGGGAGGGAGCGAAAGAGAGGGGCCGGAGCGAGAGGCGGAGGCTGGGGAGGGAAAAACCAACACACACACACACACACCCCAATGCCTTTCCCTCCGCCTTCCCTCCGCCTCCGGATACGAAAAAGCTCAGGATCGGCGGGGAGCTCGCCTTCGGGGAAGTCCTACTCCTCCAGGGCATCTCCGTCCTCCTGGAGGAGCCTCCATGCCTGCCCTCCCCGCGCCCTTGGCGGCTGGGAAAACCGGCCACCGGGGCTGCTGCTGCTGCTGCTGCTGCCGCCTTAGCTTGGCCTCGTGGTGGACCGTGTAAACCGAGTGACTCCGGATCGTGGGGGGGGGAGTCCGTCAGTGGGCGGCTCAGAATGGGTGGCCCTTGGGACTGAAGGCAGAAGCCCCCTCCAGCCTTGCCATAAACTTATGCCGCCCCCCCCCCCGCGTGCCAAAATTGGTAATCTTACAAGTGCCCCGTCGTCAGGATAGGGGTCTGTCCTGTCACTGGTCAGCGGATGGGACCCCCGGCAACGGACCTCAGGGCTGCTTTGACACCGTAGGGCAGTGATGGCGAACCTTTTAGAGACTGAGTGCCCAAACTGCAATTCAAAACCCACTATTTTTTTTTGCAAAGTGCCAATACAGTAATTTAACCTGAAGACAGGTGGCTATGAAGGGGCGATGTTGCCCACAGAAAGGGCTCCGAGTGCCACCTTTGGCACCCGTGCCATAGGTTCGCCATCACTGCCCTAGGGCGCAAGAGGTCACGGAGATACATATACAGTCGATCGGCTGAGGTTTCATTTGACGCAAACATACGCCAAGTAGAACACGGCGGCCTCAAAGGTGGCACTAGAGCAGCGGTTCCTAAACTCTGGGTTTCCCAGATGTGCTTGGACTGCAACGCCCACAAGCCCTTGCCAGCACAGCTAGAAGCGGAGGCTTCTGGGAGATTGAGTCCAAGAACCTCTGGGGACCCAAGGCTGGGAACCCCACTGCCCCAGATTCTTAGGCGTCCTCCAGCTGCGGACTTTGTTGTGTCTTAAAGACTGGGTTGTGCCCTGATCTTTTTAGAAATGCCCTCCGCCTCCAATCAATGGTCCTCTTATCTTGCTTTGCACTGTTTTTAAAAAATAAGTTATTGCAGGGCTTGATGATGGTGGTGGTGGTGGTGGTGGTGGTGGTGTCAGCTGCTCAGAATTAAAGGCTGGGATGGGGGGGCGTTCAGCTTGGTACAGGGTCAGCGTTTAGCGCTATGAGATTTCCAAAGGTAAGAGCTAAATTAACGCCCAGGAAAATGCCTGAAGACATCCATCAGCTGCAGTCCAGAGAAGAAGAAGGAGATTAATGGATACTGACACGTTGGAGGCTGGCGAAACTGCACACATTTCAGCTGCAAATAGGTGACTACAGGGCTTGATCGCTGGGCAGTTTAACACAACATGTGTCCAGATGCATCTCACAATCTTCTGTCAATAAGTGGAGAAAGAAAGGAGGCAAAACAATGCACTGAAATATTAGTTTTATAGCCCCGGTGGTGTTAGGACTTCAGTGAGTTTAAGGATATACCGGTACTTACCCCAAGATCTAGTTAAATTGCTGAATTTCATACTCAAAGAGGTAGTGATGGTCAGCAGTTTGGGTAGGTTTAAAAGGGGAATGAATAGAGAAATGCATATAGCAGCTAGTGGGTTCTATATATGAGAACATTTTATTTATTATTTATATTTATTTTTGGATTTTTATACTGCCCATCTGGCAGCGAGGTCACTCTGAGCGGTTTACAACAATTAATAAATACAAATACTTCATACAATAAAAACATAAAAGACAGTAACATAACATAGAAATAAAACTAAAATTAACATTAAAGTGATATAAAATAAAATCAGTTAAAATCATGATTTAATGGGTGAACACTGAAATTGCATTATATTTGAGGGAATGCCTGCTTAAATAAGCCAAGTTTTAATATTTTTTTAAAGGCAGCCAAAGAGGGGGCCAGGCAGATGTCTGGTGGGAGATTATTCCACAGGCGAGGGGAAAAGGCGGAAAAGGCCCTATTTCTAGTTTTTCTTTTTTCTTTCGGGCCTCTCGTGGTGTTAGTTGCCTCAAGACACCTAGCCTGGGAGACTCAGGTATTCTGGGCGGTTTTCAGTGAAAGAAGGCACTCTAAAAGCATCAGGTTTTAAAATACGAAAGATACCATTTAGTATGTGTTTTAAAGTATTATTGGTAAAATAAGATTTGGCCAACAATTTTTATTCTCCTTCAGTTTAGAAATTCAGGGATACAGAAGCATGTGGCAGTGTCAGCAGAAAGAAAGAAATTAAAAATGGAATAGTCACTTGAGATGTAATGCAAGGTCTGTATTAAAGTTAAATTATAAAATCAATACTAATATTTTTGACATTATCCTTGCGGGAACTACCATGAGCTACCGCATGAATTTCTGTGAGGAGTTCCAGTGCAGTTTAACATTTATTTATTTATTTATTTATTTATTTATTTATTTATTTATTTATTTATTTATTTATTTATTAGTTTGACTTTGTTCCAAACGCAAAGAAAAATGTGTCATGTGTCATGTGAATTCCCAGGATCTAGGCAGAGTTTATATTGCCTTTGAATCAGAGATGGAGTTTTCAGTCCAGATTCCAAAAGATGTGCAGCTGTGAAGAATAGCACTGCTGATATCTATCTATCTATCTATCTATCTATCTATCTATCTATCTATCTATCTATCTATCTATCTATCTATCATCTATTTCTATACCACCTGTCTTCCAATGGAACTCCAGGCAGTTCAAAACAGTTATAATGCAACAATAACAACAAAATTAATATAATAAAATAAAAATAAAAAGCAGCAAAGATGGCAGCTAGTATTTCACACACACACACACACACACACACACACACACACACACACACACTCACACACACACACAAACTTACTCTGATGGTCACTAGAAGCCAGAGAAAGCAGAGCTCAAAAATGCTTTCTTTGATACTACAATTCCCATGAGTCTCCTGCCACTGTGCCCATTAGTCATTTCGCTGGGAACTGTAGTTCAAACAAAGATAAACTTGCCAAGTGTTGACTGGCAGAGCCAACCAACGGACCAAGTTCTCAGAGCCTGGCTCACATGCCGGCTATTGCAATCCCAGGAGAGGGGCCTTGGCTGTAGAAAATATTTAATGTACATTTAATGTAGATGCCAGTAGACTTTTTCTAGCATTCCGGTCTATGGGCTGCCTCTGTATCTGGGTTTATCCTTCTTTAGGCTTCTTTAGACTGGAATGCCTTGGCTTTCCTTCTAGAACATGACCAGCTCTGGCCATGCCTGGAACGAGGCAGGCGTTCTACATCCTTGAGGACCAGGATCTGGGTTGAAATGGGGCCAGGTAATCCATTTCACCTGAGAGCTCCTGGAACTGGACAGCTCTTCCAGACTGGTGAACATGGTTGACAAGCAAGCAAAAGATCCATTCTCAGCCCAGCAGACTTGGGTTAAGCCTGGGCGGGGAGACCATTGTTCCTTTATCACCTTAAAAAAGGAAGTTAGGCTCCAGGGTGATGGTGGAGGAAACACCTCCCTGGATTGGAAACAATGCAGAAGGTGAAGATTAGGGTTAGGTGTTGATTGAAGTGAGAAGGAACAAATAAAGCTTTGCAAGAGCAGATGATTATAGTATCATTTATAGTATCTGGAAACCTCTTTCTCCACCTCTTTCTATGTTTACGTGTGTGTGTGTGTGTGTGTGTGTGTGTGTGTGTGTGTGTGTGTGTGTGTGTGTGTGTGTGTGTGTGTGTGTCTCTGTGTGTGTGTCTGTGTCTGGTTGATTTCTTTCATTAATTTTGTTAGTTCAGCTCTATTCTGTTATAGATTATTGACATTTTTATATTATATTTTATAACTTGCTATGAGTTTGTATGTATGGTTCATTGTTTATAATCTGTGTATTTTCTTCATGTTGTAATCCACCCAGAGCAGCCTTTGGGCTGGATGGCGAGGCATATATTTTTAAATAAATAAATAAATAAATGACGTGTTTGCAGCTGATGCACCATCTCACACAGCGAAACATTTCTGCATCCCATTCAGTGGCTCCCTTTGTAAAATATTTGCAAGCTGAAGCTAGACTTCTGTGTGCGCTAGCTAGCAAATCTTTACCCTTTTTTTCCCTAATGCAACACTTGCTTTTTATTGTTTTTCTTTTGTGTGTGTGTTTTAAATACTGGCCATGATCCAACCAGGGGCAGGACCTTTTCAGGTAAATCACCTTTCTCCCTGCCTCGAGTTCCCAGCTCAGCTAAACACATGGAATTTAAAAAACCACCATTTAAAAACAGGGGAGAAGCATTTGAAATATGGATTTATCATCAGATATTAACACTTCGTTGGTTCGAGGGGGTGACTAACCAAGAAAGGGCTTGAGCAAATGGATTTTTAAAAGTGCTCTCTCGCAACACATAAAATGCACAAAGCCAGAATGTTTCGGTCATGTAATGAGAAATAAAAAAGCGTAAATTGTTACAGGGGATTGTTACGGTAGAAAGCCTGAGAAAAGAAGACCAAGCAGCAGTCAGACACAAGGCCCGAAGAGTCTGGCAGAGGGTTTTTGGATGAAACACAACACGATTGTCAGAAAACCGCACCAGGCGAAGTCAGAATAGCTGTGATGCTGTCCAAATCCGAGTAGAAAAGGAGGAGAGAGGAGATGACAAGAAAAGATGATAAAGAAGAGCAAAAGATGAAAAGAAAGAAGGCGAAGTTATACAGCAGATAATTTTTAAGATTTGACATTCAAGTGACCCCAGGAATAATTCAAGAGAAGAGATTAAAGGATGGTTCAATTAATTCCACAAGCAGATGGCTAGAAAGCTTGAAAAAGTGTTTGTTAAAGCAGATGATATGACTCTAAACACGCCCTGCATAGGGTTTGGATTACAAGGCAGTGTAGTCCTCTCTCTCTGTGTGTGCGTGTTTGATTTTTGTGTGTAAAAAGAGAGACAGCATCCTGGTCATGTGGATTGTCTGACTGAAAGCTCAAGCCCTACCACGATCACAAGGTGAGCAGCTGTTTTGCCCTGAGCCCTGCATTTGGCTGCCATTTGAACTCCATCACTACAGACTGCTTTTCCTTGAAACTTCCCAAAGAAATTGCGGTGCTCCAACCCTTGAAATGGCAGCCCTGCTCTCAAGAAAATAACACAGGGGTTCTTCTCCATGAACCTGTTCTTTGTCTCCATCCAGAACGGGTCTTTTGTAAAGTGAATGGGTCTTAATTATCTGTCCTAGAACAAGCCTTTCCCTTGCAGCTAGGCAATTCAGAATGGTACTTTGTTTCCTTGTCCCTCAGTTACTGTGAGGAAGGCAGCTGAATCCAGATGGAGGAGAGGTGTTATTATCCCTTTTGATTAAAAACTCCTGGCACTTGAATTCAGAGAGAGAGAGAGAGAGAGAGAGAGAGCTTTGTAGCAAAACCACTGAGATTCCATGGGATAAGCCATCAGCAAGAGTCATTCAGCCATGATTATTTTCCTAGGTGTACCATTAAGGAGAAGATGCTTGTTGAGCCCTTAAACCTACAGTGGCTTTGTTGATAATTCCACTATGCCTGTGAGGATGCTGAAGCAGAATATGTTTTCACAAGGGTCTTCTCTGCTGATGATGGATGATGCTCACATGCACAAGAAATGAACCACCGTTGCTCATCTGATCTATTGCACCAACATGCAATCAGTGAAAAGGCCTGTTGCTTTATTGATACTCCAAATCGAGTCTCTTGCCTTCCTGGTATTCTTGGATGATTTATCACATGAAGGATCCATGTTTGGTTAGGGAAGAAGGGAACAGTAATTGCTAGAAAAATGCACACTGGGAAGGTACAGAAATGTGGATAGAAACTAAAGGCAGAGCGCTTTGTCAGTGTTTAATGTCTTGGACTATTGCTCCGGAATCTAGCCTCGTGTTCTCCGATTGGCAATTCTACCGAGCTCTGAATGGGGTCCATCCTGCTGCCCTTCTTGTTCTATTAGGGGAGTCTACCCCATTGCCTTCTTTGGGATGCAATCCTCCAGTGCAGTCTCTGTGTTGTGTCGTTACAGTTGTGACCGACTCTTCATGACCCCATGTCCATGGAGTTTTCTTGGCAGGAATATTGGAGTGGTTTGCCAGTTCCTACTCCAGGTGCCTACAGCACCTGGTATTCCCTGATGGTCTCCCATCCAAGTACTAACCGGGGCCAACCCTGCTTAGCTTCCGAAATAAGGCAAGATCAGATATGCTTAGGGCATCTAGGCAGCTTTACAGGCCACAAAATCACAGGACCGTTCTCTACATGAATGGACCCATTCAAACCTGCCGCCCAACTCTGTGTAGCAGACAGTGCAATGATCATAGAATCATAGAATAGTGAATTTGCAGTTCTGGAAGAGCACTGTCTTGTCTGATTGCAAATGGCAACAGAGGTTAGCACCAATCCATGTAAAGATCTCTATATATATGCCAAACATCTGCTATTGGGTCAGTTCTGGGTGATCGAACTCCCAATCAGGTACCTAAAGCACTGGGCTGTCCAGTCACCTTATTGATAATAACACGCGACCTAGTCAATTACAACTCATTGTGAAAATTTTCAGGCATTTCCAGGTATGCAATACTCAGCAATGGTTTCCCATTCCTTTCTTCCGGGGCCCCCCTAGATCTCTACAGCTTGTCCAGGGCCACCCAGGCTGGTTGTAGTCCCAGGAGGCAAAAGGAAGAATCAAACTCCCAGCCATGGACTCCACAGCCTGAAATCTAAGCCACTGAACTAGCGTAGCAGAGAGAAATGGTTTTCAGCTTTGGGGTTTATACCAGACCTTTGAAAAGTCCCTTTTCAGAATAAAGCACCAAGAATCTCTGAGCCTCTATGACCTCAGGGGAAATTACCAGTCCATACCGGCTGAGGGGCTTAGTCGTTTTTCTAAGCACCGGGTTTATGAGTCTCCAAGTTCTGAGCACCGAGACAATGGCTGAATTTCATCCAGAGAGGAGGTTGACATTCTGCTTTGTAGATCCAGAGATTAGATTATTAGAATGACACCAAGCTGCTCTCCTTATCTTATCCTATGATTAGATTTTCCAGAAGCCTTGTGGAGAAGGGTTTGGTCACGTCCCGCAATATTCAACGCCTCTCTGCAGCCAGGAAAAAAATCAGGCTTGCCCAAGGAGGCAGACATCATCTGTGACAACTAAATTTGACTCCAGCTTCTGCATCATTCTGCATAAGAACATAACAACATAAGAAGAGCCATGCTGGATCAGGCCAACAGCCCATCTAGTCCACCTTCCTGTATCTCACAGTGGCTCCACCAGATGCGTCTGGGAGCAGACGAGACTAGATATATGTCTCCTGATACCACTCCCCTGCATCTGGCCCTTGAAATACCCTGCTTTTAAGCCTGGAGGTAACAGATCTCCATCATGGTTTGTAACCTGGGATGGGGTTTTCCTCCAGGAATCTGTCCAATCCCCTTTTGAAGTCATCCAGGCTAGATGACATCGCCACATCCTGTGGCAGGGAGTTCCACAGACTAACAACATGCTGGGTGAAAAAACATTTTCTTTTGTCTGTACTCTCCCAGCCCTCAATTTGAATGTATGTCCCCTAGTTCTGGTATTTTGTGAGAGGGAGAAGAGCGTCCCTCTATCCACTTGACTCATGCCCTGCATTATTTTGTATGTCTCAATCATATCCCCCCTCAGGTGCCTTTTTTCCAGACTAAAGAGCCCCAAATGTTTTAGCCTTTCCTCATAAGGGAGGTGCCCCAGACTAGTAATCATTTTAATTGCTCTCTTCTGCACCTTTTCCAGTTCCACTATGTCTTTCTTGAGATGCGGTGACCAGAATTGTACACAATACTCCAGGTGTGGCCTTACTATTGCTTTGTATAATGGCATTATTTTCAATCCCCTCGTTAATACGTGTTGGGTCAAGGCCAGGCCTCAGCAGCCCTGCTTCGCTCCAGCAAATGCAAGACTGTGGTTTCCCTGTGGAGTGAATCCATCTCATATTGGATCGGTCTCTTTCCCTGTTTCCTCCAGCTTTTCACAGCATTCTTTCCCAGGAAATCCTGCCTCCCCATTTTGTGCCCAGATTAGGACAGCCTCAGTTGATTTGATCTAGGGTCCACTTTTCATCATTCTGGTGGTCCAGGGTTACCCATAAAGTTCTCCTCCACATTTTACCATTTTTTCAAACGATTCATTATTTTTCCTGTCCACTTTCTTAACTGGCCACCTTCCGCACCTGCACATGGCGATTGGAAGTCTCTACTGGCATATCTTTACACTTGATGGTCTTTTCTATTTCCTTTTGCTGCCCTTCTGAGGCTCCGGCGTCTTCTGATTTCTTGGTTGTAGTTTTGCATTTGGGCTGATATGGAGCCAAGGTATACAAAATCGTTAACAATGTCCATTTCTTCCTTGTCCACATGCAAGTTGTGAATCATGGAAGAGTGACGTTGGAGCAGGCTGACAAGGCCATCAAGTACAAACCCCTTGCTCAAAGGAGGAATCCAAATCAAAGGATAATCTGCCAAGTGGTTGTGTAGATTTCTCTTGGATGCCTCCAGGGTTGGATCCCTCACCACCTCTCGGGGTCATTGGTTCCATTGTCATACCGCTCAAATGGTTAGGAAGTTTTTCCTGATATTCAACCAGTGTGTCTTGCACTCTGGGATGATTGAGAATAGATCTTGCCTCTCCTGTACGTCATGCTTTCAAGTATTTGAAAAGTGATTTAGTACCTAACGCCCCTCAATTTTCTTTTCTCCATGCTAAACATGGCCCATTCTTTCACTCTTTCCTCGTAGGGCTTGGTTTTCAGCCTGCTGATCATCCTTGTCAACCTTCTGGAGTTATGGTTTTTGTTAATGTTAATGTTCAACTGCAATCCTGCTTTGCCCCTTTCTTCTTTCACTTTCATCAGATGTTATTTTAAGTTTGGATGGATGAATCTGTTGGTCTTGGGTCTTCTCGCACTTTAAAAAGTATTGTTATGATTATGATTATGATTATGATTATGATTATGATTACTACTACTACTACTACTACTACTACTACTACTACTACTACTACTACTACTACTACTACTACTACTACTACTACAGTGGCGCCTCAAGATATGGATTCCTTGTGTCACAAAAAACTCGAAAGATGAAAGGGAAATCCACCTGGGGCACAATGCACCCTGGGAATAGAAAACTTTTGCAAAAACTCAAGGTATGAAAATTTCCTACAGAAAGCTCTTGGATAAGAAAAGTTTGTGGAAAACTTCCATTCCCAGGGCACATTGTGCCCCATTTGGATCCATGATATGAAAATGTCACAATTTTCAGGAACAAATTAACAATTTAACAAATTTCAGGAACAAAATAATTTCACTTCACTAGGTGCCTCTGCATTTTAAATAGTAATTTAGGTCCTTCCTAGTGATGGAGAAATGGGTGACTTTTGTTTAAGTCTGATCCAAAAGAACCTGAAAGGAATTTCCCCAGTTCTTATCTGGAACTCTGATGCTCAGTTTACCCTAGGCTGCCCCTGAGCCAGAGGTGAGTGTTAGGCTCTGGAACTCCTGCTGATTCAAGGGAGGGAAAGCCTTCATGCGTGTCTACATTCACATCTGGTGAGTACCAAGATTCATTTCATAAAAAACGAGCAAAGGAGAGAGAGATTTTGGGCAGCTGTGCCTTTAGTAGGTTGAGTTCAACAAGTTAAATAAATACAGTGTGGGGGGGGGTGGGGAGAGCCCCACACTTTGTAAATAAAAAGCAGCTCTGCTACAGATTCCCTTAGGCAACAAGGGGGAGGGGAAAGGTTGGGCTTCTACTCTTCCCTGAAACCCATCTTTATATAAATATACAGTCTGTGTCTCTGAATGGCTCTGGTGCCAAGAAGGAATATATTATTGAAATAATAAAATATTTAAAGTCTTTCCCTGATGTTCTGCCCTTGAGGAATTCCACAAGCAGTGCTGGACATTGATACGGATGTAAACGCACTGGAAAACCACTGAGCGGGCCCCTGATCTGGGTCGGTACAAAGCAGAGCCTCTTTTTCTTTTAGATGGGGCTGCAGACACGGAGAAGGCCACATCCCTTGGGCCTTCAAGTCTGAAGCACTGGCATAACTAGGGAGGGGTGGAAGAGTGCATTTGCCCTGGGGCATGAAGCACTCTGGGGGTGCCTGGAGGAGAAGCTGAAGGAGGAAGCCATGTGCCATCCCGCCAGCAGTTCTCCTTTCTCCAAGCTAAGGCTTGGTGATCCTTAGTCAGGGGAAAAGGAGGAGAGGGAAGCAGGCAATGTTTTTTCCTAGCAGCACCTCCATCTATTGCTCCCCTCTGCTCCTTCCCTCCACCCCCACTAAGACTTGGTGATTGTTAGCTGGGGGAAAGGAGGAGAGGGAAGCATATGACGGAGGTGCTGCTTGGAGGTGCTTCCCTCTCCTCCTTTCCCTTGCTAACGATCGATCTCCAAGCCTTAGCTGGGGAAAAGGAGGCGGGGAAAGCATTCTACGGAGGTGATGCTTGGGGGGGGGAATTGCCTGCTTGGCTCACGCTGTGCAATTTGTCCGGGAGACCCCTGAAGAGGGCATGAGAAAGAGGGACTCTTCTTCCCCCTCCCCCACTGTTCCCCCAGGAGTAGGCACCCCTTGCTTGGTGGGTGAGATGCAGATGGGGGCCAGGAGGGTGCGCAAAAGCTGACTTTGTCCCCAGGCGCGCCAAACCCTAGCTACGCCTCTGGTCTGACGGCACCGGAACGGGACTAGAGGAGCCAGTCTTGCCCTCTGGCAGGCATTGCATCTCACATCCACCCACATTCAGTCGCTGTGAAGTCAAATAGGACTGGGGGTGAAATTCGGTTGGCCAGGCAAAAGGGGAGAAGCCTTCTAACTGCAGTTCCTCTGAAGCACCTGTAGGTGGCGGGGTTCAAAGATATTTTGAGAAGGCTTTCTTTCCTCAGAGCCCCATTTCCTCATCTTGTCTTGTGAGCTGGAGAACTCCTTAAATTCTCAAATAAATAAATAAATAAATAAATAAATAAATAAATAAATAAATAAATAGGGAGTAACTTCGCCACCGAGGAGAAACTGTAAAGGAAGAGGAGGCCTTTGCAGCTATTTTTTATTTTATTTTCTGCAGCAAGACTCGCCTGTATTGTGAGATATGTAGTAATCGTCTTCTCTCCTGCACCTTTTCTTGTTATCATTCAGTAGCTGCAGCTCTTTCTCTGGATTTCATTGGCAAGCGGCTCCAGCGAAATGAGAATGCTGTGTTGAATGGCCAACTGTATTAAGTAAACAGTCGTTTTAGACTAAACCCGGTGGCACCGCCTGCCAGAGGAGGGATATGCAACAACAACAGCAGCAAGAAAGAGGTGGAAAGCAAAGGTCAAAAGACGATTGCGTGAAGCCATATTCGAAATTCAAATGATAGATTAGGAGAAATTGCAGCTTCTTGTGCCCTTGAATGGGTGGAGGGCTTGTCCTGCAGTAACGTGATGGCAAGGGGGGAGTCAGATTTTCTTAGCAGGCACGAGAGAATACATGATGTGTTAACTGTTGAAACAGCTCTTGCTCGTGTTCACCTGCCCTCAATGAGGCATTTAATAGAAAGGGGACCATCTTGCCTCCTATCAGCCATCAGAATGGAAGAAAAGCAATTTTCAATGTATACTAAAGAGAAATTCGGGACAGCATTGATCTGCCAGGCCCCTATATTTCTGTATCATTGTGTTTTGTAACACACACATGCATATATTTATATGTTACCTGTTTGTATTTTATTATCAGTTTATGTTTATTTTATTGTTGTTCACCACCTTGAGTTGCCTTTGCATAAGCGGGTGGTATATAAATCATAAACTAAAAACATGGTGGAATATAAGAGAGGGAAACAAACCAGTTTCCTGGTGTCCCAAAAGACATTGTTGTGTTGTGTTGTGTTGTTACAGTCGTGACCGACTCTTCATGACCCCATGTCCATGGAGTTTTCTTGGCAAGGAATACCCAAAAGACATAATCTGTTTCAATTGCTACCCTCAGGATGACGTTTTAGGGCATTGCATACTAGGACAACTAGATATAAAGATAGTTTCTTTCCAAGTGCTATCAAACTGTTGAATAATTAATTTTTTTCTTGTTTTCTTCCTGTTTATATAATAGGTTATATTGTGTTGTTGTACTGTGTTTTTATTGTTGAATATATGATTCTTATATTTCCTTCTTATATATGGAGAGCATTTTTTTTTACCAAAACAGATTCCAGGTGTGTCCACACTTGGACAATAAAAGTATTCTGATTCTGATTCTGATTCTGATAGGGCATTATCACATTGTGGTCATCATCACCGCTGAACATTTAGAGTTCACCCTTCCTTCACTGAGCCCACAGTGGTATTCATGGCTGTCTCCCTCCCTTCTCTGCAGCTCAAGATACCGAATTTGAGAGCCAGAACCAAGCTCCAGGCAAGGGTGTATCTAGGGGGGCAGAAAGGTGCATTTGCCCCAGGGTGCACCAATCTGGGGGCACCTGAAGGGCTTGCCAACAAGACCCCCTCTGCCGCCTCCACCTCCACACGCAAGCGAGCAGTGAAGCAGGCAGGCAAGCGGGGAGCGTAGTGGCGTGGCACCCTCCCCCTCCTCTCCCTCCGCTTCCTTTGAGCCACTGTGGGAGAGGTGTAAGGCACACACACACACACACACACACACACACACACACACACACACACACACACACACACCTCCGCCTGTCTGGCCCCATGCACATCACACACCCCCATCCCACGCCCGCAGGATTGGTCCCCCATTGCTGGGTGGGTGCAATGTGGTGGGAGGGCGGGGTGGTGCGGCGGCGGCGCAAAAACAAACTTTGTCCCCAGGTGCTCCAAATCCTTGCTATGCCTCTGGCTCCAGGTTTTAGTTTTTGCCACTCGGCAAATGTGATGGGACTCAAAGTACATTTAGCATAAGGAAAACAAAAATTAAAATTCATTTTTCTCATCTAGATGGTAATTATTGGACCTGGACGTTGTTTTGGTGGAATACAGATTGAAATGTTAACAAAAAATCAGGGTCTGTAGCTGATGTAACGTTGTATGGGGAACTCAGTAAATTAGGCCCTCAATAAATTAAACATCATTTTCTCTTTTGAAGCTAGCAGGCGAAGGGGAAAGTCAATTTGTCCCTGTTTTGAAAATGCCTTACTAATCCTCGTTCACCATAATTGTACTCTACCCCAAAATGAGCTGTCCTGAAGAATTTTTAACATCGAATGGAAAGTTAATACGTTTTAAAGATGATTGAGAATTTAAAATAACACTGGACTGGGCTGCGTGTTTGAAATTTATATCCTATTCGTAGTCTCCCTTCGTAACCAATTAGAAAGAACACAGAGTAATTTTTTTAAAAAAATGGAAAAAGGTTAATTATATACTGTGAGACAGAACCACTTTCCCTTCCATTTGGAAAAATTACAAATTTATACTCTCTCTCACACACACACACACACACCAAAGTTTATTTCTTCAAATATTGGCCTCTTCCAGGGTGACCTAAGACGATTTCTTAAGGATTCAATCTCATTTTTGTTATTTTGTGCCTTCCGGTCACTTCTAATTAATAATGACCCTATGACTTATTCTGAATGAGGGACCTCCAAAGAGTCTGTCCTTCTCATAGCTTTGCCCAGGCCTTGCAAACTCAAGGCCACAACGGGCTCTGTTGAGCAATTCCACCTTTGATGTGGTCTTCTTCTCCTGTTGCCTTCAGCTTTTCCCTTGCATCTCTCCCCCCCCCTGCTAGCAAGGCTCATCTTCTCCAGGTGTGTGCAGGATGCAATCCTTATGCGCCATCAAGTCGGAACCGACTTAGATCCACCCGAGTAGGGTTTTCAAGGTAAGTGAGAGATTTAAGGGGTGGTTTTACTAATTCCATCCCCCCCACCACCATGGGTTTCCATGGCCAAGTGGGGAATTGAACCCAGGCTTCCAGAATCCTAGCCTGTCAATTTATCTGCTACACCACAGCGGCTACAATAACTTCAGTTAAATTATTTGTGCTTATAGGGAGGATCCAAGGTTCAGTTGATCTATTGTCCATTTATTTTTCTTTCTAGTGGCCCATGACAACTGTAAAACTCTCTCTCTCTCTCTCTCTCTCTCTCTCTCTCTCTCTCTCTCTCTCTCTCTCTCTCTCTCTCTCATACACACACACACACAGAGGGGGGGTTATTTATTTATTTATTTATTTTTACAACTTATATGCCACCCACTACCCAAAGGTCTCTGGGCGGCTTACAATCAAAGAATTAAAACAGTTAAAACATCAAATATCAATAAATAATTAAAACAATAATAAAAACCTTACACTAAAATCATTACACTAAAATTGCCATCAGAGGAACCACAGTCTATATTGTATCAATTAAAAAACTTGTGGAACAGGAAGGTTTTTACCTGGCACCGAAATGTCATCAAAGTTGGCACCGGGTGGAACTCACTTGGGAGGGCATTCCATAGCTTGGGGGCAGCGGCCGAGAAGGCCCTGTGTCTGCAAGCCATCCCTCTCACCTCCTTGAGGGATGGCTCTTTCAAGAGGGCCCCCTGGCTCGATCTTTACTTGTCAGTTTTCACATCTTGTGCTAATCAGGAATACCATTTGTGTGTGTGTGTGTGTGTGTGTGTGTGTGTGTGTGTGTGTTGTGTTGTGTTGTGTTGTTACAGTCATGACCAATTCTTTGTGATCCCATGTCCATGGAGTTTTCTTGGCAGGAATACTGGAGTGCCAGTTCTTACTCTTTTTCCTGGTGGTCTCCCATCCAAGTACTAACCAGGGCCAACCCTGCTTAGCTTCCGAAATCAGGCGAGATCGGATGTGCTTAGGATACACAGGCCATTGATTCTCCACCTTGGATCCGTGGATGTTCTTGGACTCAGACTCCCAGAAGCCTTTATCAACAGCCAAACTGGCCAGGATTTCTGGAAGCTGCTGCCCAAGAACACCCAAAGCCACACAGTTCAGAGCCACTGGCCCAGGGGACCTTCACTTTGGCTTCCATGACAGTATTAGGTCCGCAGCAGGCAATCTCTTCCACCAGGTTGTGAAAGTTGTAAAGCTAAACTTACGGGGAATTTTCCACTTTTATTTCCACAATAATGTGTAAGGGGGGGGTTGTTGCATTTTCTGCGAATTCTGGAACAAATTTTGTCCACCTCGGAAGGCACTCATGCTACACCTTTGTGGAATGTGCACATTTTCTCCTCGTAACTTCAAGGCATTTTAAGGCCTCAAATGTACTCATTTTTAGGACGCGTGCTCAAAACACATGCATTGTTGCGCAAATCCTCCTGCCAATTTGCTGGACTTCAGACTAATGGTTTTCCTTCCGGACAGAAATGAACTGACGTCGATTTCCCACCTTCTACATCACTTCTATATGGCAGGATGTTCTTCTGAATAAGGGTGCTTTGGCCACAGTAACCAGAACCAATTCTTTTCAAACAAAAGTGGATAAACTCTCTCTCTTACTCAACAGGGCTTACGGCCAAGGAAGGATTCACATTATAACAAGACTGCGAGGTCCCCAAGCACCACCACCTGCCCAACTTCTCAATTTTTGTTTATTTTCTGCCTCCTCTCTCATCCCTTCCTTGCAGAACTTTTGCAGGCGAAACGTAGATCTTTGCCTGGCAAGGGAAGATAAACCCGTTGGAGAAAGCCGTCCCTTCTAAATGGGTCCGCGTTGCGCTGCTTTTAAAGGCAGGGAAGCCATAGAACCATGTGGAAATCTGGATCGCCAAAGGACGGCTGATGCTGTCCTATCTTCGAAAGCCAAGCTGCCTTCTCGGGGAAGAGGCTGAGCCAGCTACCTGGTTGTGTATGCATAACAGCTTCGTCTGGCTGGCGTTGGACTCCACTCGACCCATCTGCCTTGTCAATCAGGGTGAAAATCAGGACGTGAATTGCCAGCAGACCTTCTGTGTCTAAACCGGCAGCCGAACCCACACTTGCCTGCTGGTTCCCCATGGATCATTTATGGATGCAATATTTACCTTAGCTGTCTACTTGTTTGTCCATGAACATAGGAGAGTGGGAGGAGACAGCGGTAAGGAAATAAGTCAGGGGGGTTTAAACCAGCTCAATCCAAAGATAGAAGCCTAGGCCTCAGTTGCTGGGATGTTTACTCAGATGAAATGAGAGCTCCTATCTGGAGAGGAGGAAACGCAAGTGAGCTGGCTTTATTTCAGAGTCAGAATGGTTTCAGTTCCGGAAAAGAAGGCGGATAGGAAGTAAAATAGGATCAGGGAGAGGGGAAAGGAAAAGATGAAATGGGTAAACAATCGAAATATCGCCAAGTTTTGAATTTCTTGTAAAATCCCCTTTTGCTATGCTGAGTAAAGACAGAGACTCGCAGAGGAGAATAGCTTCAAATTCTGCAGATAGGCCAGCCTTTTTCTCATTAACTGGCACTTACAGTCTCAAAAGCTCACTCCGAGATATTTGTAGGCGAAAGAACACAAATGTTTCCCCTTAGAATTGGGGCTGTCCTCTTTTGTATTACAGCCGGTTACCCCACGGGCATGACAGGCTGGGACTGGTACCTAGTTTTTTCTGAAGGGATCACCAACACTCTGAAACACAAGGCACACATCAGTGCAACCTGGTGGACTACAACTGCAACGACACCCAGAGCTCTTGTCCCGAGCCAGCTGCCAACGGAGGCATCCCCGTCAGCAGCTGCTCCCTGTCTTCATTCCTGTGGGCTCACCAATACTCACAGCTCTTGAGTTAGAGACGGAAAGACCAGATGTTGCAAAAACTTCCATGTGACTTGGCTCCCAGAATTTCTTTGCCCTTGTGGGTGGCCAGCTGGGTGACCCTATGAGCGTTGTAGCACAGCATCCCCCTTATCCATGGGATCATAATCCTCTGATTCACTTATCCATGACCTGAAAATATTAAAAACGTTAAAAGGAAAACAAAAACAAAAATACATGTATCTATTTTTAACAATTAAGTTACCAAAACTGGCACTAGAGTGAGCAGGAGATGATGCCATGTATAGTGTTCAGTTCACTGAGAAATATATTTTCCATGGTATATTTACCAGAGCAGGCCATGACAGGGAGCCCAAGACCATGAAATGTGTAGCATTTGCAATTGTGATAAAATTTGCTATACAGTAATCTCCGTTTTTCAGCACCCAGGCGGCAGGGTTTGGAACCGATCTTCTATAGGTAGGTACAGGGGTGCTACTGTATATAAAAAGATAAATTTCCCAAGCAATAACCAGGCCTGCTGCATGGTGTCAATTCCACCTTGTAAACGTACCTGTTCTGGATCTCTTACAAAGAAACTCAAAACAGGCCAGTAAGGAGAGAGCGACGGAAGAACTGTCATGAAGGAAGCATTCCCGGAAGCCAGACAGGGACAGCTGGTGTCTTCAACCCCCCCCCTCCCCATCTTTGGTATCCAAGAAAGGAAATGGGATGTACTTTGACAGTTTCAAGGATCCAATGGATAGAAAGCAACGTTCTCTGCCACTGTTAGGGACACTTGGAAGCACGCTCCAAGAGAGGCAGCCATTACTTTGCCTTGGCTGCAAGAGATGCTGGCATCACACCTGTTCAGAAACTCCTCAGAGGGCCCTGAGCTGCCAAGAAGGAAGGAGACAAATGCTTGAAACGAGCAGATGGAACGTCTTGATGGCACCCTCCCGGCCCTCCAGGTGGGAGATGGAACTCCTCAGGCTCATTCATTTTCAACTGCCTTTATTTCTCCAGCCATAAATCTCCCGTCCTGCTCAACACACCTCTAGTCGCTTGTGAGTGTCTAGATCTGGCTTCGGTCTTAGATCTGGCCCTACCCTTGGGCAGAGGGTTTCAGCTGCCTGAGGCAACCAATTCTGGGCCATGGGTGCTTCTCCGCTGGTAGCCACTGGGCTCTGTGAAAGGAAAGGTGTGTCCTTAACTCTTGGCCCAGGCCTCCTGGGGGATCCTCTCTACATCTGGGGCACGGAAGCCCATGAAATATGAAAGCTGCTCCCCTGCGAGGTGCTTTGCTTTGAATGCGCAAATCCCCAGGTTCAATGTCTAGATCAGTGGTTCTCAACTTGTGGGTCCCCAGATGTTCCTGGACTGCAACTCCCAGAAACCCCTTCCAGCACAGCGAGTGGTGGAGGCTTCTGGGAGTTGCAGTCCAAGAACATCTGGGGACCCACACGCTGAGAACCACTGATCTAGAATCTAGTTCCTTAGATAGACTAGGTTAGAACACTACCTGAAACCTTGATAAGCTGCTGCTGTCTGTCAGAGCTGGCAATATTAGACTAGATAGCAGTCTGACTCGGTATAAGGACGTGTTCCTGAATTTAACCATCTATGGTCCTTCTCACGAGAGAAGGATGGTAGATGCCAACTACCCAGTACTCAGAGTTCAGAAAGAGTTAAGGCAAAGAAAGATGGTAATAGAAAACAAGGACCCAAAGCAAAGTGTTCTGCCTGTATCCTGCCCCACAGGACTTAAATCACTTTCTGGGTGGTTTACAGTTTAATTATGCAGGGTACACATTCCTTCTCCCCCCCCTCCCCAGCAGGTTGGTACTCATTTTGGAAGGACGGAAGGCAGAGTGAACCTCAAGCTGGCTAGCTGGGATTGAACCCCCAAGTCGTGAGCACAGTTTCAGCTGCAGTAAATTTAACCTCTGCGCCACGAGGCTGCCAGAAAAAAAGATGCCCAGGATCAGGGACTATTCCTCTTGCTCACTTGGAAAAAGGCCAACTGTTTGATGGGGTGGTGTTGAAATCATCACCCCAGGCTCCTGTCTAATCCTTGTGATGGTATCAAGAAGGCAGGAAATTGCATCTTTTAATGAGCTGCTTTAAAAATGTAAATTTCCAGGGAAATACTTCAGTAGAAATGAGCAACAAAGAGATAAGGATGTGCTTCCAATGTTCAGCTGGCCTGACCCCCCCCACGCACCCTTCCACCTGCAACCTAGAAGCTACTGAGGCATGTCTGCCCTGAAAGAAATCTGACTTAAGCTGTTGGTGTCTCTAATCTTAAATTTGTGATTTGTGATTCATCACTCTTGGCAAATCATGAATCAAAACAAATCTCCATTTTTCTGATTCTTGCCCATATCAATTTATGTCTCTTCCAATATATTTGACTGAGAATACATGAGGCCCCCTACATGTTCTTGGACTCCGGACCCCATTATCCGGCCTGGTCAGTGTTGGGGTCAACAGGTAGAGAGCCACAGATTCTCCACCTTCTACTTAGAGGAAGAAAGGAGGTCCAAAGTAGCTGCTCTTCTTAGGTATTAAGAAGAGCAGCTACTTTGGAATCCCTTTATTTTAGCAGTGCTGCGACTATGGTGTGTCCTGGTGTAGAATGCCTCCATCTGTCAGTGGGCCAGCCAAGATAAGTTTGGTATTGTGCTGGTGTACCGCGCTCCCCGCAACCCAGCTCAATCCTTTCCAGAGATCGCGGAGTTCGTCTCGGCTGCACTGTTGAGGTCCCCCCGCCTTTTGGTGGTTGGGGACTTCAACGTGCATGCCGAGGAGGAACTCTCGGGTGCGGCTCTGGAATTCATGGAACCCATGACTTCCATGAATCTATCTCAGCATGTTGTATGTCCCACCCATAGAGCTGGCCACACCTGGACCTGGTGTTTTCCTCCATGTTGTCAGATTCTTGTCTGGGGGTTAGGGGTATCCTGCCTCTGCCCGTGTCATGGTCTGACCATCACTTGCTAAAATTTTCCCTATTGATCGCCCCACCACCACGCGGGGAGCGTCGAGCGCATATTTGGGCTCACCCCCGGAGGCTTCTGGACCCTGCGAGGTTCATGGAGGCCTTCGGGGAGCTTTCTGGTGGCCTGGCAGACGACCCGGTCGATGCCCTGGTGGATAGGTGGTATGAGGGGACCACCGGGGCAGTTGACCGAATCGCCCCCAAGTGCCTCCTGCGTTGCGGAGACCGCTCCTCTCCGTGGTATACGGCTGAGCTGCGGTCGATGAAGCAAGAACGCAGGAGGCTAGAGGGCATATGGAGGGCCAGTCGGACGACAGAGAATAGGGCTGCACTTAAGCAGCTGACTGGCCGCTATCTTCGCACGATCAGGGACACTAGAAGATCTTTTGTCTCCCTGAGAATTGGCGAGGCCTCGAACCACCAAGCGGAGTTGTTCCGTGTGGTTCGAGACCTCTCCAATCCCAGTCAGCTGAGGCCTCCTCCTAGTGATTTCACTAGCGAGCAATTCGCAGCCCATTTTAGATCCAAAATAGAGGCTATCCGCTCCGACTTGCCCCCCCAGCTGCCCTAGTCCACCCTCTGAGATCCCTGGGGCCTCACCCCTCTGTCCCTCCCTCCTGGATGAGTTTGGGCCAGTTTCTCCAGCGGAGGCCTCCAGAGCTATGGCTTGTTGCTGGCCGGCGGCCTCCCCCTTTGACCCTTGCCCAGCTTGGCTAATTAAATCTGCCGAAGGGAACATGCCCAAGTGGGTTTCCGCCATTGCCACAGCCTCTTTCAGGGAGGGTTGTTTCCCTGCCCGCTTGAAGGAGACCGTGGTGAAACCCACTCTCAAAAAACCTGGCTTGGCGTCGGACGATTTATCGAACTATTGTCCAATTGCCATTGTTCCCTTCCTGGGCAAGGTAGTCGAGAGGGTGGCCACTGTCAGGTTTCAGTCGTACCTGGAGGTAAATCGTATCCTGGATCCCTTCCCGTATGGATTCAGGCCATTTCGTGGGACCGAGACTGCCCTGGTCGCTCTGCAGGATGACCTCCTCAGGGAGGCTGACAGGGGGTGTTCCTCCATGCTGGTTCTCCTTGATCTGTCAGCTGCCTTTGATACCGTCGACCACGGTAACCTGCTGGTCCGGCTGGCCGAGGCAGGAATTGGGGGCCAGGCTTTGGCCTGGCTTCGTTCCTTCCTTGGTGACCGGACTCAGCGGGTTCAGCTGGGTGATGATTTGTCGGCTCCTTGGACCTTCCCTTGTAGGGTGCCCCAGGGGTCGGCAATCTCGCCCATGCTGTTCAATGTTTATATGAGGCCGCTGGCAGAGGTCATCAGGGGATATGGAGTTCGCTGTCATCAGTACCCTGATGACACGCAGCTCTATATCTCCTTTTCATCGTCTGCAGAGGAGGCAATTCGCTTCCTCAATCTGTGCCTGGAAGCTGTCTTGGAATGGACCAGAGATAACCGGCTCAAACTTAATCTGGAGAAGACGGAGGTTCTGTTCTTTGGGGCGCCTTCGTCTGGGTACAATGGTCCCCTCCCTAAGCTGGGGGGTGTTTCCCTCCAGCCTACGGACAGGGCCAGGAATCTGGGCGTGGTCCTGGACTCAGCCCTCTCCCTGGAAGCCCAGGTGATGGCTGCTTCCAGGGCCGCTTTTATCCATCTCTGCAGGATCGCCCAGATCCGCCAGTACCTTGATGAGTCCTCCCTGAGGACAGTTGTGCAGGCTCTGGTGATATCGAGGATCGACTACTGCAATGCCCTCTACGTGGGGTTGCCCTTTACCCTGGTCCGGAGGCTACAGCGGGTACAGAATGTGGCGGCCAGGCTGGTGGTGGGTGCTCGTAGATATGAGCGCATCACCCCAGTCCTGGCCCGCTTGCACTGGCTGCCCGTTGTCCTCCGGATTAGGTTCAAGGTCCTGGTTTTGACTTTCAAAGCCCTCCACGGCCTGGGACCTGAGTATCTGGCGGAGCATATCTCCCAGAGATCAACTGGGGCCAGACCCACGAGACTGGCGCAGGTGCGCTCACTGAAGGTGGCCACACCCAGAGAGGCGCGGAAATCGCGTACGCGTGACTGCACCTTCTCTGTGGTGGGCCCTATGCTTTGGAATCATCTCCCCAAAGCCCTGCCCGCCTTTAAGAAGGCCCTAAAGACCCATCTGTTTAGGGAGGCGTTTGGCGACCTTTCATTTTAAGTTTTTTTCTCCTGCCATCTTTGCCTTCTCCATTGCCACCTCCTGTGTCATTTTTGTCCTGTCTATTTTATTGTTTTTATTGTTTTTACTTTTCTGTTGTTAGCCGTCCAGAGTTCCCTCCCGGAAAGATGGGCGGGATATAAGCCTCACAAATAAATAAATAAATAAATAAATAAATAAATAAATAAATAAATAAATAAATAAATAAATGTTTGTTTGTTTGTTTGTTTGTTTAATATATTTTTATACTGCCCATCTTCCGGAAGAACTCTGGGTGGTTAACAACACAAACAAGCAACACGAACAAATACAGCAGTATAACAAAGCAAAACATGGAAATACAGTGGTACCTTGTATAAAGGAATTAATTCATTCAAAATGAAATTATGTTAAGCAAATTTTCCTTTATACAAATTTCCCATAGGAATGCATTGAAAATGGAGTAATCCCATTTTTATGTTGTACGGACTTGCCCCATAGGTGATTCTGTTAAGCAAATTTCCCCTATCTCCGGAATATTTTATGTTGTACAGATTTTATGTTATACAAACTGTTTGTTATACAAGGGCCCACTGTATATAAAATAAATGGACTCTACAATTAATAATAAAACAAAAATAAAATTAAAAATTAAAAATAGATACCACCTTTCTAGCAAGGAGCGCAGCATGAGGCTTCCTTGGCCCTGCTTGTTCTTCCACAGTCAGAGCATCCCAGATTTTAACAAGCCATGGCTGAACATCCTGAGGTGTTATCGTGTCTCATTTCTTGGCCCCAGTCAGTTTGGCAAGCGGGCTTTTTTCCGCTCTGTCTGTGGCTGCCGAGGCCAAGGCAGAATACAACTCAGTCACAGGAAGGGGGTGGGGGAGAACCCTCACAGAGCTGGCTCGCTTGGCCAATGGCTTGGAGAGAAAGCACTTCACTGCCAGGAGAAAACTCATCTGCTCCAAGTTGAATCATCACCCCCTACAAGGAGGAAGCAGGAGGGGAATATTTCCAAGAGACGTGGAGCGGAAGGGCCTTTCTTTCATTCTATAAGACTCAGCAGCATCTGGTCTTAATCAGTGCCAGCTTCCTCGTAGTTGCCGTGAGGAAAGTGAGGCGAGAGGGAGAAGGGCGCTAGGTTCCTCCTCCTTCCCATGCGCTGGGGGAAACACACCCAGCCTCTGTTTGGGGCACCATCATCTTCACTGGCTGCCATTATGCAGGACAACAATCGCAGGAAGCAAGGAAATGGACCGGTAGATGGGAGAAGCAGGGGCGCAGGCAGCTGGTGGTCTCTGAAGATGTGGTAGTCTGAGGCGGGGCAGATCTACTATGGAAAGCTTCAGGGCCCTGAAATTCCAGAAGGGACCCAGAAATTACTTGAGACCACATTTTCAAAGGCTTGGGGCAATCTGTCATGGAACAACCCAATTGAAGAAGATAACGGTGGTCACCCAGAACCCCAGGTCCCCCCACCCCAAATGTCAGCCCAGTCACCGAGTCTGAGAAGACCAATGGCCTCTTTTGACAGAGCACACTTCTCTTTCTGAAGGCGCCTTCACTGAAGGATTGAAACGTACAAAATAATGCAGGGCATGAGTAAAGTGGACAGAGGGATGCTCATCTCCCTCTCACAAAATACCAGAACTAGGGGACATCCACTCAAATTGAGGGCTGGGAGAGTAAGAACAGAAAAAAGAAAATATTTTCTCACCCTGCACATTGTTAGTCTGTGGAACTCGCTGCCACAGGATGTGGTGATGGCATCTGGCCTGGATGCCTTCAAAAGGGGATTGGACAGATTCCTGGAGGAAAAGTCCATCACAGGTTACAAACCATGAGGGAGATGTGTAATCTCCAGGCTTAAAACCAGGGTACCTCAAGGACCAGATGCAGGCGAGTGGTATCAGGAGACAGATATCTACTCTCCTGCACTCCCAAAGGCATCTGGTTGGGCCACTGTGAGATACAGGAAGCTGGACTAGATGGGCCTTTGGCCTGATCCAGCATGGCTCTTGTTATGTCCTGCTCCAGTGGGAATTCAAGGTGAAAACCTATAAAATAGTGTGACCGGGGACCTTGCCAGGGTGAACACTAAACATTAAGTCCATCAATTTAATCCAAGCCACACCTGGACAGCAGACTCAGCAGTTCACCTGGCCTTCGGGATGCATCCTCATTTTGCATCTGCAGTGATTAATTCATTAGCTGCTTAATGCATTAATTGGTAAACCAGCATCCTTTTCTCTTATTTTGTAGATGGTTGAGATTTTTTCTGCATTCCATCCACTGGGCTGTAGGGGAAAGAGGGATGGTCCCATTGCGGGACAACAGTATGGAACAAGAAGACTGGCTTTGGACTCCGAGGTTGGGAGTAGGGATGGGTACCTTACAAAAAACAACATGCTGTTTCATTGTTTCATAAGCTTACAAAACCTTAATGAAATGAAACGAAACAGCAAACAGTGTGTCGTCAAGAAATGAAACAAAACACCATTTTTTTTGTTTTGGAAATTAAATGATTTGCCCTAGCCTCTTGATCCAGCCATCTTGAGAACAGGAAGTTTTTTTAAACTTATTGTTTTGTTTTCCTTCCTTCCTGTGCCTCAGCTGTTCAGACAGCTTATCTCTGAAACTAGCCAGGAGCTGAGCTCTTCCCTTTGCTGGTTGTGTCTGCAAGTTGATATCTGATTGTTTTCCTTTCCTGATTAAGTAGGATTGTGGAAGGTTTTTTTAATATATATATTCTCTCCTTCTCCCTCTCCGACCTCTCTGTGCAGCAGCTAGCCATTAGGTTTCTACCTTGTTTACAGAGGGTTCTTTGCTTGAAAGCAAATGGATTGGAAGGTTTGAGGGTCTTTGATTTAGGCCAGTGGGCTCCCTGTTAAATAAAATAAAGGAAGGCTTCCCATTATTTATAGCTTTACGAAGCGTTTTGTTTCATTTATTTGTGACGAAAATTCTTTTAAAATATCCATTATTAATGAAACAAAATGAAATGAAGACTGAAATGAAACAAAATGAAACACTATATTTCCATTTCATGCCCATCTCTAGTTGGGAGTTCGATTCCCCACAGTCCCTCCTCAAGAGGGGCTGGACTCAGTGACCCCAAGGATCTCTTCCAGCTCTGCCATTCAAAGTTTATTATTAGAGATGAATGAATAACCCTAGCTTCACCTCTTTCCCTCTCTATTTAACGAGGCCTGTGTTGGTTTACTCTCAAAGGGCACATCCTTTGGCTCTGGAAACAAAAACGAGAATATACCAAGGAACAGTTCAACCACAGGCTGGAAATCAATCATAGCGCAGCTACCAGTGTGTGGAGGAGATAAAAAATTTTTTTCAAATGAGCTTTGAATGCCCTCTTGTGGTAGTTGAGTGTCTTACAGGACCTCTCTCTTAGCAAACTGTGGAAGGCAACAAACGTGGTCCACAGAGGCACATCAGTCATCAGCATTTAAATAAAAGTCATGCGCTGTCAAGTCCATTGTAACTCATGGCAACCTTTTCCAGGGGTTTCCCAGGTAGAGGATACTCAGAAGCGGTTTCCCATTCCCTTCTTCTGGGGTGGGGGGTGGGGAGCCCTGGGACATTGAATCCAGCCCAAGGCTACCCAGGCTGACTCTCTCTTCCCAGGAGGCCCAGTGGAGGCAGCCAGAGGAACTTTGCTTACCGGGAAGTTGTACTTTTGCACCAGCTTGCTAAGTGCACAAGTCATGGCCAGAGAGAGTGGCGCAAACTGGGGGGGAGGGGACAGTGGTTCATGATGGTTCGTGGTTCATGGCGAATCATGAACCCCAAACTGCCCTCCCCTTGAAAAAAATGAACTGGTTTACAATTTGTTTTTCTCGTTCATGCCTATGGGGAGGGGGACCAACTGCCCCCACTCCCTCTGCCACCTGCCCGCTCCCCATTCCCGCTGCCCCTGTCGCCTCCCTACCTGGTCCCGCCTCCTCCACCTCTTCCTCCACTTTGGAGACAGCGCCTTGGCTTCCCTTCCAGGACGTAGGCCTTCTGTCTGTGCATGTGCACACCCCTTTGCCAAAAGAAGCACAAAGCACAGAGCAGAAAGCAGTTCGGTGCTTCATTTCGTTGTGGCAAAACAGGTTGCACCAACCAAACCATGAACTGAACCAGGAACCAAACCACAAACGAATGCGGATTGGGTCCTCCCCCACCACAACCACCAGTTCGTAGTTCATTTCGTGCCCATCTCTAGGCAGAACCAGAACATCATTAAGCAACCTCACCCTGACTTGGATCTCTCGCAAAACTGAGCAATATTGACTTGGCAGATGTTGTCTGACTACAAACCCCATCAGTCATAGCCTGCACAAACTCTTAGCACGTTGTTAAGCACTTAGATGGAGAGTTCTGCTAATATGTAACCCAGAAATTGCCTGACATCCTGTACCTTTTTAGCAATGCAGAATGCCAAACAGCAGACGCAACTTTACCAGGAGACAGAGACTGGGGGGGGTGGGGGGGGTAAAGCTTGCGTGCATCTCCACTGTCTTGAAGGACAAAGCTATTCTATGACACACAGCCTATGCTGCTACCTAAACTGCTTCCCCTGAAGAGGTGGTGGTCAGTTGATGAAATAAAATTCAGCTCGTGAATGATTCAGGTTCCTTAGGCACCATCTTGACCTTGGGTTCAGGCAGCAAAAGGTCTGTCTGTCTGTCTGTCCCTTCATTCTTATCTATCTATCTATCTATCTATCTATCTATCTATCTATCTATCTATCTATCTATCTATCTATCTATCTATCTATCTATCTATCTATCTATCTATGGGCCAATCCTTTAGGACTGCAGGAAGTATTTATTCTTTATATCCCCTCTTTCTATCACTGAGCTCTATGTACCATTAACTGTTCTCTTTCTCCTTATTCTAGTATTACAACAACCCTGCGAGGTAGGCTGGGCTGTCACTGGCCAAAGGTCACCTAGTGAGTATTTACAAGCACCAACTAGGAGCTCATAAATTCTGAATGCTACAGGTTGCAATCTCTCTTCTAAATGAGCTACATCCGGCACCCGCACACCCCATATTTAATGATGTACTGTTTAATTAGTAACTCCAGTACAGATGAGCTCCCTGTCTTACAGAGAATTGCAAGACTGCCGGCATTTGAGAGCCAATACGCTTTGATTGCAAGCAGTCCATAAATCACGGTGACTGTTCATTTTTTAATAAAATGTATGCATCTTATTAATTACAGCACACATTTGTCTGTTGGTTTTAATACACCCATCCGAAGCAGGGCTTTGCTGTAGATGTAAGGCTGAGTGACACATGCTAGAATTTTAAATAAAAAGAAAGAAAGAAAGAAAAAACCACATAATTAAGTTTCCAAACTAATTGGATACCTTAATCTGAGTGGGGACTGGTTTTCCAGATTTCTCTCCACAATTAATCTTATCTAGTTTTAATCTATTCCTCTTCGAAAGGGAAGGTGTTGCTTCTTTTGACCATAAAAGAAAAGATAAAATGATGGTGGCAACTGTCAGTCTGTAGGAGGAACATCAAGAAACCTCTAGAAACCAGAACTTGGGACAGCTAACGGAGGATCATCAGAAAATAGCTGAAGTGAAATAACTTCTCCTAGCATACATATCTCTTTACACATCTTATTGAACATGTGTCATCAAGTCAATTCTGACTTATGCCAACCTCTTTTCGGGGTTTCCAAGGTAGAGAATACTCAGAGGTAGATGACTGTTCCTTTCTTTGAGGCTGTCCAGGGATGGCGCAGCTCACCCAAGGCCACCCAGGCTGGCTCTACTTGCAGGAGGCAGATTAGGGAATCAAACTTCCAACATCCGGCTCCACAGAAGCCTAAACCACTGAGTTATCCATACAGGCACTATCTATCTATCTATCTATCTATCTATCTATCTATCTATCTATCTATCTATCTATCTATCTATCTATCTATCTATCTATCTATCTACAGTGGTACCTTGTATAAAAGAATTAATTTGTTCCAAATGAAATTATGTTAAGCAAATTTTCCTTTATACAAATTTACATAGGAATGCATTGGAAATGGAGTAATCCCATTTTTATGTTATACGGATTCTCCCCATAGGCGATTATGTTAAGCAAATTTCCCCTATTTCCGGAATTTTTTATGTTGTACAAATTTTATGTTATACAAGCTGATTGTTATACAAGGGTCTACTCTATCTATCTATCTATCTGTCTGTCTGTCTATCTATCTATCTATCTATCTATCTATCTATCTATCTATCTATCTATCTATCTATCTATCTATCTATCTATCTATCTATCTATCTATCTACAGTGGTACCTTGTATAAAAGAATTAATTTGTTCCAAATGAAATTATGTTAAGCAAATTTTCCTTTATACAAATTTACATAGGAATGCATTGGAAATGGAGTAATCCCATTTTTATGTTATACGGATTCTCCCCATAGGCGATTATGTTAAGCAAATTCCCCCTATTTCCGGAATTTTTTATGTTGTACAAATTTTATGTTATACAAGCTGATTGTTATACAAGGGTCTACTCTATCTATCTATCTATCTGTCTGTCTGTCTGTCTGTCTGTCTGTCTATCTATCTATCTATCTATCTATCTATCTATCTATCTATCTATCTATCTATCTATCTATCTATCTATCTATCTATCTATCTATCTACAGTGGTACCTTGTATAAAAGAATTAATTTGTTCCAAATGAAATTATGTTAAGCAAATTTTCCTTTATACAAATTTACATAGGAATGCATTGGAAATGGAGTAATCCCATTTTTATGTTATACGGATTCTCCCCATAGGCGATTATGTTAAGCAAATTCCCCCTATTTCCGGAATTTTTTATGTTGTACAAATTTTATGTTATACAAGCTGATTGTTATACAAGGGTCTACTCTATCTATCTATCTATCTGTCTGTCTGTCTGTCTGTCTATCTATCTATCTATCTATCTATCTATCTATCTATCTATCTATCTATCTATCTATCTATCTATCTAATCTATCCCAAAGGAGGGGTGCTATTTGTTCTAATGAAACCTAAAGGAGGGGTGCTACGTGTTCACCCATTACGACAGACAGTGTATAAGGACGAATGAAACCCAAAGGAGGGGTGCTATTTGTTCTAATGAAACCTAATGGATGGGTGCTACGTGTTCACCCATCACGCCCGCATACACATCACCCCTAAATTGGATTATTAAATGTTGTGTTGGCTTCGATGCAACGACGCACAACTGCCAGAACAAGGGATGTTTTTTTCTGTGTGGTTTGGGGGGGGCAGTAAAGGGGGGGAACAACAGTCAATAAAAATGGAGCGGGGTACAATGCACTTTATTTTGCAGTCTGGGTATGCTCAGAGACACAGTACCGTACTTCGGTGAAATATTTATATGGTGACAGAATTTCCAAGTGAGAGGGCACCCCATGGTCTACCCTCACGCCCTGCGTAACTTTGTCCTGTTGGCCGCTAGAAGGAATTACCCCAGGGCATTAAACATGTGAAATGCGCTCCCTGAACAACAGTCACGAGACACAGTCTGTAGCCGGGAAGAAGGTTTCGCCGGAGGATTGCTCTGTGTGATGACGGGGTTATTGGGTGGGTTGACTCACCGCATATTCTCTCGAAATGGATTCCTGAAAATGCTTTTAGCTTTACACGTGGCCATGCCATGCCCAGAGGCTTTGAAACTTTTACGTCACTCGCAATGGGTACTAAAAAAGGAGATCCGTTTTAAACTCTGTGCACGCTCAGAGGCACAGTCTGGAGCAGGAAGGACGGATTTGCAGGAGGATTGCTCTGTGTGCAGATTTGGGGGGGTGGGGAGTCATCACCTCGGTCTCTCGAAATGGTGTATTGAAGAATGCTTTTGATTTACACTCTGGCCATGCCCAGAGGCAGTGCAACTTTTAAGTCACTGTGCAATTTCACAGTTCCAAAAAGGAAAATCGTTTAAAACTCTAGGCACGCTCAGAGGCACAGTAGTCTGAGCCCCATGAGCCTCAGCCGTTGCTGAATAGAATAGTATTCTAAGCGCCAAGGGTTATTAGGTGATGATATCCGGTAAAAAATGAAAAAAAAAGGAAAACCAACAAGTAGCCACCAGAAAGTAAAGTTTCATCGCTGGTGCAACACAAACGCCACCACTTGGCTGCCGAAGTAAATAAGGAAAAGAAGGGGGGGGAGGAAGGGGAAAACAGTGACACCTGGCGTTTGTTGATTTCTGTAAAAAGAACAGACATGAGACAGCGGGATTCATGTTAACCCCTATAAACATCCGCAAATACATGTTATATTGAAAGCGCAGAAATCAGGATCGAAAAAGTGGTCGGGTAGGATCTAAAATATCGATGCATCGATATTTCGGAGGAATAGTAAAATGGAAAAAAAATATTTCAAAATAATCAGTGGCCACACGCGAATTTGGATGCGAAGCGGGATGCGAAGCGAGGGAGATTCCCGGCCTCCGCCAGGGGAATCTCTCGCCCCGCTTGGAGCACGCTTTAGGGCGTGGTCGGGCGTGGTCTGGGGGTGGCGCCGCATCCAAAATGGAGGATCGTGAGGACAAAGCCGACCGATTCGCGCGGAAATCACAGCTCGCCGCGCAGCGAGAGGTTCGTGAAGTAACGGCCTATCTATCTATCTATCTATCCTCATTTTAGCATGTTCTGCATCAAAATTATCCAAACATATAGGAGCCCACCATTTGGACTTAATTAGCACTTCCCAGTTTGCAGCTGTACAGGCTTTAAAGTCACCACCAATTATATGGGGAGAGTTGGGGCATTTAGTATGGCATGACAACAGATGGTCTTCGAGCATTTCCCATCTTTTCCCAAGCTCGGTGGAAGAACCTCCTGGGGGAAGATAAACATTGGTAATACGTAATGAGGTCTTCCCACCTGTGATCAAACCAGATAATGCAAAAGGGGGTGAGACCCGCACAAGGGTAAGTTTAAAATGTAACTTAAGGGAAATCCTGATCAGGAGACCACCTTTAGGGCAGCCACCAGCCAGAGAAGGGGAGGCAGGGAGTGTTAGAAGCTCAAAGCCATTTATATTAAAACCTCTTCCTCCCACGTTTCTTGCAATAAAATAATATTAAATGAGTTTATATATTTCTTAAACTCTGGATCCAATTTTTTCCCTCTCCAGCCCGCGATATTCTAAAGTGCTGGTCTTCTCTAGAGCTCAGAAAATTTATAAGTGGAAGCTTGATGGAGTCCCAATAGAACAAGTCTCCAAGTTTAAATATTTGGGAGTCTTTTTCCACTATAACCTGAGTTGGACACCCCAAATTCAGTATCTACAGAATAAGGGGAAAGTGCTTCTCTATGCATTGCTACAGTTCTTCTCTGCCGATGGGGCTTCTCACATCCCCTCGGCTCTGAAGGTGTACAAAGCAAAAGTAGTATCTACCCTTAGCTACGCTGCCCCGCTTTGGGCCGCAATGTCCAATTTAACACCTCTCGAGACACTTCAAAATCAGTTCCTTCGCCGTCTTCTAAAACTTCCCCCTTGCGTGAGCAATGCCGTGATACGTCTCGAGCTACAAATCCTGTCACTAGTGACTACTATCTGGAAACGAGTTTTCAATTACTGGTTGGCTGCATGGCACAGGCTCCCTGATCATTATTTGTTCCAATGCCTTTGGCGTGATGAATACACAAATCCCTGGTCTAGTAAAATCCATGTCAAACTTTTGAGTATTGGAATTTCCCCATCGGAATCCTTAAAAATGGATCTCGCCATAGACAAATGACTCATTGGACAAAGAATGGACGACATTGAATTCCAAAGTAACTATTCTTTAGGTAGGGGTGTTTGTTCCCCGGAGTTGCGGCATAGTTCCATCACGCCGTATTCCATCATATTTGTTGTCCCTCTCTTCAATATCCCATCGTCTTGCATTTACTAGTGCGAGGTTTAACGTTTTTCCTTCAAATGTGCGGAGACATCTAAGGGCTCAGTGTCCCCCTTTTGTGAATGTGATAAGAAGTCGGTAGAATCCCTTTCGCATATAATATTTTATTGCCCTTTGCATAATACAGCTAGGGGAAAATTTTTAAGTCTTATTATACAGAACTTAGCTGATAAGCCCTTCGAGTGCCACATGGCTTTATTATTACAGGACATTGATTTACATACAACCTTACAAGTGGCAAGATTCCTCAATGCGTTTTTTTTTTAAAAAAAAAAAAAATGGGCAGGACAGCTATAATAGGGGTGGATGATTCACTTTGGGCAACCTACTCATTGCTGAGTACTCCCGGTATCCCGATGTATGTGCTATGAGCTGATGTATGAACACTATTTACCCTTATATCACGGCTTATGTATTTTATGTGTTTCTTTTAACAATTAATGGGCTTATAGCTGTAATAAACTTGACTTGACTTGACTATCTATCTATCTGTCTAGCTAGCTAGCTATCGCAGGGGTTCCCAACACCCAGCTCACAGACCAGTAATGAGCCATGTCCTGTTAGTAACTGGGCCACGCCTGCACCTCAGTGGCAGCGGGGCTGCTTTTGAGCTGTGCACATTAGCAGTCACAACTGCTTCTTCCCCGTTCATGGGGTCTTTTCCTTTCCCTCCTGCCCATCACAACCAAAACAAGTTGATGGAATCAAACGGGGGGAGTTGCAGTTGGGGGAATCAAACGGGGGGGGGAGTTGCAGTTGGGTGCATGCACATACACACCTCTTGCACGTAGAGCAGGGATGGGGGTTGCATTGTGCAGGGTGTGTGCTCACTTCGGGTCCCTTGTACTGTAATATAATTGTTGGGGACCAGGGATCTTGAAAGCCTTTGTAGTTAAATGACTCCACCTAGTGGTCTTTGGGGATCTAAAAAGGCAGCAAAACGAGATGTCTTGGCAGAGAATAAGTTTTATTTGCTGTGAGCCTCCGTGGATATACATTGCGTTTTTTAAGATACAGGGGGAATCATATCAAAGCCACAGGCTTAGAGGCACGCTGGTTTTTTGTTCTGGTGGTATGTCTTTGGAATTTGGAAAGGTAGTGGTGGAGGAAATATCGCTGTTCGTTCTGGCTGGGGGTTCCTGGAAGTCCAGAAATATAACTTTTGTCACCTCTGGATCCATCCCCACTTATCTACAGAGGAAACCTTGCTCTTTGGATATTAAAGATAAAGGTTCCCCCTGCACATGCATACTCGTCATGTCCGACTCTAGGGGTGGTGCTCATCTCTGTATTCAAGCTGAAGAGCCAGTGTTGTGCAAGTCCATGGCCATGTGGCAAGCATGGCTACAAGGAACCACTGTTTTACCTTCCTGCTTTTTTTTTACGGCGGTACCTATTTATCTACTCACATTTACATGCTTTCAAACTACTAGGTTGGCAGGATCTGGAGTTAACAGCAGGAGCTCGCTCTGATGCGGGGCACCCGGGTTTCGAACCACTGGAATGAAATGAAAACATGCACCCCCACCTTCTGTTTACCTAAGAAGTTACGAACAACCCCCTAGCTGAACTCCTTAAAGGTAAAAACAGGAATGAAAAATGGGAGCCAATGGGACCCGCTTCGAACCCCAAAGGATCAAGCCCTGTCTCAGGCTCCTGCCCGTCACAACCAAACTTAAGGCCGTGAGCAAGCAGTGCAAAGAAAAAAGGAAACAGGAAGCCAGATCTGCATTACAGGATTATTATGCAGGGTTTCTGGTAAAAGGCTGGGCTTCCGCCCCCAACCCCCTGCGGTAAGAGTAATGACTCCTAAGCTTTCCCTTGTGACATCCAGAGGAACACAGACTGCATGGGGGTTTATCGGCTGCACCAGATTCCCTCCATCTCTCACATGTGGAAGAAAAGAACATCAGATGAGGGAAACCCCTCATTACATGGTTGGGGAAAGTACCCATGGTGATAGGAGGTGGAGGGGGCAGGGCAGAATTGCCAGGGTGATAGTACCCTTTCTTTCTTTCTTTTTCTTTCTTTCTTTCTTTCTTTCTTTCTTTCTTTCTTTCTTTCTTTCTTTCTTTCTTTCTTTCTTTCTTTCTTTCTTTCTTTCTTTCTGCGATGGCGCTGCGTGAGTTAGAAACATGCTTATTTGCCTTGAGCCAAAAAAGCCAAGTCCCCAACTATACCCACAGAAAAACACCAAACTTCCCTCTCCAGTGCTGCTCACCTAGAGATGTTCTCTCCCTGTCTGGATATTAGTGGTGCCCATGGGGGAAACAGCAGTGCCCTGAGATCTCTGCTGCCATTGCGAGAGATGGCAGCCCTCTTTGCAAATGATATGTCCCCAAATGAAAGGCAGACCTGGGAAGAAAACAGAGGTGGGATTGGTGGTGATGGTGGTGGTAGGAACACAACACACTGAATTATGAAGTCCTCAGGGTGTGGCCTTTGGAAACATTCTTTCCCCACTTTTTGGTGTTCCCCATAGGGCTTCTGCAGGGAGACCCTGTCGAGGATCATGGCCAGTCCTGTCATTAGGCAGAATGAGGCGACTGGGCCTGGAGCTCAGCAGATGTTGCAGAAAAGTTGGCGGTAGCCAGTCTTTTTTGCTTCGAAGCCCTAGGGCTGCATGGTTGCCACGTCCCCATACACCCCACACATATGACCCAGCCTGAGAAGACTCCTTCCGTACAAAGATGGGAGACTCAACTGGCTGCCCAGTGGGCCAATAGACAGGATCTAGAAAATTTACTATCCATAAACCACATTGGGATTTATCAGTGAAGAGTAGGCATTTGTATTTTTGTAATGGCCACACATGCTTCACCCTTTTTATTTCAGTGAAGAGCATGGTGGAAATGGCCCTGAATCAGTGGGGGAAGGAAGGTGTCTTGTCATTCTCTTCAGGCAGCAAATTATCTTGGGTGTACCTCTGAGGAGGCTGCTGGGCCAGAACTGAATTAGATCAGGCCCAGTTGGTAGCTGTTCTTTCCCCCATTTCTCCAAGTACAGTGGTACCCTGACTTAAGAGCAGCTCGACTTAAGAGCAGAAAACTGTTGGCATTTTAACTGCCGCCTTACAAATTTTAGATATGGTCTGCTCGACTTACAAATATTTTTTTCTTTTCCTTTTTTTCCCATTTTCAACTCCCCCCCCCAAATATTTTAGATAGGCACCCTGACTTAAGAGTAGTTCAACTCAAGAGCATGTATTCGGAATGGATTAAATTTGTAAGTTGAGGTACCACTGTACTGTATACACAATGCATTTTTACAGCTGCTGGGAAAAAAGTCTGCAGTGAAAACATGTGTCAGACTATTTGTTATACTCCATGAAATATTTCTAAGAGAGACTACAGGGTCTTTAAACTACACACACACACACACACACACACACACACACACACACACACACACACACACACACACACACACACACACACACAAGGGCCTGTAAGAAAAAAAATGTCCGCGTGAAAGGGTTTTGGGCACTGCCCCATCAATCCCATCATAATCCACTTTATTCTAACCTACTTCTTGAACCAAACCGAGGCCCAGTTACAGTGAGGGGAAATCAAGCGCCTCAGCCGTGGCCAAGGAATATCAGCACAGTTCTAGAGAGTGTGGAAAGGAGAGCTGAAACTCCTTGTGGCCAAGAGGAGAAGAGTAACGTTCCCCAAGGAAAGGCAATGTACGCTGTTTGTTTGTGCCTTTTAGTTCAACAAGAATGTGTGGGTTGCAGGATAGTCCTTGGTGAAATTGTGGGTTTCACAGAGAAAGTGGGTTTTCATCTTCTTTCTCTCACAGTAATAGAAACAACAACAACAACAACAACAACCAACCAACCAACCAACCGTGTGCCATCAACTCAATTCTGGCTTATGGCAACTCTGTTCTGGGATTTCCAGGTAGAAACTGCTCAGAACTGGTTTCCCTTCTTCTTGAGGTGGGATGCCCTTGGATTATTCAGCTTGCCAAGTAAGTTTATCTGGAAATTGCATCGTGGCAACTCAAGAAAAAGAAGTCCAGTTGCCATGACTCACCATCCAGCTTGCTCAAGGCTACCCAGGCTGGCTCTTTCCCTCAGGGGGAATCAAACTCCCCACCTCCAGCTCTACAGCCAGAGACCTAAACTACTGATCTATCCAGCAGGCTACAGCTTACCTGGACAACCCTACAAAGAGTATCCACAAGTCAGAATTGATGATGATGATGATTTAGTAGAACTGGGGCCAGACGATTCATCTGGGTTGGTAGGGCTGGGGAAGGAAGAACTTTGTTACGTACGGCATAGTTAACTCATGGAACTCATGGTCACAAGACATGCCACCTCGTGAGTTTAATGGGGAGTAGAGCTTCTACGGCTCAAGTCCTGGATTTCTAGCCACTTCCCCACATTAAAGTCGCAAGGACTATTCACTAAGGTAGCTTCTTCAGGCAACCTCAACATTTAGTTCATTCTGGGTGGAAGTGGAAGTCAAAAACATGGGAGACATTGCTCTCCTTCTGCTTCCAAGCTTTTTTTCAGGCATCCCTTTGCCAACGCAACTGAGGAGCCAGATGGTGGACGGATGTCATGTAGTGGCTTAATAACGAAGAGCAGTCCTCTATTGAACTGTCAACAGTCCATGTCTATCATGGATAGAAGGGAAAGCCAGTGGGCACCTTAGATAGAAATCACCCAGTGACCAACAGTCAGACCCAAAATAGCCAGCACAACTCACCATGGCCTTTCCCCAAAGCAGCATCCTCTAGATTATGTCGGTCATGCTTGTTGGAGTATCAGATTTGGTGCTTACAGGGTTAAAGTCAAATCTGTTGCCATGCGCAGTGAAATGTTGGAGAGGAGATAAAAACTCCAGGTTGTTTCAGTTAGTGCTGTGCTGACTGAGAGGGAGTTTCAAAGAGAGTGATAGTTAGTTTTTTCAGCTGTGCTAGCGTGTGTGTTGCAAGACGCTGAAATGCCGGCTTGTAGTCCGGGTGTAAATATATGAGTTAAGTGTAAATAAACTAGGCAGTAACTTATCTCAGACTGTCAGACTAATTTATTCTTGTACACTGGCAGAAGACGCAGAAGACGCTGTGCTAAATCTCCAGAAGAGAGAGAGCTACTCTGCTGACCCCTGTGTCTGAAGATTGTAAGATAAGCAGAGACACGCAGGGGAAGTGTGCTGGACCAGCTAAGATTCTCTCCCAGCTGTATGCTGGGGAGAATTTTTTTGCTCAACGGCCGCTCAAAGCTAACAAGGGTTATGGCCCAGAGATAAGGACAGTATAGATAATTTGCCAGTGTCAAGAAAGCAGTACAGGAGTTGTATGTGCGTGGTGAGAAGAGGGCTAAGGCAGAGAATGGAAGCCTGGAAGCCAAGTAACGCAGGAAACCTGACTGCAAGCAGTTTTTGCTGAGCTTGAGTCTTTGTCTGGAGACAGAGAAAAAGAGGTTGGGATCTCTTTGCTTTGGGGTACAGTCGGTACCAAGGCAAATAAGAGGTCGCCTCAACTGGAAGTCTACACTTGGAGCTTCGAGGCTGTCTTGCTTGAAGGAGACGTGAGTAGCAGTCTCAGAGAACCCATTGCTGTTGGTGAATAGCAGAAGGGGGGATTGAAGCCCAAGATGGAGGCAGGACAGGAAAGTTTTACTGTGCCATTCCAACATCTCAATTCTGAGAACTATCTGGACTGGAGTGTCCGAATTCAGGCTTGGCTGGAAGCCAGAAATTTGCTGGACTGTTTAAGTAATTTACCTACCGATCCAGCTCAGCTGCCCCAATCAGCCACAGCTGAACAGAGAGCTGAAGCACTAGCCTCAGTGCGAAGGAATGCAAAAGCCAGGGCTATGTTGATTATGAGTTTAGACTCTAATCAGTTAGTTTATGTACAAAGTCTGAGAAATGCTAAAGATATATGGGACAGTCTTGAGAGAGTACATCGCAGAACGACCCCAGGTGCAAAGGTCCATTTGTACAGACAGCTATTTGAGATGAAACTAAAGCCCGGGGGAGATATCAGAGAACATATTGCTGCAATGGTGTCTATTTTCAACCAGTTACGTTCTCTGAATATGGCTTTCACAGAAGACCAACAAGTTTGTGTTCTTCTAAGCTCTTTAGACAAAAGTTATAACACGCTGTGTTTAACTATGGAGGCTTTACCTCAGGACAATTTCAATATGTCCTATGTGTCGGGACGTCTTGTCCATGAACAGCAACTGAGAGCCAATGAAGGTGGGCAAAACAAAGGAAATGCAGGCTGCTTATCCCCAAGAGAGGGGAAGTGAGAGTCTCACGCAGCTGCAAGGAAATGTTTCAGGTGTCAATCAACAAGCCATGTTTTGAAAAATTGCCCGCAGTCTCCAAACTCCAAGGTTAACTCCCATAGCAACCAGATAAGAGACAGTCCACAGCGTGGGATGCCGAGGCAAGCTGCAGCTGAGAGAGGCAAGTGCGGATATAGAAGAAGAAGAGAAAACATGTCGGTGTCTATGGCAATGTTTAAGAAACAATCTTCAAGCAACTGTGTTTTCATTTTAGATAGTGGAGCCTCGCATCATCTAGCGCCACCTGGTGTTCAGAATGAGAACTGCAGGAAACTTTCTCAACCAAAGAACATTACAATGGCTAATGGGCAGAAAGAGTCTTTGAACACTGCTGCAACAGTGTATATTGAATGTTTGGATACTACTGTTGATGTTTTTGTTCTAAATGGCATGACACGTGGTATTTTGTCTATATCAGCTCTAGTTAGAGATGGTTTTTCTGTATTGTTTGAAAATAACATATGTTCTGTTTCCAGGAATGGGAAGCTGCTGATACAAGTGCACTGTAAGGATGGTTTGTATGCAGTGAATGCAAAAGCAGTTCCAGAGGGATACAGCAATGCAAATGCAGTGCAGGCGCAATGTGCTAACATTCCCAAACACAACAGCTGTGCCCATTTACTCCATCGTAGAATGTGTCATTTAAACTGGGGGTATTTAAAGAAAATGCCTGAATGTGTTGAAGGGTGCAATGTGAAACCATGTTCTAGATTTTTGGATTGTAGGCCATGCAAAGCTGCAAAGGTCAAGAGATGTAGTTATCCTAAGTCAACCAGGGTATCTACAGAACCTTTTCAACTTGTACATGTTGATATTTGTGGACCAATGTCAACTGTTTCTTTGGGAAATGCTAAGTTTATTCTTTCAGTAGTTGATGATTTTTCCAGAAATGGTTGGGTATTTCCTCTGAAAACCAAGGGAGAAGCAGCTCAGAAACTGAAGGATTGGATAGTGGCAGTGGAGTGTGATTTTTCCACAAAGGTTAGACAAATTCAATCAGACAGGGGAGCTGAATTTACAAATACAACACTTCAGAATTTTCTAAGACATAAGGGCATAGCACATAGATTGACAAATCCTTATTCTCCCGAGGAGAATGGCGTTGCGGAAAGGAGAAACCGAACTCTGCAGGAAGCGGTTGACGCTATGTTGAGGGATTCGGGTTTGCCAAAAAGTTACTGGGCTGAAGCATGGCAGACTGCGTCACATGTATTTAACAGAGCTTACAATTCTGTTGTAGGTCAAGCTCCTTACACGTTACTACATGGTAAGAAGCCAAAGATAGGATATTTCAGAGTGTTTGGTTCTGAGGCCCATGTTTTGATTCCAAAGCCACTACGTAGGAAAGGAGGGCCAAGATCCAGAAAAATGATTTTTTGTGGATATGAACCATTGACAAAAGGTTGGAGATTTGCCTATCCTGATGGATCCAAAATACTAGTTAGTAGAAGTGCAGAGTTTTGTGAGCAGAAAGGATGGACTAGGGTTCACGCTAATCCTGAGGTGTTAAGTGAAAATTTTGACAATGTAGTAGGACAAGATGAAGCAGGTGCAGGTCCTGAACCAGATGCACAGGTAGATGACACTGATCAACAAGGAAGTGTATCTCCAAGAGGTGTGAAGTCTGAGCCAACATCACCACAGTCTAGTCCAGTGGGACAGAGAAGGCGTGTCAAGTCAGAAGGTTCAGGTAGTACTAGTAGATCTGACGCTAGTGATTCCAGAAATGTGCCCAGCAGTCCAACTGGGTCAGAGGGGGCGTCTGAGGTTTGTCCTAGACGTTCAGCTCGCACAACAAAAGGTAAACCGCCAGAGAGATTTTCTTCTTCAAACTACTCAGCCGTGAGTGTTTGGATAGGTTTAGCTCAGTGTGAACCAGAGAATTATGAGGAGGTTTTGCAATTGCCTGATGAGGAAGCTACTAAATGGCATGCAGCAATGGAGAAAGAGATGGAATCCATGAGGACTATGAAAGTATTTACACCAACAACACTGCCAGAGGGCAAACAGGCAGTAAGTTGTCGTTGGGTGTATAGAATTAAGACTACAGCAACAGGTCAGACACAGTGTAAGGCAAGACTTGTCGCTAGAGGATTTACTCAGAAGAAAGGGTTGCATTACACTGAGGTGTATGCACCAACTTCTAGAAGTGAGACATTTCGTATGTTGTTGACTGTAGCAGCACAGAGAGGTTTTCAAGTAGCTCATTTTGATATAAATGTTGCTTATCTAAACTCAGATCTAGAAGAAGATTTGTACATGTTACCACCACCAGGTTTTGAGGTCAAGAAACCAAACCAGGTGTGGAAATTGCACAAATCGATCTATAGACAGTCAGCAAGAAATTGGAACAAATGCCTAAATGATGTTTTGGAGAATATGGGTTTCCACAAGAGTCTAGCCGATAACTGCCTGTATCTGAAAGGATCAGGAGACGAGCAGGAGATAGTCCTGATTTTTGTTGATGATATTTTGTTTGTTAGTAAAACACAGAATCAGGTAAAGAAGTTTGCAACAAAGCTTGGAAAGAAGTTTCAGCTTAAGAATCTAGGTGATGTAAAGATGTATCTAGGAGTTCAGATTGATAGAACTGAGGATGGAAGTTTTTTACTTTGCCAGAAAAGCAAGATTGAGCAGTTGTTACAGAAGTTCAGAATGTCTGACTGTAATGGTGCTAAAACACCAATGGAGACAAATTTTGAGAAGGATAGTCAAACTAGTAATGATGAGAAATTTGAGAGGCCAGAATTGTTTCAGTCAGCTATTGGAAGTTTATTGTATCTGTCTCAATGGAGCAGACCAGATATTGCTTTTGCTGTGAATTTGCTAAGTAGAGAGGCATCAAATCCCAGTAAAATTGCCTGGAATGGTATCAAGAGAATACTGAGATATTTGAAAGACACTAAGGATTTCTGTCTCAAGTTGTCAGCAGAAGGTGAATCGCAGTTACAGTGTTGGTCAGACAGCGATTGGGCAAATGCTGAGGACAGAAAATCAGTGTCAGGAATAGTAGTGAAATTTGGAAAGTCTCTAGTTGGGTGGAAGTCCCGAAAGCAAAGTCTGGTTACACTTTCCTCTACAGAATCTGAGTACAGTGCTCTGTCAGATCTCTGTAGGGAACTAGAGTACTACAGATGTTTGGTCCAAGAAATCAATGGAAATTGCTGTCTACCTATTACGGTATGGGAAGACAATCAACCGTGTTTGAAATTGGCAGAATCTGGTCAGTTTAAATCCAGAACTAAACATCTGGACATCCGTTACCACAATGTATGTCAGAGTATACAGAATGACTTGGTGAAACTGAAGTATTGTCCAAGTCAGAAGAATCTTGCTGATGGGTTCACCAAACCATTGAGCTTCCAGAAGCATGGAGAGTTCTGTGAAGGTTTGGGTATGGAATGAGTAAAAAACTCACAATGTTTTTCCCAACATTCACTGCGAGAGGGGGTGTTGGAGTATCAGATTTGGTGCTTACAGGGTTAAAGTCAAATCTGTTGCCATGCGCAGTGAAATGTTGGAGAGGAGATAAAAACTCCAGGTTGTTTCAGTTAGTGCTGTGCTGACTGAGAGGGAGTTTCAAAGAGAGTGATAGTTAGTTTTTTCAGCTGTGCTAGCGTGTGTGTTGCAAGACGCTGAAATGCCGGCTTGTAGTCCGGGTGTAAATATATGAGTTAAGTGTAAATAAACTAGGCAGTAACTTATCTCAGACTGTCAGACTAATTTATTCTTGTACACTGGCAGAAGACGCAGAAGACGCTGTGCTAAATCTCCAGAAGAGAGAGAGCTACTCTGCTGACCCCTGTGTCTGAAGATTGTAAGATAAGCAGAGACACGCAGGGGAAGTGTGCTGGACCAGCTAAGATTCTCTCCCAGCTGTATGCTGGGGAGAATTTTTTTGCTCAACGGCCGCTCAAAGCTAACAATGCTGGCCAGGGATGGTGGGAGGTGTTGTCAATAAGGCACGGAAAAGGTAGCTCCGGACACACGACCCTATTTTGCAAAATGGCAAGCCTCCCAAATTGCATTAGGTTAATGGGACAGTGAAAGTGGATCTCCGTGGCTCCTGGCTTTTCCCACTTTAGCGGTGAGTGGCTGATGCTGATATGGGGCTGTTTAGGGCAAGGGATGCGACTCCGTCCATCTGCTCTGAGAGAGAACAGCCCGCCTGTCTCCTGCCATGATAGGGCCAGCAGATTAAATACCTAAAATGAGAGTATAATGGATCATACAAGGGATAATATTACTGACATGTGCCCACTTAAATAAAAAATGTTTTGTTCTACGAAACCAAGCCAGTCACTGTTTCTTTTTTGGGATAGCAAAGCATGAAGTAGAGATTTGGGTTTGGTGGACCAGTCTAGACTGGGGATCATAGGTGGCCTACTTGATCAGGACACAGACCTGTCTTGTCCAAGTTTGCATTTGCTCAGTGCCCGCAGGAAGCCTGTGAAATGGTTGGCAGACCAACCACAGTCTCTGGTGCGAGAGACTCACACCACCTCTGACAGAGGAGGTGGCATATTGGCACCCTGTCTGGCAGTCACTGATGGCCTTTAACTCATGCACCTTGGTCTTCTTCCAAAGACATCCATGTGGTCACCGGCTGCTATGTCTTGTGGCAGTGAACTCCACAGTTTAACTGCACTCTGCATGAGAGGCATTCTGTTATTTGTTGTGAGTATCTGGGCATTTAAACACCGTGGATGACTTCAGAGTTGAATTTTATGAAGTGGGAAGGAACGCAAAGGGTCTCATGATCTATGTTCTCCACTATATAAATAATTGCTTACACCTCTCTCTCATATTGCTTCACATTCATAGTTTTTTTCTAAGCCAAAGAACCCCAAAATGTAACCAGAGGCACCTGGGAGCGCATGAGACTAGATATCTGTCTCCTGATACCACTCCCCTGCATCTGGCCCTTGAAGTACTGTGGTTTTAAGACTGAAGATGACACATCCCCATCATGGTTTGTAACCTGTGATGGACTTTTCCTCCGGAATCTGTCCAATCCTCTTTTGAAGGCATCCAGGCCAGATGCCATCACCACATCCTGTGGCAGGGAGTTCCACAGGCTAACAACATGCTGGGTTAAAAAAAATTTTTCTTTAGTCTGTTCTCACTCGCCCAGCCCTCAATTTGAGTGGATGTCTCCTAGTTCTGGTATTTTGTGAGAGGGAGAAGAGCATCCCTCTATCCACTTTACTCATGCCCTGCATTATTTTCTACGTCTCAATCATATCCCCCCTCAGGTGCCTTTTTTCCAGACTAAAGAGCTCCAATTGTTTTTGCCTTTCCTCATAAGGGAGCTCCCCCAGCCCAGTAATTATTTTAATTGCTCTCTTCTGCACCTTTTCCAGGTCCACTATGTCTTTTTGAGATACGGTGACCAGAAGACATAGTGGAACTCCCAACCTCTGGCTGCACAACCAGGTTGCAAGACAAGTTTATAGGTGAGTTGTTCCCAGTACTTGCCTCTTACAACAGAGAGTTACAATTACCAAATGGAACAAGACAGAATCCAACAGTTGCCAAATAAAAGGAGACAATCATTTCCCAGAAAACAATAAACAACAATTTACTGAAATTTAAAACCGATCGCTGCACGTGACAGAAAAGAGGAACAATTGCACATCCAAAACAGTGTTGTTATTAATGTAATAATTTATCATGTTTTTAGTCAGCTTTTTAAAAAATAATGTGTGCGCTCCACTCCAGTCATGTTTCCAGGGCTGCTGATTCCAAACGCCAGAAAAGTAGCAGAAATAGAATGACTGTTGCTGCCTCATATGTAAATTTTCCTGTGGGAGGGACACAGGGAACCAGGACAATGGTTTCCCCCTCACACAGTTTATTGGCTTGAACCTCATGATCAAAGCACCATATTTTTCAGTGTATAAGACTACATTTTTGTCTAAAATCTTTAGACTAAAAATTGAGGGCCATCTTATACATGGAAGTAAGCTGAGGAGAGAACTGTGTGGCTGAGAAACTACAATTTTGGGTTGGAAAAAGTGGAGGTCATCTTATATGAGGGTTCCTTATAGATGGAAAAATATGGTATATCTCAATCCTACCTGTGGATTAATCTACAACACAGTGTTAAACTGCCACATTTTGAACTACAACTTCCAGAATCCTATGGCTGGCAGGTCTGCGTGGAATCAAATCACCTGGAAGGCCAGAAATTCCAGATTCTTGGTCCGGGGTCTGTGCCTTACACTCTTACAACTAGAGATGGGCACAAAACGAATTTTTTTCATTCCGTTATTCGTTATTCGTTTCATTACGTAATAAAATGAATAATGAAAATTGTGATGAAATTGGAACGAACTGAACAGAACCACAAAAATTAGGTTAGTTACGTTTCGTTTTCGTTAATGGCAACACGCAATGAAATGAGCTGTTTTTAAATGTTAAAAAACATTCTGAATATCCGTAAAAACCCAGTGATAATTATTTATTCTGCCTGATAATACCTACCAGGGGGATTGGGGTCCTTAAAATGTGCATTTATGTCTTTTCTCAGATCGCTGTATTTTTTTTTCCTTTAAGGGGAGTTAGGGGACACATCGACCCAAAATGGCTCCCAGAGGCCTAATATTGATTTCTTGGGTATTAAAATGCCCTGGACATCTGTAAAAACACAATGATAATTATTTGAAATTATTACATACCAGAGGGGTGGGGTCCTTAAAACATTTGTTTTTGTCTTTCTACCATCGTGTGATGTATTTTTTCTTTTCCCTTTGAGGATGACACAAAATGGATTCCAGCCACAAGATGGATGCAAGCCATGTGATGGGATCATGTAAATTCTTGGACAATTTCAACCGATGGCATGCCCAGGTTGCAGATTGGGTAGGTGTGGCAGCCACAGAGGACATAAAAAGCTTTGGCAGCCCCCGTCCTCCTTGCAGTCTGCGGTGAGAGTTAGGGTGGGATTGCTGTCTCTGCGACTCATTATTTTAGGCCAGCCAGGCAGGTGTGTGTCTCTGTGTTCCTGCTGGCTGCAGCCTGCCTCTTAGTGGAGAGAAATAAGAGATTTCTCTTGCAGCCTCCCTGTGTGCGTGTGTACCCCTTGGTGAGTACCCTCCCCTGCCCTGCAGTGCAGTCACTCTGCGGCTGCCTTACGCCCTGGGCAACGCCCGTCGCTGCCTTTGCAGCCTCCCTGCATACCTAGTCCATACTGTGTCTCTGCCAGCATCAATTTTGTTTAGTGTTTTCCCTCTGGTCTGGGGCGTTGGGGGACGTCCGCGTGCGGAAATGCTTTAAGTCATGCAAAAAGTGGGTAAAAATGAAAAATGAAAAATGAAAAACGAAACAATTTTTTTCAAAAAGTTCACGAAAAACAAAAACGAACCGAAATGGCCCCACAATGAAAAAATGAAAATCTAAAATGTCATTTTTTCGATTCGTGCCCATCTGTACTTACAACCACCTGGCAAGGTAGACTTTAAAACAGGGGTCCTCAAACTTTTTAAACAAGGGGCTGGTTCACTGTCCCTCAGACACTGTTGAGGGCCGGACTATCGTTTGAAAAAAATATGAACAAATTCCCCCTCCCTCACCCCACCCTGTCTGTCCATCCAGTCCAGTCCAGTCCAGGCCAGGCCAGGCCAGGCCAAGGGAAATGTATACTGCGGCTGCAGGGGAGGCTCTCCCAAGGCTGGACCATGTGGGGTCGCTCCGCAAAAGGGGCCTGGGGGCTGGAAAGCTTGCTCCTCACTAGCTCTCCTCCTCCTCCTCCTCCTCCTCAGGAGCATCTCTTCGTGGGAGGGGCATAATGGCCGCTCCTGCCTGGCGACACCCACAGTATAAGGGAGCAGAAGTCTGGGCCAGCCTGGACCCAGGGCTGCCACTGCTGCCACCTGCTCACCTGGCTGCCTGGCCGGCCTCTTCACGGTTCCTGGGATGGAACATGGCAGCCAACGAGTAGGCGGCTTTGGGTCTATGACTCCAGGCAGCCTTTGCTAGGGAAGGAGGGTCGATGGGAGGACTGGCTGAAAGGCAATCTCTGCCCTGCGGTGAATTCAATGGCCAGCGGGCCGGATCCAGAACCCTGGAGGGCCAGGGCCAGACCATGGGCCGTAGTTGGAGGACCCCTGCTTTAAAAGATGCTCTACTGCGGGAAGCAGGCAAAGACTTGCTGATTGCCTTGGTGAGAACCAGCAACCCCTTCCTTCTACAAACACAGCTTACTAGATTGTTAAAGAAGCTGTGGAATGTCTTTGCCTTTTGTGGCCAACAGGCAGAGAGGCCCAATTCTTTTCTCAAAAACGGATGCCACGCGTCCCTCAGACGCCACTCCTCGGCTCAACCGATTCTATTCAGCAAAAGCTGTATCTTGAACTGAGGGACTTTTGTGAAGCCAGAAATGTACTCCCACTCAGTCTGACCCTGAGGTCCATCTCCCTGCCCTTACAACCCTGACCTGAACCATCCTCTGTTTCAAAAGGCCTGGAACGGATGGCCAAAATGGGGAAGTTGTTCGTCACTGCTTGCATTATGTCAGTTTGGAGTCAGAAAGATCACCACAGCCCCCATTTTTAGAAGTTGCAAAAGCAGGCACACTTCCTCTGCTTAGGTAGGAGGTGGGTTGCTTAATGAAAAATGCAAAGCAAAGCAAAGCGTTCTACTTATATAACGCCCCGTAGTACTTCAAGCACTCTCTGGGCAGTTTACAATTTAACTGTGCAGGCTACACATTGCACACACACACACACCACATTCTATTTTAGGAAGCCACAGCATTTCAAATACTGCCTTTAATTTGGTAACATGTGCAGGTCTTCTGCTTGTGCTGCATTTTAAGACCCTGACACCAGAACCTGACTCATCCAGTGGCTAGGTGCTGAGGCATTGCCTCTTTCTACTCTCTCTCTCTCTCTCTCTCTCTCTCTCTCTCTCTCTCTCTCTCTCTCTCTCTCTCTCTCTCTCTCACACACACACACACACACACACACACACACACACACACACACACACACACACACTTTCACTCTGCTGTTGTGTCTTAACTTGAGGCTTTGGGACTGGGTCTCAAAGGAGAGAGTCAGCCAATTAGACTGAGTTTTTAACAAATGACCAATAACATCCTACCAAATACCCGGGAATAAAGAAATGGCTTGATCTAATGAAGAAACAGGGTTACATGGGGTGGGTGGGGGGAGAAACAAAAATATTGGAATCTGGCTGGGCTCCAAGAGGTGAATATTCCATAAGGAAGGGGCCTCCAGTGAAAAGGCCCTGCTTAAATTCTCTTTGGCTTTTAATAGGACTTGCAACACAGGACTACTGCAATAACACATACAAAGCTTTCTTTGACTTTCTTTGTATTATATGCTCATGTCCATCACCCCATCACCATGACTATCACCAATGTCACCAATCGTGAGGTTGTTTCCAGCAGAAAGATGTTATCCGGCGGGAAACTGCAGGAGCCGTCAGAAATATATTCAGGCTGGGCTTTCTGGTTGATTCGCCTCACAAAATCAAAAGGGAAAAAAAAGTTTCTGCATCCGATCCGGAAGCCCAGGAGATGGCCGTGCTTGATGTGATCTTGTGGGTGCACCTATATTTAGAGATGGATAGATGAGATCGCTGAATGGAAGGCTAATGAAATCAAGAGTCATGATTCACATCCATATCTAGTGGCTTAACCTTGTTTTGTGAGGTTAACCACATTTTATGGTCTCCATGATGAGCTTCAAGAAGCATGAGGGCAGATGATGGCTCGAGAGGAACCCAACTGTCTGGACTCTGGATGTTTTGTGGCTGGCCGTCAGAAACCTGATAGGTCCGTGAGACTTCCTGAAGTCTGGGCTGAGGCATGGGCTATTCGTTAGGCTGCTGCCCAGAGCCCAGGGTTTCAGGTTATGTCCTCTTCCAGGATGGCCATCCAAAAACCAAACAAAATTTCCCATGTTCTGGACTCCCCTGAGAATCCATGGGTAGCTCTGAAATCTCTTGTGGGTGGCAATTCTTCTAATGCAGCATATTCTTTCAGCACACACACGGCTCATGTGCGCAAGGGTGGGAGGACACTTCCAACTGGAGACGGTTAGAGTGGCCTCCTCCCATGTAACGCCCCTGGGTTGTTTCCAGCATACAGCAAGCATAATAGTATTTTCAATGTGTGATATGTCCACAGAGCTATTTGTGCTCACTACCACTACCACCACCGCTGAGTAGGGGTGTTCATGGTCGGACAGGGGCCAGAAGCCCAGGTCTCTTGGTCTTGATCTGACCCTATACACATTGGGGTCGGGCTAGCCATTTCGTTACATGGCGCTACGGCCACAGCTTCCCCAGTTGGTCTTTCCCAAAGCCTGGACCCAAGGCCCCCATGAAAAAGGGGGAGGAAGAACATGTATCCTCCACACCCTCTCCCCCAAGAAAGGTTTCATAACAGGGATAGTGAGTTCAGCTACGGGGTTATGGCTATTTATTTTCCTCACATCCAGCCAGCAAATCCCCTTCAAAACTGTGGTTCTCAAAGGGAGAAAAGGGCCATTTGTCTAACTGTGATGCTGCAGTTAAAGCCCCCACCCCACCCCTTAGGCCACACTGGCCCACTGAGCAGCCTTCTATAATCAATACTAATTGTCATTACATTGATTCTGGCTTATGGCATCCCTTTCCAAGTAGCCAGTACTCAGGAGTGCTTGATGATTCCTTTCTTCTGGGGGTGCTCTGGGAGTGTGCAGCTGGCCCAAGGCCACCCAGGCTGGCTCCTCTCTTAAAGGCTTAAAGCATGCCTTTTATAGTTTACATGTTTGTGCTTCGTTTAGAATATGGTTTAGATATCAGATTGGGAGTTCAATTCCCCCACCGCGCCTCCTTGCTAGGAGCTGGATTTGGTGATCCATACAGCCCCTTCCAGCAATGCAAATAAATAAATCATTATAGCCCTGTCTTCAGATGTTTCTTGGATACTGACAGCGAGGGGGGGGCAGACATATCTTAGGAGGGAGTTGGTTCCAGAGATGAAGGGCCGCCACTGAGAAAGGCCCCAGGACCTCCATCCCTGCTTTAAAGACACAATACCCACCTCTCCACTGCCAAATCCAATAAGCCAAGGGTGTCCAAACTTTTTGCAAGGAGGGCCAGATTTGGTGAGGTGAAAATGTGTGGGGGCTGAGTATTCAACCTGAAGGGGGGAGAAAGGGTGTGGTTCATGCACATCTGCAACAGCCGCAAATGCTCCGGTTTCAAGACACCCAAGGGTCCGGCGGCTGTTGCATGTCCCGGGAACTGGCCCATGTGCACCCAAGATGCAAAACTGCTTGCATAAGCTGCCCTCCCTCGCAAGGAAGTGGGGAGGGCACTGCAGCAAAGGAGCCAGGGGTGGGTAGGCAGGGCGGGTGGTCGAGGGGATGGATGGAGGCAGGGAGGGCAGGCCAAACATAAAACTGCAAGCTGACATCTCCACTGACACAGGGAGGGGCCAACTGGCGGGGATGAGTGACAGGCTGAGCTGGCAGGGAGAAGAGGCTGAGGGCCACTTGAAATTTTAAAACGGGACACATTTGGCCCCTGGGCTGGACTTTGGACATGCCTGCGATAATCAAACAGCATGCCCAGACTTCATAGCCCAGCTCTTGCACTGCTTCTTGTGTTATTAAGCTGAGAAGGGGAGGTCCCTTTGCTCGCTATTAGCCATCAGACTGCAAAAATCACTGAAGTTCATTGAAACAAGACAGGGACTGCAAGGAAAGGCCTTTGCCATGCAGCCAAGGTTTTATGTGGTTGTGCAGGTGTGAGAGTTAATTTATCTCTTGGGTGAACGTGGCAGTGGCATGCCAGCTTGACGCAGGAAGAGAAGGATTCCCTGCCGGAATGAGGAATAAAATCCTAGATCTCATACAGAGATGGTGGGTTAGACATGAAATAGCCAGGTTCCCAGGGCAATGTAATAACACTCCAGCCGGTGAATCATTTGTCAGTGGATAAGGAAAAGCTTGCAATGCTGCCTGGAACGTTGGAAATGATAGCTGATGCCAAACGCCTTTTGCCTGCCGATGTTTCACACTATGGATGTGGTGAGCGCTGGCAAAAATGTCTTAATTTTGGTGATCTTCAGAGCCTCGCCACACACAAAGGCTCCCTGCTGAGTCCTTCCTCTGCACCAGCATGATTTTCCAGCCTCCAGTGGCAATGAGGTTTTGTCTCCTCGCCGATTGATGGCATTCATTTTATTTCTGCCCATCGTTGTGTGTGGGAAACAATCAAGTTCTGTGCAGGTTCCCCTCCTACCCAGAAATGACTTCATCCTGGGAAGGACCCCTAACAGTCCTACATGGCTGCCTTTTTCAGGTGAATCCTTTACAGGAAATACGCTATTCTGCACATGATGTTTGAGTACCAGAACTGAACAGAGCTCACCCCGTCCTTTGTATATCTGTGCTTGTTACCCGTCCAGCGTCCTTCATTTCTGCAAAATAATTTAGGGCCAGGAGGACTGATCTGTTTCTCCTATCCTTCAGGAACTGAGATTCAAAAGCAATTCTTGGCTTCTTGAAAGTTATGCAGTGATATATAAAGGGGGTAGTTCATTCATAAGGGCAAGTCAGGGACAGCGCCATCTGGGACAAAAGCTACCCTGAGAATCCACCTCCTGTCTGTCTGTCTGTCTGTCTGTCTGTCTGTCTGTCTGTCTGTCTCTCTGTCTGTCTGTCTCTCTGTCTGTCTTTACCTATCTGGTTGAATGAGAGATTACTTTAGTTGGAATGGAATGGAATGGAATGCAATTTATTGTCATTGTATAAATACAACGAGATTAAAATTGCCATCCAGTCAGTCATTCACACAACCCAGCATAAAACTCCAAGACGTAAGATCTACAATTTAAGAACAAACCATCTATACACATACCCCAACATTCACACGCCGAACATCACTTACGCTAATTTAAAACTGACATAAAAACCAAACTTACACACACAGCCTTACACTCTTTCACCTGATAACATTCATGCCCAATCCATAAAAACTACAATTAAAAAAAAACAGCCATACACAATCCCCCATACAATATATGTGTAACACATTCAACACTAATATTACCCGTCAACTTAATTTTTAACAGAATTTAGCATGATTACTGCTATTGGGTAAAGTTCTAGTACAAAATACTGTAGATCTTGGGCAGTGATGGCGAACCTTTTAGAGACTTGGGAGCTCAAACTGCAACTCAAAAACCACTTATTTTTCACTAAGTGCCAGTATGGAAGTTTAACCTGAATACAGTGGTACCCCGGGTTACAACCCTTCATGAAAGCGAGGATCAAAGAGCAGATCAATATCCATGCTGTGGCCGCGGGAAATTCAAAAACCTGCTCTTTGATCCTCGCTTCCCTGAAGGGTAGCATGGGGTGCTACCCTTCGGGAAAGTGAGGACCGAAGAGCAAGGGTGCTACCCTTCTGGAAAGTGAGGACGGGGGTTTTGAGGCTGCCGAAATGGCTCCATGCAGAGAGCCAGGTGAAGGGGAGGCAGCGGTTTGTGAGCTCCTTCATAGCCTCAGTTTACTCTCCAGCCACGCCGCTTCTGGGATGCCCAGAGCAGTGTGGCAGGAGAGTAAACTGGGGCTACAAACAAGCCCAGAAACTGCTGCCTACCCTTCGCCCGTCTCTCTGCACGGAGCACAGTGGCGTGCTCTGAGCAGAGGGGGCAGGGCCGTGTCTGTGAGGGGATGATGCTGTGTGCCCACAGAAAGGGCTCCACGTGCCACCTTTGTCACCCATTCCATAGACTGATCTAGGGCATCACCTTACCCCAACCTAAACAGAAAAGCATGACTGCTAACAATCCTGTTCAAAAAATGTAAAGGCACTCTGCCATAGCAAAGGGGAGTAGAGCAGAGCAGAGTGGAGAGGAATGGAAAAGAGAGTTTCACTCATAAACTGGGTTAATTAACAAGTACATAGAAGGAAAACCAAAGAAAGTCGACTTCCGAATCACATCCACAGAATAAGGCCCATTGCGACCCAAATGACTTTTGCCTCCTTTTAAATGTGCAAAATAAACACCGGGGCTCTTTCAACGTCACCCATGGGCCCCCAAATACTACAGCTGACCAAGCAGCAGCAGCAGCATCGTTGGGTTCCTCCACCCGGGAGTGGTAACGGAAGTCATGTGGGGATGAGCCTCTGTGGACTTCCTCAAATGGAAACTGACTTGAGCAATGTTTCCATAGAAATAGATGCAAATCTGGAAGTGCTCTTTGCAGACCACAGGTAGGGACCAGAGAGAGAGAGAGAGAGAGAGAGAGAGAGAGAGACCCCATGCAAACTGATCAGGAGTAGATCGGGCACCATGTGGGCCAAGAGGGCCTCTCACCAGCAATCGCAAGTGTGTGTGTTTTTTTACACATTAAACTTCCACAAATGGAAACAGGGCCCATTTGACAGCAATGTAAACTTTGGTTTGTGCCTAGGAGGTGGTTTCTTACTGAAGGCATTCATTAAGCAGGGGAAGACAGCAACAGGACATAGTCATGGGTTCAGAGGTCACAACAAGCCCTGATGAAAGCCGGTGAAAGTCTGCAAGGTAAGGAAGAGAGCAGTCCCATTCTGTAAATTCATACTGGTGGAAAGTGATCAGCTTGTGCCATTAAAAATTATTAAAATTTTAAAAATCATTTCTATTCCTCCCATTTTAGATTCTGAGGCTACCTTTTGCCCTGAGGAAAACCTCTGGGGGCCTTGGGAAGGAAAATAAAATAATTGCCAAATCCTCCCACCAGCTCATCACTACCAGGATCAGGACTGTTGGCATAAATTTACCCCAACTGGATTTTGGATTTTTGTTTTTAAATCATGGTTTGTAGTTATTGGCACTGGAAGGTCTGCACATGACAAGCTAGATAGCAACAAAGCCCATGACTTCTTATGCCATGCAAATATAATAGCTACGTACACTAAGGCACAACACTGATTGGTATGGTACAGGGACATGAAAGGCACAGGGCAGAGTAAGTTCCCTTTTTGGCTGATATGTGACTTTGTTGACCTATGAAAACCAACTGGAAGGACTTGCTCTTGCATTAACCTTTCATGTTCTGTCTTAGAGCTAAAACACACAAGATCTAGTTGATCCTGGCATTGATCTCCTGAATTTTTTAAGCCCAAATCTTTAAAGCTTTTGCAAGCAATTTGCTTTTGATTGGCCAGTGGCCTGTGCCTTTGATCCTCTTTGTGGTTCTGGAAGTCTCTATCTGAACTCTATAATAAGGCGCTGGTAGCCAAAGATGTTTTGTTTTCCTTTCTTAAGATGAGAAACAAACAGAGCCTGTTGATGTACTGAAATTCAGTAGCCAGCTGGGTTTATTTATTTATTTATTTATTTATTTATTTATTTATTTATTTATTTAATATCTTTTTATCCTGCCTTTCTCCTTGGAAAAGGACTATTTTGGACCATAAGAAAAACCCACAACCATCTTTTCTCTGGTAGCAAATTGTCACCCTAACACCACTCCTTCTGTGGTGGTAAGCTTGATCTCCTCAACTTCCTGATTTCACGGGGGGGGGGGGGCAAACTGCTTCAGGACAGCTTCAGTTCCCAAGAACAGAGAAAAAAGTGGCCCATCTAACAGGGAATACGTATTGATGTCTGTTTGTCACGCATCTGCATTGTTGAAATCATGTTCTCCAGTTTCTTAAAAAAGAAAAAAAAACTGGCTAATGTTTTCCAGGAAAGACAATCATATTGGCCAACACCCTGTATTTGTCAGCTGCTCAGCCCTATTTTCCTCCAGCTGTCTTGCTAAGTACAATGTTTGGAGACACATCCAAGACTTGGGCTAGATCTCACTGCAATTGGACAGAAAGGAAGAGGAGGAGGAGGAGGAGGAGGAGGAGAGAGGAGACAGCAGCTTAAAGAAGCTGGTTTTAATCTACACCAGGCATGTCCAAACTTCGGCCCTCCAGATGTTTTGGACAGCAACTCCCACAGTCCTTTGTCACTAGCATTCTAAGCTTAGATTTCTGGGAGTTGTGGTCCAAAACATCAATGCAAGAGGGCCGAAGTTTGGACATGCCTGATCTACACCCTAAATTTCTCAGAGCTGCCTAGGTGCCCTAAGCACATCCGATCTCGCCTGATTTTGGAAGCTAAGCAGGGTCAGGCCTGGCTAGTACTTGGATGGACAACTACCAAAGGATAAGAATCATAGAATCATAGAATCATAGAGTTGGAAGAGACCTCATGGGCCATCTAGTCCAACTCCCTGCCACGCAGGAACCCCTTCACAATATTTCCGACAGATGGCCATCCAGCCTCTGCTTAAAAACCACCAAAGAAGGAGACTCCACCACCCTCCTTTGTGGCAGCATCTTCCACTGCCGAACAGCTCTAACTGTCGTGAAGAGGTGCTGTAGGTGCCTGGAGTAGGAATTGGCAAGCCACTCCAGTATTCCTGCCAAGAAAACGTCATGGACATGGAGTCACAAAGTCATGACTGTAACGACTCAACAACAACAAACTTCGCAGAGTTTCCCGACACCATGGAGATGGGAAGTCAGAAAAATTAGCCTGCCCACAGTCAGAGAAAGACATCAAGAGAGATGTGAAACTGGCACAGGAAAGCCAACATGGCTTGCAGTTTCAGCACCTCCCTTCTTTTCTTTTCTCACCACTATGTCTGATCCAGTCAATTTCAAGAGTGTTTTTTTTTTTTTTTGAAAAAAATGTTAAGGAGAAAAACACCAACCCACCCATAAACAAGATGCTGAGTCTTCTGGCTTTTCACAGATAGTCCTGCAGAGCCTTAGCTTTTAAATACACGCGCACGCACCATTTCTGTGTTCTGTGTGGTTCTGGCGTTACCTGCCAAAAATCTGGGGTGCTCAGACCAAACGTTTATTTCTCGGGAAATCTGTGTGACACAATAAACATAAAATAATAACCAAGCGCCATCAAGAGGACTTGATGGTCCATATGTCAAGAGTACAGTAGGACCCCTGTATCCACTGATTCATTATCCACTGATTCAGTTATCCACGGTTGGCAGAGGAAAAAAATTAAATAATTCAGCAGCCACAAAGCAAGCTGTAAGACAAACTGTTGTCACAAACAGCAGCTGTAAAGCAAGCGATTGTCACAAACAGTGGCCATAAAGCAAGCTACTGCCTCAAAACAGCAGTCATAAAGCAAGCTACTGTCAGGAAACAGCAGTTTGGAGGTGGGTGGGTAGGCGTTCTCTCTTATCCACAATTTTCATTATCCACGGGAAGGCCTGGAACGAATCCCCAGCAGATACTGGGGTCCTACTGTACTCAGAAGTGGATTCCCCATTTCTGGGGTGGTGCAGCTTGCCCAAGGTTACGCAGGCTGGCTGTAATAGGAGGAGGCAAGGAGAGGAATCAAACTCTTAACCTCTGGCTCCACAGCCAGAGACCTAGACCACCAAGCTCTCCAGCCAGATTCCTGAGGTCTCTACTGGAAAGTAAATCCATGTAGAGAGTGCCTATGATTTTGGCCTTTTACACAACATGGATGCAGAGGTCCATGTCCGAGAATCAATGTCTTGTTATGATCACTCTAAAGTAGGGCTTGGGAGTAATGAGTTACACTTGGACAACTACTGTACCTGTAACTAGTTACTTTGGGGGAAAACCTGGGCGTAATGTGGCTTCTTTTCAAGAGTAATGTTAAGAAGTTGAAATGCAGTCATGCTGAGGACTGGTCAAATAAATGGTGCAAAAATCTGTAATGATTGAAAATAAGCAGAAACCTTTCATCCATAATACCTCCATGAGCAGGAGAGGAACAGATCTGTGCGGTCAGGGCAGACTCCCGGACTAACATTTTCTACTTATTTTCAACAGTTATTCTCCCCCCCCCCAGGGCATGATAAAGAATTGTCAGCTATTTTCAAATTTATTGATTTTTAAAAAAATTACCCCACCTTTCTCCTTACAAAGAACGGAAGGCGGCTTACAGGTATCATTAAAAGACAATCTTGAAACCTAACAAGCCTACACATGCTGGCAAGGACCAAAACAAATATCACACTCACGGAACTAGGGGATATCCATTCAAACTGAGGGTTGGGAGAGTGAGAACAGAGAAAAGAAAATACAGTATTTTTCCCCAACGAGTTGTTAGTCTGTGGAACTCCCTGCCACAAGCCGTGGTGATGGCATCTGGCCTGGATGCCTTCAAAAGGGGATTGGACAGTTTCCTGGAAGAACATCACAGGTTACAAACCATGATGGGGATGGGTAACCTCCAGGCTTAAAACGGGGGTACTTCAAGGACCAGATGCAGGGGAGTGGTATCAAGAGACAGAGATCTAGTCTCATGCGCTCCCAAATGCATCTGGTGGGGCCACTGTGAGATACAGGAAGCTGGACTAGATGGGCCTTTGGCCTGATCCAGCAGGGTTCTTCTTATGTTCTTATGTTCTTAAAACTAATACAGTACGAAGGAAACGCGCACAGCAACAGGTCCCAAACGAGTTTTAAGCCACTCGTTCAACGAGTCCTCTTATCCTGTCCCCGAAGGAGCAGGGACTAATAATGACACCCTCCTCCCCAACCCAGCGGGGAACCCCGTAACGCAAGGAGCCGTTCCCCCTGCACTAGTAGTAACGCCAACGCGCGTGGCCGCCGACCCGAAAAAAACGAGCAACGGGTTCCTTTCCCAGCCCTGCTCCGGAATAACCCCCTCTCCTTTCTCTTTCTCCTCTGCGCAAGCTGCGTAAAGCTGTCGGGTTCGCCAAGGCGGTCCCGCTTTCAGGGGCAGGCGCGAGCTTTGCAAAGTTCGCTCCGGATCCCCCCCGCGCGCGCCCCGGCCTGGGTGAGTGAGGAGTGGGGGCGAGAGGCAGCAGCTGACTTCCCCGCCTCCTCCTTCCCCGCCTCCTCCCTTTTCCTTCCAAAAAAGCTCAAGCCACTACCGGAAATTCAATATTTTTCTTTCTCGCTCTCGCTCTCTGCCGCCGCCGCTGTTGCGCCTTCTTTTCGGCGAACTTCTTTCAAAGCGAAGCCGATCGGAGAGAGAGAGAGAGAGAGAGAGAGAGAGAGAGACGGCACAAAAAGGGCAGCCCTTTGCAAGCGAGAGTGGGTTGGGTTGTGGGCTGGTTTTGTTTTTTTCTTCTTTTTGGTCGTCGGAACCCCGGAGGCTTTTTCTTCCAAACTTGTTGGACTCCATCCCTCTTCCTGCATCCAAGCTCGGCACGTTTTTGATCCGCCGGCTCGGGCCGAAGCCTGCGAGCCGACCCCGTGAGACGAGGATGGAGCAGCCCGGAGGCTTTTGAAAACAAATACACCCGACGCGGCGAGACGCGTTCCCACGTTCTCTCCGGGTCAGGAGCCTCCGCCGCGTGTTGCGCGCCGGAGTCCGGCAAGCGTCCGCTTCTGCTTTTTGCTTTTTAAAAACTTGGCTGGATTGTGTTCTGAACTTGACGGAAAAGGGAGAGACTCCGCCGACCTAGTCTTGCCTCCCTCCCAAACATGGAAGATGTGAGTAACAAGCCTCAAGGGGAGGAAGGTTTAAAACGCGTTGCATTTATTTATTTTTATTTATTTATTTATTTATTTATTTATTTATTTATTGAGCGAGAACAAATGTGTAAGATTTGGAAAGGGCTGGAGGCGAGGCTCAAAACCCCGGGAAGCACTTGGCCCTCAGGCAGTTTGGAAAAGTTAAGTTTCTAGTCCTCTGTCTTCCACCGCAAGCTGCCCCCACCCACCCGAAATTCGCCATGTGTGCTTCTTTCACCCCCCCCTTCCTCTTGCACGGAGTTGCACAAAGCGTGCTTTGCTACCAACAAGTCCACAAACAGACAACCGACCCATCTCAGCTTCTGTCGAAAGGGGGAAGGCAAGGGGAAAGGAAAACTCACGTTTAGGGAGATGTCTGTGAAGATTCTCAGTCATCCAGGCGAGTTTATCGGGAAGTTGAGTCATGGCAACTGGACTTCTTTTTCTTGAAAGATTGAAACGTTTCGCTGAGGAGCGACTAGGGGGTAGAGGGAAACACGAAGGAGGATGGTGAAAGCTCTGCAGACTTCCCCTCCCTCTCTTCCTGCACAGATTTGCTGTTGAAATTCAAAAGGAGGCTGGATAGAAGGACTTGAAAGCTTTGTTTTCCTCTTGGCCTGGGGTTGCTCTTGCCCTGGAAACCGGGTTTTCCTTTGGGCAGAGGGGAGGGTTGGAGGCGGCGGGGCTGGGAAACTGAGAGGAAAAAGTAGAACTTTCTCCAAAGCTGCCAGTGGGAATTGTCCCTCTGGTTGCATCCAAAGCAGCAAGAAGTTTCCAGAGGTGGCCAGTTTGATTTTTGTGGTCCCACTCTTGTGCCTTGGACTGTGGTCTGGGACCCAGGAAAGTCAGCGCGCAGGCAAACGGTGCTTGGGCTGGAGGATCAGGGGTCTGGGACCCCAGAGCTGAGATAGGGAGAGATGCCAGTGGCATGTTGTACACCCTGAGTGCAGTTGAAGACACCTCCTCTTGGCCAGCTCTCCTTGGGTCTTCAACATCCTTGGAGTTCCTAGGCTGGAATGTTTTGGATGGATTAATAACCGGTTTGATCTGGGTAAGCCAAAGAAATTTGGCTGCCCAAGGCCAGGTCAGGACTATCATTGGAAACGTTTTCTCCAACACTTCTGTAGCCCCTGAAAACACTGAGGCAAGCCTTAGAGGAGGGCTGCTTGCTAATTCAGCTTTCTCCCACTATCTTCTCCCTGCTGCATTTGTCTCACTCTGCCTAACGGTAGGGCCGGGTCTCTATGAGATGGCTTGGTTTGGTTGATGGCCCGCGTCACCTCCCTAAGCAGTCAGCAAGTTAAAAACAAAACAGTAAATTCAGTATAATACAACTCCTTATAAAAAACGTAGATGGCAAAGGACCTTTAGGAAGAGAGTTTGCATGTGTGAGCGCTGTGCTTCGTCATTAAAAAATAGGGAAAGTGTGATTCCATCCCTTATTTGCCATCAAGTCACTTCTGATTCATGGCAACCCTAGGAATGACTGGTCTCCAAAATGGCCAGTCCTCAATCAGCCCTGCTCAGCTCTTTTAAACTCAATCCTGTGGCTTCTTTTGGGAGTTACTCCATCTCATATCTGGTCTTCCTCTTCTCCTGCTACCTTCTAACTTTCCCAGCATTACTGGTTTTTCTTTTTTAAAAAAATATAGATTGCCGTCTCATGATGTGCCCAAAGGACCACTACAGCCTCAATGTCAACATTTTTGTCTGTTTTTTAAATGTCTCTAGGGCCCATTGGCTTGTCATTCAAAGCTCTCCTCCAACATTACATTTCAAATGAATCCATTTCCTCCCCCCCCCCTGTCAGCTTTTTAAATGAAGGTTCATGCAGGACTGAATCAACCCCAAATGCATAAAACCATGAGAGGAAGTCTGGGCTAGTGGTGAGAGGGCGGCGCTGCAGCTTAGGGTGTGCCATTTTCTGTTCCCGCTGAACTGTGAAATGTGTTGCATGACTTAAAGCCAGCTGTTCTGTCTCTCTGCCCGGCCTACCTCCCGGTGTTATGAGCATCAAGTGTAGGGAGAGAAAGTGAGGTCTAAACAGAGCTGACGACATGCATGCAACAAATACACCAACATTTCCGTAATTGGGTGGTGGCTTTGCAAGTTCAGTTGTACCCATAAGCCTGCAAGCACATTGCTATTGAATCCAATCCTGGCTCTCGACTACTGGGTCAAACTTTCCTCTCCGAAGAGACATTCTCTAGGCAGCCCGAATTTTAGTGTAGTGGATGCAAAAACTGTAATGAAGACAGTCGGGTGTCTTAGGTACATTCCTCTCATTGTGCTGATATTGGAGGAACATGATCTTGGCAGTGGTAAGCAGAGAGATGAAACAGTGCCTTGCTTTGTCTGCAACCAACTTTGCTAGATCCCTTGTTAAATGCTTGATCAGAGGGCTACAAGTACAGTGGACTCTCTTATAACAAACAGTCTGTATAACATAAAATCTATACAGCATAAAAATTCCAAACAGGGGAAATTTGCTTGACAGAATTGTCTATGGGGCGAATCTCTACAACATAAAAATGGTTGCAATTAGGGATTATTCTGTTTTCATTGCATTCCTATGGGAAATTTGTATAAAGGAAAATTTGCTTAACAGAATTTCATTTGGAACGAATGAATTCCTTTCTACAAGGTACCACTGTATTTCCCACCAAGGGATTGGGATTCTTTTTAGTTTCAAAAGGCACCAAGCAGAACTTACATCTGGCATTGCTACCAATTCTGGTTTTCTTCCCTCTCCATCTGAGCGGCCTCTGGTCCAGGGGGAAGCGTTCACATAGTCTCATGGCAAGAGTTACATGTTAGTTCAACAGTATCCGTTGGTGTAGCTGCCTAGATGCCCTAAGAGCACATCCGATCTCGCCTGATTTCAGAAGCTAAGCAGGGTCGGCCTGGGTTAGTACTTGGATGGGAGACCACCAGGGAATACCAGGTGCTGAAGGTGCCTGGAGTAGGAACGGGCAAGCCACTCCAGTATTCCTGCCAAGAAAACTCCATGGACATGGAGTCATGAAGGGTCGGTCATGACTGTAACGACACAACACACACACACACACATCCATTGGTGTGGATACTTCTCTGTCTTTCGGCCTGCGCACGGACTGGAAACGTTTGTCTTTTCAAGGAGGCCTCCTGTTTCCTCCTGCCAACACGCCAACCAACTCCCACTCCACCCTGCCCCCTTTTTGCACCAGTTCTGTCAGGGCACTTTTGTACTGGCACCCATAAGCTGCATTGTCTCCGCTAATGGGCTGTTCCACCAGCTGGGTTTTAAAAGCTGGACTTCACGGAGGCTTCGCCCCTTCCATCTCCTCGCATAAATAGGAAGTGGGCAGAGCGACAGGAAACAAATCCCCTTGCAGTGCTTTATAAGGGCAGGACAGCACCACAAATGTCAACTCCCCCTGGATCTGGAGTTTCTCATCATGATGGAGAGCCCCGGGGGAAATAGACAGAATCAATTTAAAATTGAGGTGCACCCCAGACTTAAACAGTGCCAGGGGGTGGCATTTTTGGGTTGATAACACCTTGTAACAGTTGTTTTTGGCCAGATCATTTTTTGGGGGGTGATGTATCCAGTTTGCTCATTTCATTGTCTTCAGGGCAGAAAGAACCTGAATTATAAAAGCAAGAAAGGAAATAGTATCCCTCCCCCTCCCCTGCCATTGCTAGCTAGAGAGTGGCAAAAGGTGAAATTAATTTGTCCAATCTCTTCTGGACTACAGTGGACCCTTGTATAACAAAAAGTTTGCATAACATAAAATCTGTACAACATTAAAAAATTCCCAATATAGGGGAAATTTGCTTAACATAATTGCCTATGGGGAAAATCTGTACAACATAAAAATGAGATTACTCCATTTTCAATGCATTCCTATGGGAAATTTGTATAAGAGAAAATTTGCTTAACATAATTTCATTTGGAACAAATTAATTCCTTTATACAAGGTACCACTGTATGCTTATAGATCAAGCATGGGGTTAAATTTTTTGTTTGCAGTGGTTGCAGGCATGGAATTGTTGGCTGGTGCTTCTTCTGGATGCAGAAGCAGAGGGAGGGCATTCGATGCCACACGGCACCTCCTGTGAGCAGAACCAGCCTCGGTGGCCTTGGGCAAGCGGCACAGTCCCAGGACACCAACCCCATTGCCTCCAAAAAGAAGGGAATGGCCAACCCCTTCTGCGTATTCGCTCCCTGGAAAGCCCTGCAAAGGGTTGCCATAAGTCAGAATTGACTTGAGAGGTCAAGTTGCGCGGGTCTAGTGAGTCACCTCCTAGTTAATCCTGGTCATTCAAATGGGCCTACTCTGGTTGCAACTAGTTATTATCCAAGCAATAGGATTCAGCCACTGAATTTGTTTAAGTCTGGACTGGACCTTGTACCTTGGGTTGCACTGTGTATTTCCTGCTCCACAGGCACATCCATAAAAAGCCCTCTAGTCATAATAGTCTACTCTACTAGGAAGATACAGTTGTCATAACCCTGATGCTCAAGTTTGACTTTCTCTGTGCATGAGAAAGAGCATCCAGAAATGTGACCTTTCCAGCTGAAATATTATAGTGTGAAATGGCAACCTTTTATTATTTTTTTACAGTGGGCTTAACACCCAACACACACCTTTCAATTACAGTATAGAAGGAGTTTCAGTGTATGTACCATTTCAGCCGACGTGGTACAGTACTATATTGAAGAGAATTGCATTAACTTCCTGTTTTGACCATGGACCTGGTGACTTGCCAAAGGACACCGTCGGGATCTGTGTCAGAGCCGGCAATTTTACAGCTGTTGTCCTGCTTCCAGCTGATTCTGTGAGACCACACGTGTGGTAGACCACCACAAAGAGATGGACTGGCATGAACAGGCCTTGTGGATTTTGGCATCTGGAGGCAGTTGATTTCTCATGCACGCCCCTCTAAATAACTGTGTTAAAAATAGTCCTGATGTGATTGTCATGGTCAAGTAACTGCTAGATAGTTCAATGATGTAGGTACAGTAGGACCTCCGTATCCACTGATTTCATTGACTTCTGATTCAGTTATCCATGGTTGGCAAAGGAAAAAGATAAATAATTCAGTAGCGGTAAAACAAACAAACAGCAGCTGTCACAAACAGCAGCTGTGAAGCAAGCTATTATTACAAAACAGCAGGGGTTTTTTGTGTTCTCTCTTATCCACGGTTTTCATTATCCACCGGAAGCGAAGCTTAGCAGATACAGGGGTCCTACTATACCTGAATCCGGAGCTAGAGGTTGAGCATTCAGTTCCCCACTGGTCTCTTCCAGCTCTTCAGTTCAAAGGTTATTATTTATAAATGCTATTACTTGGACATAATTACTTTGGGTTAATCCCTTTTCACCATAACTAAGATGGAATGAGGTCGAACTGTTGAGAGCTGAACTCTGTTCACAGTGTAATGCAAAGCCTACAAGTATTAAATGAGATTTAACCCACTGACAGTAAGATCATTAATTTCACGATAAACTGGAGGAAAAGTACATCTACTCTTAAGAAAATAAAAAAATAAAGTAAGATTTAAGCATTAAAACCATTGCTTTGAAAAGAAAACTGGCCAAGGCCTCAATTGGATTGCTTCCCATCTATTGCAAAAGTAACTATAGTATTCAGATCTGTCAAATCAATGCATTATTACCAAGCTCTGGAAATGTTTTTAAAAATTAACTTTTATAGTTACGGCATATGAGGCTTCATTATTCATGTGTTTGATATGACAGGTTAATATCTTCTAGCATGCTGTTTTTTTTTTTAAGAAACAATGAACGAAGGACAAGTAAGCAACCCATATAAAGAAACATGCTGCAGACCATGAAAACTTTATTCCATATAAAACTGGTTCCTCTTAAGGTGCAGCCAGGCTCTGTCAATCTTGCTTCAACAACAGAGCTCCCACTTTGGAAAGTTTATTTATTGCCCGGGGGCTGTCTAAGAATCTTGAATGATTTTTTTTTCCAAACACTCTTAAGTTATGATCAAACATCCAGAGAAACCCAGATTTCTTTCTTTCTTTCTTTCTTTCTTTCTTTCTTTCTTTCTTTCTTTCTTTCTTTCTTTCTTTCTTTCTTTCTTTCTTTCTTTCTTTCTTTCTAGTTGTCACTGCTCATCTCCTCAGAGGAAACTCTGGGCAATTTACAATATAAAACACAATAAAAATAAATAATACAAATTCTTTAAAAACCATCTAAAACTGACCATCTACATATAAATAATTATTGAGGTAACTGGCAGGGCTTTAAAAGAGATGTACCCTATGATGTTAGCCATATCCACGACAGATGGCTACTTGTTCCACCCCAGACAAGCTGGTAGAGCCAAGTCTTCAGCCTCTTCCAGAAGTGAAATACCTTCTTTAGAACTATATTTAGAATTTATTTAATTATTTAGAAAGATATTTATTTAGAAAGATATTTAGAAATATTCTAAAGTATTTATCGTCAGTACTTTCATTTATCTTACGGTGGATTCAGAAGAATTTGATCAAGATAAGCACAGAAGGTTGATGTAAATTTCAGAACATCGATTGAGATGTTTTGAGCCTTCGGCAAAAGACATGACTGTTACTTTGATATATTCATGGAAACATCTCTCAAGGGCAGGATGCTATCATGGCAGCATATGCAACAGTAATAGTAGATACAATGCCAATCTTACTGCTACTATTAATATAAACACCTCTGATGTATCTCTGAAAGGGGACTCAGTCGAAAATGCAAACGTGTCTATATTTGTGCAAGATCTGAAGGTTACAGGAAGCGGTAACACTTACTGAGACATGACTTCCTGGTCTCTTAAGAAAGCAAGTTTAAAAAAATAAATACAGTGAATCCAAACTAATTTAAGAAGTCCTGTCTTCCTCTCCAGGAAGAGTCTGAATTGAAGAAAAACTAAATTGTTAATGTTTTCAGATGCATCTAAAAAAAGTGACTTAAGATAAAGTCCAAATGATGTTTCCAGGAAGGAAGGATATGGAATTCAACATCATCTCCATGATTGTTAACTGTTAACTGCTAGAATAGTTCACACTAATATTGAGCTTTATATAGTTTCAAAAAGCTTTGCGTACAGTAAAAGTGTTCTGCTTATATACCACCCCATACCACTTCAAGTAGTCTCTGGGTGGTTTACAGTTTAACTACAGTATGCAGACTATATATTGCCCCTCCCCCGCAAGCTGGGTACTGATTTTACCAACCTCGGAAGGATGGAAGGCTGAGTCAACCAGGAGCCAGCTACCTGGGATTGAACCCCAGGTTGTGAGCACAGTCTTGCCTGCAGTAACAGGCATTTAACCACTGTGCCACGGGGCTGCTTCTTTAGAACATGCAAAAGGAAACATCATTTTCTCTCTTGGCTGAAAGGTGCTCATAGTGTGATTCTACCAATCTGGTGAGGTTTGCCTTCATTGGAACTTATAACCCAGGGTAAGGATGGCAGCCTAGGTCACTGTTGTTATAATAATGGTGTTATAATAATGGTGTGCCTTCAAGTTAATTCTAATTTATGATGACCCTTTAACAGGGTTTTTCATGCAAACAGTGCTCCGAAGTGGTCTATCCGGGATGGTGTAGTTTTCTCATGGCCAGATAGGCTATTTTTCTACTGGAAGGCACAGCTCAGAATTGAACTCCTAACCACAGATTCTGTTTGCTTGCTGAAATTAACTGGAGGACTGTTTGCCTCGAAGCAGGATTTTGTGCACAGATCATTTTCTGTTTGTGAACCTCCATGCACCAATGAGTACTAGAATGATTCACCTGCAACGAGCTAAGAACTGTTGGCTAGTTCAGTGATTAGCTCTTCAGTTTTAAGATTCCTGTTAATGCACATTCATCCTAGAATGAATTTTGAAGCAGCCTAGCCTTCTACCCCAGTGATGGCAAATCTTTTAGAGTCCAAGTGCCCAAACTGAAATTCAAAACCCACTTTTTTTTTTTTGCAAAGTGCCAATGCAGCAATTTAACCTGAATCCAGGTGGCTGTGAAGGGGCGATGTCGGGTGCCCACAGAAAGGGCTCCGGGGGCCACCTGTGACATAGGTTCGCCAACACTGTTCTACCCTAACACAGCAGTACTTCCTGTTGAATGTCCAAGCTGGATTAAACAGTTCTCAATCAAACACACTCTTGACCTAGCAGGAAGCGCCTCTTTTCATAAGGGTGGAAGGGAGCCAGATAATAAATTCTACCACGTCTTGGTCAACTATGAGACCAGTCAACAAAGCAGTAGCATGAAGAGGGTGAATGTCACTAACGCTACTGTGAGGGTTCTCCTTTTCCCCAGGCATCCTGCCCTTCAGGTTTCAATAAGGACACGTTCTTAAAAGAATAAACAGGACTTTTATTTTGTTCTTCTGCTGCTAGGGAGGCTCTCTTCTTAATTACAGTTCCAACATCTTTAACTTCAGTAACAAACGGATTGTTTTTGGATTATTACAACGGAGTAAATACAGACAAGTCTAACCCTCCCCCTTATCCTGGGGAGATTTGGTTCCACCATTTCTCTTCTCTTCCCTCCCGAAGAGGCTCGGCTCCCCCAATAGCACCCCAATGTCCGAAGTGAGTTCGGGTCCAGGACGTCTCTGGCGGCAGGATCTGAAGGGATAATCTTCTCTTAGGGTTAACCCCCTCCCGGTACAAGGTTTCCCGGTTCTTTCCTCCTCCTCCTTCAGCTTGGCTATCCATTGCTCCAAAGCCAACTCTTTCCGAATCTCCTTCGTCTTGCGGTTATACTCGCGGGCTTCCCGCTCACCCCAGTATGAACAACCTTGGCGGTGTGCTCGTCTCCTGTAACTTTCAGCCTCAGGTTTGGCCATCATCATTTGCTCCCAATCTCCAGTCCATGGGTTCTGCATCCAAACCCATTCCCAGTCTGGGGGCAAAACACGTGGCGAACCCTTTTTACATTGTCCGAACCCCACCTTCACCACAGCTGATTGGTTGGACTTTCCCACCGTTTCTGTCTCTTTCTCCTCCTTCCTCAGGGTCTCCGTTTTCCCCTCCTCCTTCTCCCTTTCCAGAATCTTCAGTGAATCTTTGAACTCTTTCCAGAGCATTTCCCTTTCCAGGGCTTCCTGGTCTTGGGCAGCTCTACGTTTTTCCCTTGCCTTTTGCTTCTCCAGCCATTCACCCCTGTCACAGTCCTGTTGTGCAGGTGTCACTCTCCCATCTTCGGCCCCTCCAGGATAGCTTCCCTCACATCTACCTTATGGTCCAACCTAAGATCAGCTTTCTAATATCCCTTTGGAAGAAACATCATGATCCCTCAGTCATTTTATTTATTATTTATTTTATTTATTGGATTTTTATACTGCCCATCTGGCAGCAAGGTCGCTCTGGGTGGTTGTGCTTCTGTTGTGCTTGCATTGTCAGTTTCATAAAAGCTTTGCCTCCCAAGATGGAGTCCTAAATTGTATCTCTACTTCAGCTCCATCCAACACAGCTACCCAGCCAGCCACCAGTATTCTTTCACGGAAAGACACCCTACACTATAAGCAGCTTCCTCCAGGCTTTCTAAGGACAAGGAGCTTCTATTTTCCAGGGCGTGAGTCAGTCTCTCTCTCTCTTGCTCTCTCTCTGTCTCCCCATTTTGTTGACACTCTCACAATATCTAGTTGGAGGAGGACGTCCTATAAACTTTGCAGCCCACATTCCCAGGAGATCAGGCGTGTGCTTCTTTTCATGAGCCAGACTCAAACATCAGAACAGCATTTGCACAATTTGAAACAAAACTGCAGAGAAAAGAAATTATCACACACAGGCAGGGGGGGGAGAGAGAGAGAGAGAGAGAGAGAGAGAGAAACAACATATATCCAAGAAGCCAGATGTCATACAATGTATGAGGAACTGAGTAACTGATTATATCAGGTGACTATGAATAATAAAAATCATGTTCCATTAAGCTAACTCTGACTTACAGTGACACTTGCTAGAGTTTTTGAGTCTTAAGAACTCACAACCCTGGTGGACCAGCCTCCTTCCTGTGATGTTCTGCTCTTTTGCACTGTGTTGCTCCATTTGGGATGCAAATGGGGTCTTCCTCTGATCTTAGGGTTTGGCAATGGAACCTCCAGGGCATCAGGGAATGGAATGCTGCTGGAAATTGGTCTTGAGATGGGCAAAAAAGCATTGCACATCTACTGCCTTTACATAAGCCCTATTAATACATTAACTGGGTGCAGACCATGAAGAGGGCTGGAAGGTTGGAGGAGAGGGATACGTGCAAGATTGGTGATTTTAGGCACCTTCCCTAAAAGCATTGTGGGGAAGGGATGTGGGGTGGGTGGGATTTGTACTTGATCCAATGTGCCCGACAGCCTTTGAACCCTGTTTGAGTAGTAATGGCTGAATAGGGTGTGGATGTGTCATGACATGATGGCCGAGGTTTTGAGGTTCTAATAACATATTTCTTCTTCTTTTTTTCTTGCTTTGACTTAGGGAGTGAAGGAGGAAACCCCAGAGAAGCCAAAGGGTCCCGTTGGGGTGGACAAAGCAGGCTGGATCAAGAAGAGCAGTGGTGGTCTTCTGAGCCTCTGGAAGGAGCGGTACATCCAGCTATGTAAATCCCAGCTCTTGATGTATGAAAATGAGGTGAGGCATATGCTCAGAGATGTTCCTCTTCTGGACTTCAGCTCTTGGAGTTGCCATGCTGGTTGTTGGGGTTTCAGGACTTTTTTTGCATCCCTCAAAGGGGTATTTCCAATGTATGGGCTCAATGGGGGGAAAAAAAGCCAAAATCCTGTTGTCGTTCTTGGCATGATGGCATAACGTCCGGTGGCATAATTTCTAGAAGTCAACATAGATAATATTCCTTGCATTGGCATACCAAGTGGGCATACAATAGGCAAACATCCATATGGACTTGTTCCAACAACTGCCACCACAGTTTCACTGAATTATGTTTTCAGGCATGACTAATAAGATTTTGGCCAATGCATCTTTCGTAACATCAAGCCCTTGGCTGTGTTTGTGAGAGAAATTGAAATGGAGGTAGAACGTGTCTTCAGCATTAAGTCTGCTGCTCCTTAATTCGGACTCATAGCTCTCTTTTCTTCCTTCATTTCCTCAAGACGAATGTGGAAATGTCATTTCTGGGTGACACTCACCACCTCCTTTCTCTGTGGAGGGCCGGTCCCCCAACTGAGCTTGGCAGGGAGCCACTTGGGTGCATTTTTTTCTGTTGTGAAATGTTGAGCAGTCTTTCTGTCAGGCACCTAGGCAGCTTTGGGCTTTTCAACAAAGGAGAAGGTGGGATATAGATTCCATCACAAAACAAGCCCTTCTGTAATGTCTGTGGAGATTCTCAGTCATCCAAGTGAGGTTATCCGGGAGTTGAGTCAGGCCAAAGGGACTTTTTTTCTTGTGGGATTGAAATGTTATACTACTCATCAAAGAAGCTTCTTTAGGCTGAGGAAGGTTGGTGGGAGGCTTCCATTTTATAGTTCACCCCAGTTTCACCCCACCTTGGTCTGAATAGGCTTGTTAGATGGACAATGGCCTGGGGTGTGTGAAAGTCGCACCTATGCAGCCCTTCCCAACACGTATGGGGGGAGGTCATTACCTGCAGCCTTCCAGGTGGAGTCGAGAAGTGGTTCTGATTTGTCTGGGGACTGATGAAGGGTAGCACGATAACACTGCAGTGCATTCCAGAGGGTTGTGAGTCGTCTGATTTGGCTGCAGTCAAAATACTACTGTCCTAATGGAACTTACAGACTGCAATAATGTTCCCTGAGGTGGGAAAACATGCTTTCTGTTCTGGTTTTGCGATTTGGTGGCTTGCCGTGTGATGTTGTAGTTTGTTTCAGTGGGTCCTGAACCGCCCTGGGAAAACTGACACCAGGAACCCTGAAAGGTATCTGAAATAAGTACAACCAAAATGAAGTAAATGTGAACCTATTGTAGCATGAAATATTCATGACCTCCTGTCTCATAGTGAGCGAGCACAAGAGGGCAAGAGGCACACTGTGCTGACCTGTTAACATGCATCAGTTTGCCAATGAAATTTACACCAGTGGAGTTCGTCAGCATGGAAATGTGATAGAATTCTGGCCAATGCATTTTCTCAAGGACTGCATATTATTTTCACTCTCTGTTTTACCATGCAAAATATTTGTGGGTGGCTTGGGCCTGAATGCACAATTGAAATCTGTTAGCTTTACAAAATGACCCCCTTCTAATGGGAATTGAAAAAGATGCTATAACTCATTTGTGGCTTCCAATATTTGTGTGTACTGTTTGAAGAGGGCATGGCTTCAGGGATTTTTATAATGATCACCTGAATTTCAGCATCTGGTTCTCCCATAGTGGCTGGAAATATTCCAGAATGGGATGCAGAAGCTAGGAACATTTTATTTATTTATTTTGCAAACCTCTGAAGACTTCATGAAAAAGATGCAGGACAATTTTAATAAAGGTGATCATAATGCATGAATGGACGATGTAGGAGAAATGGTTCCTTAATTTTCTTGGCTCAAGACTGTGGGGTATATTAAATAAGTAGATTAGATACAATATAGATCTCCATGTTATTTTTAGTAGATGAACAATGATTTCTTTTTGATCACTGGCTGTTTAATAGCAGTAGCAACAAAATAACATATCCAACTTTACAGTAGTTGAAAGAAGCTGGGATAAACAGGAATGGAATTTATGTCAACAGAAGTCTTAGATTCAGGATGTGCTCAGCAGGGTGCTGTTTTTAATTCTAGTTCTGCCTCTCTTGTGTCTGACTGTTGTTGATGTATCCTGTGGTTCTTGTCAAAATTGAAACAAAGTATGTTAAATATACAATATGTGAAGTCTGTCCATCCTTGGTCTAAAGGAGTGATGACCAGTGCTTTGTAGGGTTTGCGTAAACGGACTGGCAAGCAGCGGAGCTGCTCAAAGACTGGACCACATGAGAACCCTTCAGCCCATCCCATGTATTAATGCACCCGCTGTGTTTTCAAAGCTTCTGAGTAGCCACTAAAGGCGGCCACGTGTAAAGCACATTGCAACAGGCTAGGGAATAGATAACAGTCGATAGATGGTTAGGACAGATAGGGCATTCCCAGTTTCTTGGAAGGGACAGAATAAAGAGGCAATGGAAGAAATATTAAAAACACACAAGTAACAAACAAGTCCCTGTTGGAATTGCTTGAGTCTCATTTCCTGCCTGCAACTGTCAGGGAAGCCAAATGCACAGCTGTGCGGTGTCCTTCAAATATGTTTTCCTTGTTCCTCTTTATGCATTCATGGCTGTGAAGAACACTCCCTTGTCTGTTTTGACACCCAACTGAATGCAACCATCTTTCCAGAGGTTTCTGGCTTTACGATGCCTTAGAGCAGTGGTTCTCAACCTGGGGGGGTCAGGACCCATTGGGTGTGTGTGTGTCCAATGGCCATTTCACAAGGGTTACCATGAGCCAGTGAAGAAAAAGGCACAAACAGCTTGGGACTGGAGGAGGAGGGGGAGGAAAGAGTGAGTTACAGCTTGCTAGGTTGGAGGGGGTGTCATTCAATGGCACCGGAGGCCTTGATTGGCTGAGGGTGCCTTTAGAAGGAAGTTCTCTATGGCATCTGCAGCAGTGGCCTGCCAAAGGGGGCTTGTGGCCTCTTCCAAGCAGGGCAAGGGGGTCACCACAACATGAGGCATTAGGAAGATTGAGAACCACTGCCTTAGAGAATCAGATAATCATGTCATTGGAAGGGACCTATAAGGTCCAAACCTCTGTTCATGGTAGGAATCCAATTCAAAGCAGATCTGACAGAAGGTTGCCCAGTGCTCTCTTGAGTGCCTCCAGCATGGGAGCAATCACTGCTTTCCAAGGTCATAGGTTCCATTGTCTTACTGCTCTAACTGTTAAGAAGTTTTTCCTGATGTGCCATCTAAATCTGTCTGCCTGTAGCTTAAGGCCATTGTTATGTATTATGTATTTATGTCTGGGATGATTGAGAACAGATCCTGCCCTCTGTAGGACTACCTTTCAAGTGTTTGGAAAGTGCTACCACCCTTATCTAAACTGCTTGTCAGTCGTGAACTTGCTAGAGGCTGTGAGCAAGCCACAGGCCACATGTGCATCTCAGGACAAGGCACGATACGGTTTGCCCTGGGATGTACCTGTGGTTAGCAGAAAGCCACCATTGGAAGCTGCCCTTGCTTGATGGCTCCTCTGAACTCTGGCTTATTTGAACCATGGTTTGTTGTTATATCCCCAGTCTGCAGGCTTGTCTTGGGTTTGTCCCACCGTTGTCCCACCGGGAAGCTGACAAAAAGGGAGGGGCGGAAGCCAAAAAGAGAGGAGATGCCAGTTCCTTGCTTCTCTGCAGAGCAGCAAAGGTGAAAACCCAGTTGCTTGCTGTAGTAAATCGCACTAGCATTGGCCCATGGATTTGATGGGGATTTAGTGAGTTAAATTCTCCATAGAGATGTGAAGGCCGGGGGGGGGGCTGGAAAATTTCAGGGGAAAAACCCATTTTTTCTAGGGTTTTTTCCCGAAGCCTCCCCCCACAAAAAAATTGAAAAAACAATGATTATGGAATGTTTTATTTTAACATGATGAATAAAATATTTTAAAACAGGGTGCTCAAATATTTTCCAAATCCTTTCTAAAAAATATCATTGAAACTTAGTCTCATTCCCTTCTATACTTCTCCTCGCCCTCTTCAATTCTTTTTATGAGCAAGAGGTTTTTATTTTATTTTTTATTTAATATTCTGAAGTGGAAATATGAATAATTGTTAATTCTGGATTTTAAAACATTTTTATACAGTTTTTGTTTTATTCCATGTAAACTAGTAAACAGTTCAGGAGATTGCTACTCCAACTGTTACTTACAATTACTAATAAATATTTACAAAATAAATTTTGCTTGTAAAAATTGTTAGGATACACTACATTTTGTAGTTGTGATAATTTTATGCCAAGTCAAATTGTCCATAGTCATATTTTAAGTTCCTAAAGTAACAGAATGACTTTCAAGTTGTAAAAAAGAGATGGGGGTGCTAATGTAGCATTTTTTTCAATTTTTCCAAAAATGTCCATCCCCTCCGGAAAAAACCCAGGGAAAATGGTTTTTTGTTCTGAGCTTCAAAATTTCCAGAAATTTTACATCTTTACTTCTCCATGTGTTCCGTTAATTCAATTGGGCCTCCTGTTGATGGGATTTACTTTGGCCATTGTTAAAGTCCTATAGTCCTGTTTGAATCAATCGAACCACCCATGGAGGAGTTTGACTTACTAAATACCCACTGATTCAATGGGACTACTCTGGCATATTCTGCCAAGCGACAGGATATTGACTGTTTTCAAACAACAGTGAGTTGGATTCCTGTGTCTTTTGAACCCATGCCTATATATGTAGACTAGCTGATTGCTTCGCAAGGGAATTTCCATTTAGCACCATTGCCCTAATGCAGTGATGTCCAAACTGTGGCCCTCCAGACGTTTTGGACCACAATGCCCACAGTCCTTTGTTATTGGCAATCTAGGCTTGGAATTTTGGGAGTTGTGGTCCAAAACATCTGGAGGGCCAAAGTTTGGACACCCCTGCCCTAATGAGCGCTCATCCAGTCTATCCTCCTAGGTCCTCTACCTGTCCCATTCAATAGCTGGGTTTCATGTTCTTTGGGGCACAAGGAAGGTGAACATAAGAACATAAGAACAGCCATGCTGGATCAGGCCAAAGGCCCATCAAGTCCAGCTTCCTGTATCTCACAGTGGCCCCACCAGATGTATCTGGGAGCGCATGAGACTGGATATCTGTCTCCTGATAGATGCTGTAGCTCAGAGGTAGAGCAAAGATTTGGCGTGCAGATGATTCCTATTTCATTGCCTGGTATCTTCAGGATAGTAACCCTGGACAGTTGCTGATTGTCAGAGCTGCCGGAGAAGTAATCTACCTTGCCCTGACACATTCAGATCATGTTTGAATTCCCTGTTGAAACTCTGTGCTGGAATCTGAACTGAGGATATGCTTGCAGAGCAAATTAAGTCAAACAAGGAAGGCGAGATGTACGGCACCCCTTCTTCCTCCCTCTTTCCTCGTTATTCTTCTACTCTGTTCCCACCTTGGCAGGCGTCAACCAGCTGTACGCAGTTTTGCTGTTGAGGTTTTCATAAGTTGAGATGGACCGGGTCAAAAATAGCCCCTATTTGTTCCGGGTTTCCTTTGTGTTCTGTTTTCGATGACTGGCTTCTTATGTGCTCAGCCAGATTATTGGGGTGGGAAGGGATTAGGGCTGCAACTGTAAAACTGTTCTCTGCCTGATCCAGTCAGCAATAGAAAACAGAGGCACTTTGATCTTGAGGGGATCTGGAATGGCACACGTGCTGGTAGGGCCTGGATCTCGCTGCTCCCAAGGAGGCCATCTTGGCTGCTTATGCCAGGGAAAGGAGCTTGCTATTCTATATGCCAGTGTTGGCGAACCTATGGCACAGGTGCCAAAGGTGACCCTCGGAGGAGCCCTTTCTGTGGGCACCTGACATTGCCCGTTCACAGCTACCTATATTCAGGTTAAATTGCTGTACTGGCACTCTGTGAAAAATTAGTGGGTTTTGAATCACAATTTGGGCACTCGGTCTCTAAAAGGTTCGCCATCATTGCTGTATGCAGTGATTCACGTTTAATTTATGTTACTGGCTGTGGTTTAAGGATGCATGCGGGACCTTCAGAGGAATTGAACAACCGCTTGGCACCCTGCTCATATAGCACCTGCTTGCCAGCTGTGCTCTTCCTTAAGACACTGGGTTTCACAATCTCTGCTCTGGAGGCCTATTTTGGCCAACTTCCCTAGTCTGAACTGTGAGAGAGACCCAAGGGTTGGGCTGCAAAGTCAAGGTTGTAAAGGTTGTCAGCTGGGAGGCGTGGTTTCAACCATCATCCCCTCTGAGGGGGCAGGGGGGTTGGACTAGATGGCCCTTGAGGTCTCTTCCAACTCTATGATTCTATGATTCTATGAGCTATACCTCAGTTCTAATTACTCAGTGGTTTTGGTAGTTCACTAAAGGTTCAAGCAAGACTAATTCATCATTACTCTTGCATTTCTATGCGCAGTTATATTTAATATACATTGAAATCTTAAGCGCTTAATTCATCAATGAGGAGCTTCCAGATGTTTTGGGTAAGGATTTACCTGGAAGAGGAATTTGCTAACTGTTTGTGGTCAACTAGTTCCGTCATTCTTTGCTCATTGGCCATGTAGGTGGGGTTGATGGGACCTGTAGGCCAACAATCTGGAGGCCAAAGGTTCCCCCATCTCTACCTAATGCATGGGTTTTTGTACATTATATTTGCTGATGTAAGCTTTCTTGTATGTGATTTTTGGTTGGGCAACTTGTATCTGAAAGCAGAAGGGTGAATGCATTTCTACTTGGTTTATTAGTTGAAGAACTAAATTAAGCCAGTCTACCAGATTTCCCTCCTCTTGCTGGTGGACAGTTGGACGTCTCTGTCTCTCTCATGCATATTCAGTAGTTTCTCTTGTCCTGTATTCGGGGGGGAAATCAATTGTGTTCTCCCCTCTCGCTTTTAGGAGGAACAGAAGTGTATTGAGACTGTGGAGCTGGAAAGATATGACAGGTGCCAAGACTTACGCGCACTGCTGAAAAGAAAGAACCGCTTCATTTTAATTCGGGCCCCAGGTTACAAGGTAGGTATCATCATCCCACTTTTTTTTTTTTTTTTTTTTGGTTTAAACCTTTGACCCATCCCTCTGAAGATGAATGGAAATATCCATCTCAAACTGCCTCACAAAAGTGTGTAATGTGCGTTGTTTGGCATAGATTTATTTCAATTTAGGACCATGTGCCAGATTTGGATAAACAACGAATTCTGAATTGATTCACATGGTTCAAACTGGAGCAGAAGGACTACATTTGATTCTGGGGCAAAGCAAAGTGACTCTACAGATGGGACACATTTCTAGAACCCAGAATGAATCAGATGGGACACAAAGTATGCTTGTTTTGTGGGTCTTTTTATTGTGGGAGAAAAGAGAACTAATATATTTTAAAGGCACCTAGCATAGAAACCACTGAGGCTGGTAGTCTGAGGTTTGGCTGATTTGTCATGTCTCCACATTTTATGTATTTTGGTGCAAAAAAACAAACTAATCCACCAAAAACATCACGGCTACTTTGGTTTTTTAATGGTGGAAAAATAAAGCAACTCCGATGCAAAACCCAAATCAGATTGAATGGGATGCTTCTCAGGTATATTCTAAGTGGAGCTCCAGACTGGATAGGGAGATCCATATGTGAACCTCATTCAGTTTAGCCGCGCCTCCAAAACAAGTTGCATCTGCTCTTGAATAATGACTTCAAGAATCTTTTGCCTTTTTGCTAACTGGAACTCAGTGGATTAGGTTTCTTGTTGTGGAGCCAGAGATTGGCTTCCACGTGGTGCCTCCTGGATGAAAAGCCAGCCTGGGTGGCCTTGGGTGAGCTGCTCCATCCCAAGGAGGAGGAGGAGGAGGAGGAGGAGGAGGAGGAGGAGGAGGAGATGGTGATGATGATGATGATGGTGATGATGATAGGGGCTCCCAGTGTGTAGGCAGCATCTCCCTGAAGAGGCCTGGGTTTTGTTGGCTGCAGTTGTGTTTTTTGGATCACAACTCCCAGCATTCTCCAGAGACCAGGGTGACTGGGACCTTGGGAGTTGTGGTCCAAAGACACAGATCCATTTCTAGCAAGTCCTCCCTAACAGCAAAGCATGAGCATGCATGCGAAGGGGGAATCTGCAGGCAGTTTCATGAAAACTTTCTTAATTTTGCCCAAATTGCGGAGTCACCCCTAATTGGTTTTGTGCAGAATTTCCCAGTTCTTCCAAGGCTCATGTTTCCTCCCCCCTGCCCAGTTTTTGCAGTTTCTAGCCTAGAATCTGCAAAAGGGCAAAAGGGGCAGAGAAGGAGTAGAGGGGGCATTGTAACCCTGAATAAAACACAGAATTGGAACAATTTGCTTTTTGGGACCACATGGAGTGCTGTTAAAAACAAACAAACCCAAAAACTAACTTCTCCCACCTCTGATGAAACGCTGTGCTCATGCTGATGAAAAGTGAACTGTCTGAAGCCTGCTTTCCTTCTGGCTTTGACTGTTGACAGGAGACGTAATTTTGTGGATGTCATGCTGGGCTTCCAACGTATGCAAGTGTGTGTTTCTTCACCCAATTCTTTGTTCATGCTTTGAAACTGCAGCTGTGGAAAGAGGGATCTGCAAAATATATATTCTCTCTCTCTCTCTCTCTCTCTCTCTCTCTCTCACACACACACACACACACACACACACACACACACACACACACACACACACACACACACACACACACACACACACACACACACACACACACACTTCCTGATGTGTTGTGACACTTGTCACAAAATGGAGTGGGTGCCTTAAAGGCTCCTCCCCTCCAGCTGTGCTCCAGTTGCTTTTCCTCATCAACAGATGCTTGTGAGCTGCTTGAGGCTAAAAAGTTGAGTGCGAGGATGTGGGAAGTCTCCCTGGGCACAGGAATGATACACCCTAGACCAGTGGTGGTGAACCTTCGGCACTCCAGATGTTTTGGACCACAACTCCCACAGTCCCTTGTCATTGGCAGTACAGGCTTGAAATTCTGGGGGTTGTAGTCCAAAACATCTGGAGTGCCAAAGGTTTGCCACCACTACCCTAGACAGCATCAGTAGATCCTGAGCATTGGACAGCATGTCCAGAAATGCCCAGGCCACTTTTGCATCCTAGCTAATCCAGTCCGACTTGCAGAATTCTGCAAATTCTGTGACAGAATAAGCCTTGAGTCCAAGAGTGCTGCTGACAGTATAGAGGTTTCTGCAGGTGAATGTCTTGGCTTTCACCAATGATTTGCTGCTTTTTAATTCCTGGTCCTGTACTGATATAGGGACAGATCCTGCTGGCTTCTCTCAATCCCACCATGGCTCAGTGGTTTAGGTATCTCGCTGAGGAGCCAGAGGTCAGGAGTTCAATTCCCCACTGTGTCTCCTGGGAGAAGACCCAGCCTAGGTGGCCCTGGGACAGCTAAACAGTAGTCCCAGGGCACCTGCAGAAGAATGGAATGGTAAATCCCTTCTGAGTATTGTATACCTAGAAAACCCTGGGCGGACGCACCACCAGTTGGGCTTGATGACTCACAATTGTTGTTAATCAACTAGTTACTTAGAACCTCTCTAAGCTTTCATCTTTCTGTGTGCCTGCTTCCCTTTGCATCTCAATCCAGTCTGCTTTCTTCCTCACGCAGGCCACAGAAAAGCATTTTTCTGTATTATGTAACCACATTCGACCCAACCAGCCAAGAGCAAATAATCTAATAATGGACTATGGTAATGGAATGAATTGATGACTGAATTCATCAAGGGCCTGGACTTCTCGTCACAACAGGACGAGGACAAAACATCTGAAATTTTGTTGAGGCCTGATTTTGGTTCGGGAGAGAGAAACCTGGTGTTACTCCAAGGGAAAGCAGGCCTATGTGAGAAAGCACTGATCCCTTCTCTCTGTCCACCTGCCTGCCTGTCGGTCTCGTATTCTCTCCTCCTTTATCTGAATGAACTGGGTGTGATCCCACCTCCCTTTTTAAATCTCTCTCTCTCTCTCTCTCTCTCTCTCTCTCTCTCTCTCTCTCTCTCTCTCTCTCTCTCTCTCTCTCTCTCTCTCTCTCTCTCTCTCTCCCCTGATTCCTAAGTTTTCCAACCTATACAAGGTGGCAGGTCTACTGGGACCTTACATGGAGGGTCAATTACTGGAAACAGCTTTCATTGTTCAGTGCTGGCGCGATCACCTTGTGTTCTGCCAGAACAGCCATTGTGTGTGTGTGTGTGTGTGTGTGTGTGTGTGTGTGTGTGTGTGCATGCACGCACATTGGTTCCCCCCCCCCCCCGGGTGTGGCAGCCCTTTATTTAGAAGGGTGATTCAAGCTCAGCTGTCCAGCCTGGAAAAGCAGAGGGTTCCTTTAAGCAAGTGGTCCTCCTCCCAGTTGTTTTCTGGGTGTGTGGATGTGGGCTATATTCAAATCAGAGAACACTGTTATTTGGAGATTTCTGAATTTCCCCTCCCACAGCTGTTCTATAGGTGCAGTAGGTGGTGAGCTGTCTGTTAAAATGGGACATTTCCCATCTCTGGGCTCCTATCAGCAGTGGCGGGAGAAGAAAAGATAGAGGAAGGCATCTTCCACCCAGGAAGATCACAACACAATCCTTTGAATCTTTGAACCTAATAGACCTCCAAGTTCTGTCTCTGTTCAGGAGACACTGTGGGGAATTGAACTCCCAACTCCTGGTGCCATAGCCCGAGACCTAAACCACCAACTTGCCCAGCTGGACTATCCAGCTCAATCTTCTCCCAACATGCTTCCTCAGGCAAACCCACCCAGACACATGATCCCCTACTAGATTCTTCTGAGCACCGGTTTTGTTGTCTTTTTTTTTTTTTAAGAGAGGAGAAAAGATAGCAAATCATGAATCTGAAATGCAGTCTTTAGGCCAAGCCTTGCTCTTTCTTCTTTTCCTTCAGGTGCAAGACATCAAATTCCAGGCCTCAAATGGGGAGGAAAAAGAGTCGTGGATGAAGGCCCTCAATGACGGAATTAACCGTGGCAAAAACAGAATCCTGGACGAGGTAAACCGTGGGGTTCAGGTTATTTGCAGTCATTACTGACGAGGAGGTCCTTCCACCCTGGTGCCTTCAGAGATGGTTTAGATTGCAAATCGGTTGGGTTGGAGATTGATGAGAACTAGCACCTAATACATGAGGGCGGGGAACATGGGTGTTAGGTTATGTCGACTTCTACAAGTGTCTTCAAATCTTGATGCAATGTTGAAGCCCCGAATTCAGTTTTCCACAAGGTGCTAAGGATTGCTAGGGTGAGATTTGACAGGTTGTAGAGACTGTAGAAAGAACTGGTGCAGCTGAGGCCATTGGGAGGGAAGGGCTTCCAGCTAGTTGGCTATTACAGATCTGAGGAATGTGGAAAGTAACACCAGAGGAGAAAGCCTGCCAGATGGGATCAACCCAAGTCATTTCCCCACCCAAGACATAAGAACAAAGGGCGCCTCCATATCCACCCAAATCTGGAGGTTCTCTCTCCCACAAGAGTCAAAACATACTGTATGCACATCTCCCTAGAATTTGTTTTTTTAAAAATACAGTAATAAAACATAAATGGCAATTAATCTTCTTTTAACTGCCTTAAGCAATCGGGTCTCTTTCATGGCTTGCAAAACCTGCTGCCAAAGGAAGTTTTCCCACCTACCTAATGGTAGGGCTGGCCTCCCTTAAAAATTAAGTAAAGCGTAAGAATGAGAACTAGTGCCTCATGGTCCGGAGACAAATGTGACTGTTTTAAAAGGAAGTGAGGTTGAGATGAACTGCAGAGCCACTGAAATGCTTGCTCTGTGGCATTCCCCCCCCCCACACACACCTTCAGGGAACATGCTTTTTTTTTTACCTTAAAAAAAACTGAAGCCAAAGAAAACCAAACTGTGTGGGTCAAACTTCCTAGGCCTGTATCGAAGATGGTTTTGGTCTAAGAATATCAACTTTGGATCTGGTTCTATTTTCCCCCCTCTCTCTCTCTCTCTCTCTCTCTCTGTGTCTTTGGCTGCTTTTACACAACCCCTAAAATCCGATGCAAAGGGCTCCCAGATGCGGAGCTTAAAATATTTTTCCCACCAGCTGCAGACTTTAAAAAAAACTAAGTATGAAAACGCCCACCTAAGCATGCCCCAGTGCATTTTACAAGTACCTGGTCTCTGGAGGTAAAAATTTTCCGATGCAAACTGTAAAGCTGTGGATGCTGGGCTGTCCTCGCCTTCTGTTTGTTTTGTTGTCCCCGCCGCCCCTTTAACAGACAGAAATCCCTAGGGGGCTGCTCCGACGGCAGATGGAGGGGAGCGGAGGGGAGCCTGCATTTTTTCTCCCTTTTTTTCTCCCTCCCCTCACCGCAGACAGGAGCAATAGAGTGCGGAAGGGTGGGAACACAGGAAGCAGAACAAAACCCCACAATCTCTGGTCCAAATTTAAGTTGCCAGTGGATTTTAGATGTCGTGTAAAAGAGATCATAGTCTCTCTCGCTCTCAACCCAAGTTTAAATAAGATTTACACGAGGAGTGTTGGATCCACATCCTTCTACTGAGAGTAAAACAGCAATTGCATCAAACTAACAGGATCCGGGTGTCTCTCTTTCCTTCAGCTCAAGATGCTGGGGAAGGAGGGTGGGGTGTTTCCCCTCTGAGAAGAACTGAATTGTCCCTTGTGCCAGTTTTTCAGGGTGTGTGTGCCCCAATTGCTGACTATTAAACAAAACCCAATACACCCTGTGCTGAATGTCACAGGAGGGCTGCTAGGAGCGACCGACTAATTACAGCGGCCCTTAGAAAACGGAGGACGAGGTTGCATTCAAGAGTTGTGTGGGGCTTCTGTTCCACAAGAAGGAACCGAAGACAGGATATTTTGTTGGATGACGTTGGTAGCTCTGAAGGGCTCATGGCTTGAGAAGGCAGAGGATAATTATGGGTGCCTCGACCCGACACATTCTACAGTCTGGATGTAGTTTTCCTCAGGTTGTTTTCTATGCTAACGAACCCTCATCTGCTGTTTACTCACAGCACCCAAAGGAAGTGGTCTGCCGGGTGAACAGACATCTAAAGTCTGTAATGCTGAGTGCCTAAGTCATTTAAGAAAATGAATGTATGAAAGGAAACTCAGAAAGATCCTGTGAAGAGGCTTGCCAGCCAGTTTTTCCACTGGGGGGGGGTCATACTGGACACCGATTCATACCAGAAGACAAATGGGTTATTCTGATACAGGGCTACTTCACACAATTTGTTTTCTTCTTGTTGATACTGCTATTCTGATCATAAATATTTCTAAAACAGAATTAGACCAACAGGCTGAAATTTTACCAGTTTCTACTCCAAATTAAAAAAAAGATGTAATCCTCAAGATGGCATGATGGGTATACATGCTGGAAGCTTGATCTTTTAAGCTGTATTTTTGTTTTAACTTGGAAGTTAAACTCATGAAAACTTTTTGGTCTACTGACTGGTATTGGTCTATCTCTGTTTTAGCATGCTCCAAGAAGGTAGGGAAGTTTTAAAATATTTATTTATTTATTTATTTATTGGATTTTTTTATACCACCCATCTGGCAGTGAGGTCACTCTGGGTGGTTTACAACAATTAACAAATTCAAACAATTCATACAATAAAAGCATAAAATAGTAACACAATGAAATAAAAATAAAAATAAAAATAATATTAAAGTGACATAAAACAATACATTATTATTGGCAGGCTAATCGGTTAAAATCAAGATTTAATGGGTGAACACTGAAATTGCATTATATTTCAGGGAATGTCTGCTTAAATAGCCAAATATTTCTACTTACTCTTTGAAAAAGGATGTAATCTGTTGGTTTAAGTTACTTTTAAAAGGAATGAGCGAAGGAGTCCTCCCCTTCTCTGCGTTTAAAAGGTTGTCAGGTTTGAAAGACTTCTTTGATTCACCAGCCGATAAAATGAGGTCTGTCTTTTCTCCGTTTTTCAAGGTGAAAGTGGACGAAAGCCTTTCTCTGGAACATGTGACCCGAAGGAGAGCCAAATTAGCTCAGGGCCGTCGCCCTCCAACCAGAAGCCACCTCAAAGAGGTAACCTCTGGGACCTTCTCCTGTGCAGATCTCCACTGGCTGCTCTTCAGACTTGTTCGCTTAGTATGTGCTATTTGATCAGCCAGCAGAAGCAATACTTATTGAATAAATAGTTAGCCAGAGATAGAGTTTTCTTAAAACCAAACAGCTATATTACAAACTGTACAAAAATATATCACAGCATCACAGAACTTAGACAAAGTTCAACAAAGCATAGAGGGAAAAGTCACATTAGTACATTTATACAAAATTCAACAGCAAACAGCATAACAGCATACATTACATTGACAAAATATATGACAGAGAAACAAAATGGGTGCCTTACTCACGGAAGGCCCAATGAACAATGATTTACAGAACATTTTTATACACGTGTCTGTCCAATCATAAATGACATTACCTCATAGCTATTGCAACCCCTTGCATCAGCCAAAATTCATTATGTTAATTCTTAACATCTGTACTCCATTAGAAAAAACTATACATTGAGTCACTGTGACTTTGCACTTTTACAGACTCCATCTTTAAATTAATTAAATACATATCAAACGCATATAGAACATACTGTCTAATACATGTATTTCACTAACTAATATCTGAAAGTTCTGCAACAATGTTGGCAACAAATTTCATGTATCTAAAAAACCCAAAATTTAATGGATGTTTTCTTTTCCTGCCATGGAGGTTAAGGGGGAATAAGCAAGGGAGCAATACAGAGCAGAGGGTTGCCCTAGTCTGGACTACCTAGGAGGGTTGAGGAATTCTGTGATGCATAGTCCCAAAATAGATATTTTGCCCAGATTCGATAAAGAGTGCCTCTCTTGTTTCCAAACTAGCTTGCATTCCTTCTGTGCATAGAACCGTCAATTTGTATGGATGCTTATATGGGTTCTGTTCGTGCTTATTAATGTTGTAGGCAGTTTTCTAACGACAGCAGCATCTATAAAACACACTTTTTTAAAAAAATATTTGTTTGTTGGATTGATTATTTATTTCAGATAAGTAATGCATTGCTCTGTGGTGGTGACAAGTAAATAGAAACCAGCCAGAACCTTGTCTCAAAACCAAAAAGATCTCCAGAATAAACAACCATCATGAACAAAAAAATTAGAATTACCACCCCTGATTCCGAATGATAGCAATATAAGGTGGATCTGGATCTCATAGCTACTTCAGGGGGAAGACATCTTTATGTGCTTCCTGAAAGAATTCCATCACCAGCATCTTAAAAGTCAGAAGGGAGTAGGCCTGATCAATCTTGAGTCGGAACTCACACCGCAAAGATGGGGCCACAGTTTAAGTTAGGCATGAAGAATCAGACCCCAAAACGCACAAGATAAATGCCTTTGTAGATAGGAGGCGATAATAAAGGCACCTTCAAAGGCCCTAGTGCTTGCAAAAAACATCACGTTGAGTCTGTTGTTGTTTCCATATAATGGATAACCACACAGAAGCCAATTCATTTGCCACTTGGGTTGGGGGAGATGATTGCATCATCTTTACTGCTCCACTTTTTAATTGCATAGCTCCCCATCTCATTTGGAGTAAGGCAGATGCCAATTGCTAGAGAATGACAGCCACTCTAGGTGGGAACCGTGAGAGAATCAAGTGGCCACTGTGGACTGGTGGAAACCCGATAGGGTAGAAATTGGCCGGAATCTCTTGCATGCCGCTATCAGAATTCCACAGTCTGGGCGTGCCCTTGCTGAGAAGGCCCTGTTCTGTGTTACTGGTGACCAGGGTTATCCCGAGGCATTTTGCAAATTAAAGCTGAAGTGGTACCCTCATCCATCCAGGTAAAACTGCAGGGCACTCAATGCCAATCATGTTAGTTTGGCCCAGGAAGCAGCAAATCCCACCCATGTTGCTTCCCATCTGTTAGGAGAAAAAGGAGAGATAGTGTTGCATAATGGAGAGCGTGTTGGACCAGGGTTAAGGATTCCTGCATTTCAATCCTCATTCAACCATGGACTCTTTAAATGCTGTGAATGCATGAGCTGATGCTAGTCCAGGGACTATGTTGTGATGGTTGTTTTCAAGTGAGGCTTCAGGTTCTGTAAAAGAAGGACTGAACACTGAGTAGATTCACAGTTCCCATGAAATGGGAACCTAGCCTCCCAGCCTCTGCTCCCCGAGGTGACTGCCTCCCTCTGCTTAACAGTAGAGCCAGCCCTGGCTACTGTGGTGGTGCATCAACCTACGATATGAAAGAAAAACACACTAAGAAAAATCAACGGTGGCCAGGAAGGAATAAACAGTAGGACAGATACATGCCTAGTGGGCGGTCAGATATCGTACTTAGGTTTGTAGCAATCGCCTTTTTGGTTTTTTTGCAAACTAGATGGTCTGATGCTAAGGGCCAGTGCCAACATCTTATTGTCACTTTTTTGTGGTCTAGGTTGCCAGTGGCGTATCAGATGGGATCTTGAGGCTAGATCTGGATGTACCTGACAGTAGCTCTCCAAACAACACTGTGGCTGTGAGTGAAGTGGCAGATGTTCCTCCTCCAAAGGAGACCCCCAAGCCTCTGATGCCACCTATAAAACCACCAATGCCTCCTACAGAGGAGCCAAAAGCTGATGCTGCCCCAGAACATCAGGAAGGCAAGAAACCGCCAGTACCTCCGGCGAAGCCACCGAAAGAGGCAGGGGCACCGGGTGAATATTTGAACCCTGTGAAGGAGGAAGAAGAAACTGGAGGGGATGTTGTTGTTCCTGGTGAGGATGTGGAAAGAGCCAAAACAGAATCCAGGAAGCCTCCAGTACTTCCAGCTAAGCCTCTCAAGGAAGGAGCATCAGCTGGTGAAAATATGGAGACGGTGGTGGTGGTGGTGGAGCAGGTGGAGGAACGGCAGCCAGAGGAAGAGAAAGATGCTGGTGTGGTAGGCGAAGAGGGTGAAGGATCCAAAGTGGCCTTGGATGGAGAGAACCTGGTGGAACCCAGCAACTATTCTCCAGTTCCTCCACCTAAAATATTACCCGACAAGGTGAAAGTAATGTGGGACAGTCCATCCTTCGAAGAGCAGGATGCGGTTCCCGTAGACCCATCCACAGCTGGCAGCAAAGAAGACCTTCAGGAGGTCACCAAAGAGATAGTAAAACCTCCAACGCCACCTCCTAAGATTATATCAGAGAAGCTGAGAGCCAGCATGAACTCCAAATGGAGCAGCTTGGAGAGAGAAGGCAACAGACAACACAAAGAGTCCAAAGCCCCAGTGAATGGTTTTGGTGGCCATGAAGGGACACAGCCCACTTTTCAGGATGGAGAGGAGGGTTTTCAAGAGGAGGAGAAGAGTTCTCCTGAGCACGGGGCAACGGAAATGGCCCTGCCTTCTCAAGACTGGCTGCCCATGCCAGAGGTGGTGGGAACTTCTTCATCTACCAAGCCTCGTTGCGCCTCTGTCGGTGATCTCCTGTTGGGACCAACCCAGGACCCCCTTGTGGGATGTCATCCCTGGCAAGGACCCGCTCTCCATGTGGCCCGGATGGAGAAAAAAGTAGCTTGCGAACAGGAAAGAACAGAGAAACTTCTCCAGAAGGTTCTCCGGGGGGAAAGCGAGCAGGCCCTGGAAGGCAATGGGCCTCCAGTCAATGCAGAGTCACTCCTCAATGAGGCGGCAGAACAGCTGCGTCAAGCCACGCAGGTCTTGAAAGAGATCAGAGATTTTGGAGAAGTGAAAAAGGAACCTGGCGAGCGGCGGAAAGGCGCTCCCAAGGATCTGGTGACTCTTTATAGGAGAAGTGCTCCGTGAACAGAGGAGGCTTCTGCTTTCTGACTGAATCGAAACAGGACCCCATAACACCATCCCTGCTGCCTGCCTCGGCCGGTGCCTTGAAAAACAAGGGTCGTTTTGCTGCACGGTCCCAGCAGAAAAGAAAATGGTGGCTTGATGCTTGTAGAAGGACCTTTCTATGATGAGCTCAGGATGTGGGCTGGACCTTCCTCCCTGGGGCACTCTGGCAGCAGGGAGAGGGTGAAGGTGACCGTCAGCTCTTGTTCTTCTAAGAGCCAGTGATAGTGGCAGGATCAGGAAATGCTGCCCTTTTCTCGCCTTGCTTGCAAGCCGCAGTGGGTGGACCAGAGCATCTCTGAGCTGCTGACAGCCAGGGAGAGGCAGGGTTGGGGAGGCGTGACAAGTCCTCTTGAAATAATTCTTGAGATACCCACCTTTACAGATCCACTAATTCTCACGAGCCATCTGCCCCAGCATTCAGGACCCTCCAGGGCCAGTCCCTTGACTGGGGCGAGGAGAGGAGAAGGTCCCCAAAAGCGATGGAGCAGGGAGAGGAGCCCAACATTTGAGAGAACCTGGTTTATGCACTGTCCCCCCGTCCCTCCTTGACACCACAGAGCGAATTGATTTGGGATATCAGAGGGCTGACGGCTTGACCCCAAACTCTGCAAGATCAAGACATGAGCAAGCCCTAGTAGAGGTCGAGGGTCTCAGTAACATCCCTGAACATTAGTATGGTTTCGGTTTGTGCACCTGTCATGTCCGTCCATGTTGTAGAGAGACTCAAGAGTCACACCTCTTCCCTATACAGTGGTACCTTGTATAAAGGAATAAATTCGTTCCCAATGAAATTATGTTAAGCAAATTTTCCTTTATACAAATTTCCCATAGGAATGCATTGAAAATGGAGTAATTCCTGATCGCGACCATTTTTATGTTGTACGGATTTGCCCCATGGGCGATTATGTTAAGCAAATTTCCCCTATCTCTGGAATTTTTTATGTTGTACAGATTTTATGCTATACAAACCATTTGTTATACAAGGTTCCACTGTATACATGAAAAAAAAATATAGAGAAGAAACAATGAGTGTGTGTTCCACAATTTACTCCAGCCAGTGTTCCATCAATCTTTCTGTCAAGGACACAGCTTTTAAGTAGGAGTGGGGTTACTAGGTCTTTGTTCCATTGCACCAAAATCTTCACTGTTCTTGTTATGTGTCATCATGTCCCCTCCGACTCATGGCAACCTTATGGATGAGCAGTCTCCAAAACGTTCCCTCCCCTGCTCAGCTCTTGCAAACTCAATCCCATGGCTTCCTTTAGTTGGTTGGTTGGTCTCTCATTTGGCCTTCCTCTTCCCCTGCTTCCTTCCACCTTTCCCTACGAGAGAATCCACAATCCAGAGGGTGCCAAGTGGAGAGCTAAATACACTGGCAAAATCTAAATATACTGGTGATCGTTAAGGAAATAAATAGCAATGCTTCCCAGCTCGGTTCACTTTCCTGGTTTGGAATATTTGTGGGAAGCAGTGAATCGGGGAGGGGGAACGACTCACATCCATGCTCACCCCCCACACACACGCACACTGGGTGGAGTGTGCGAGAGAGAGAGAGAGTGCTGCTTTGGCCCCAAGGTGCCAAATTGCTAGTTCCATCTCTGATCAAGGAACATAGGTCTCAGAATCCTAGAAACAAAAGACTCATTTTGACTGAGAAGAACATTTATACACTGGGGAGTTGTTCTGTTGCACTATTTTTTTTTGAAAAAAAAATACGAGTAAATGAGGAGAAGCCGAATGGATGAGTCCTGTACGGTCATGGCACTCACTGATGTCAGGGAGAGCAACATCAGTCATCCAAAGTTGCTCTTGGAACAGCGGAAAGTCTCAAGATGGATATATTTGTGGCTGGTCATATTGGCAGGAGGCTGTGTGTCACCCTCCCAGCAGGCCTTGGGGACTGAGGAATAGTGGATCCTTATTATAAGTGCCTTGCATCCTGTCAATGCCAGTTCTGTATCTTGTTGTTCCATCCACTGTTGCAACGTACGATGTCCAACTTTCAGAATGCTTCTGTTCTGACTGGCTTCAAAAAGCAGCCTTCCCGGCCACTTGGGTTGAGTAAAATTGAGCTGCTCCATCTCTGCTACTCTTTCGATGTGTACCAGTGTTTCCTCACATCCCCCTCCCAAATGCTTGCTCTTCCCTCGAGGGCCTCCAAGATGATGTCTGTGCGTGCAATCCTTGTAGAGAACATTTCCATCCCTTCTTGCATCCTCTTTAATGATACTTGGTCCTAGGAGTGTATGCATTCTATCACAGATCATGTTTTGGCTGGATTCTGCAGTTGTTTTAGATTGTTAATTTGGATTCCAGAAAAAGAGGGTGGGACAGATAGTGTTGAGGAAGCTACTAATGAGTAGAAATTTGTTATGTAACTCATTACAAAGCCAGCCTTCCGAGTACTGTAATTCACTGGAATCGTAAGAACAAAACAATGTCCTTTTTGTTACTGTTTTCATTTGTGGGGGGGGGGCAGGGAGAAAAAAGGCGTATGACTGATAAAAGATAATTTTAAAAACTGTTGCAAGTGCCTTGGAAAAAATATATTTGAAGCACTATTTTAAAATTAACTAGAAAACATTATTGGTGGCACTCAGCTAATCAATGTGGTTTCCACTTTCTGTATTTTTTTCTAATGTGAATTGGTTACATCCTTACCACTCCCTCCATTTAAAGAAGAAATAGATTGTTAGTGGTAAATGTGTTGCTTGTAACATGTGGACATGTGGCCTGCATGCTTTGGACTGACCTTCAGGAGGTTTGTGGACCACTGCTTTTTCACATCTGTGGGATGCTCCACAATAGTTTAGAGTGCTACTTCCCAACCTTAGGTCCCCAAACTGTGATGGTGAGGATTTCTGGGAGTTGTAGTCCAAGAACATCTGGGCACCCATGGTTGGAAAGCACTGTTAGAGCTATGAGCTGCTCAACTCTTGAATCTTGGCCTTGGGTAGCCGCTGGTGCTGTGAATAAGAATCTTTAAACTTCACTTTGAAAGGTTTATATTCCCAGAAAGGGTTTTAATTTGCAATAGTACATGGGAATGGTGCCAGATAAGCAGAACTGGGGAAATTCAAAATGACTGCTGAGAAATTCAAAATGGCTGCTGAGAAATTCAAAATGGCTGCTGAGAAATTCAAAATGGCTGCCGAGGACCCAACATAAGAGGGAGTCAGCCAGGGGAAACTTTGCCAGAGACCTCCTGAAAGGTCACTCCAGCTTGAATTGTCTCATATATGCCTCAGGCATGGGCTACATCCCCCACGCCTTGGTAGCTAACAATCCTATTATCACTCAGTGTACATAAATAATTTGAGTTTGCTCAGTCTAACTACTGAAATCAGATGTCCTGGCCACCACCCACCCCATTAATTTTGTCTCCTCGTTTCAGAAGTGCACATAATGCTAGGAGCTAAGCTTGTCACGTGACTCATAATATGACTGAGGGCTCAAAAGTTCTTGTTTTCCAAACATGGAATATAGATGGATCAAAGCTAAGCTCCTGGCTAGTATATATCCTGTTGTTCTTGCACCAGTAAAATGGCTTTTCGTTATAGGGAAGTAGGTATAATTTTACAGCAGCTTCATCCATTACTTTCAGGTGGAGCCCAATATGTTTTATGTTTAGAGATGGGCACAAATCAGCAGTTCGTGCCAGTTCGCTTTTCGGCCAGTGTTTGGCAGTTCTCAGCACTGTCTCCTCCTGCCTCCACCTCAGCTTTCCTGCCCCACTTCCTTTAGGAGCTGCCTCTGAGTGGGTGCCCACAAGAAGAGGTAGGGCTGGAAATCGCCAAACCCCTATTTGGCTGAGAAACGAACTGGCACGAACCAGCAATTCGTGCCCATCTGTATTTGAAAAGAAGTACTTGCCAGATATACTTGCCTGGATGACTGAGGTTCTTCACAGACATCTCTATTTGTGGTACATGCCCCAAAATGTTCCATTGTGAATATGACCAGCGTGTTTGTGTAACGAGCCAGTTCATGCAGTGAATGGGTCATTGCAGATCCTCAAACACTAGGCAATGCCTACCCCATTGCCTTTGACACAGTGATTTCTTCCTGTGAAGTCGTTTCGTACGACCTCTACATCCAGTGAAGAAAAAGTCCACTGGGAACTCATCTGTGAATCAAAACCATAATGGCTCACTCAGTGAGGAAGCTGTAAGAGTTGCAGCTGCCTGTGAGAAGCATACTCTTGGCTGCAAACCCAGGTCAGCTCCCACATTGTGTTTGAACTGACCCTTATTTATCTAGTTGAGCACTGAAGGAAGTAAATCTTTCATCTGAATTTACTATTGTATATGTGTTGAATTAACACAGAGGAAGGGTCTGAAATATTTCTCAAATGACTTCCTGTAGGAACCTTAACGAGAAAGTCAACCTTTCTTGTTCATCCCTCCCCCTCCACACAGAGAGAGAAAGATTAGAGCAAATTATCGTACAACCTGTACTAACATTTAACATTTCCTGTGCTGTTCTATAAATGAAAGCAACTCTTAGTGAGACTAGCTTCAGACGGCCAGTGAGTCAAGTATTTTGTTCGGACAGACTTCCATCTGAAATGTGGAGTTGGGATAACGGGATCCTTATAAACTGTAGCCTGCACACAGTACTGGAAATGGGCATCATCCGGCCTTTAAAATTCCAACAAACTTTATAAAATATATATACACATTTTAACAAGAATGTCAGCATGGCTTTGTTCTTGTATATGGTTTTTGGACGAGGGGTGGATCAAGAGTTGCCTTCCAGATGTTGTACAGCAACCCGGCACTCTTTCACTTCTTTGTACGCTGGTTACAGCTGATGGCATTGGCATCCAGTCACATCTGGAGGGCCAGAGATGGTTGAAATTGCTCACATAGACGACTAATTGAATGTGTGTGTATCTGGTTTTGTCCGTATGGTTTTATCATTGCCCTTACTAGGGATGGGCCATTTGTTTTTCTTGGACTCTGAATTCTCCAGTGATTCCCCAGGAACAATTTTGGGAGGTTCAGCCCACTGACTCACACCTACAGACACTTCCAATTTTGCTTACCTCGACACAGGGCCTCTGCCTGAGGCTACACAGCTGCCTCAGACCTTGCTTCATGTTGCTTAGGTCGTTGCCCAGGAGTCGTAGCCTTGCTGCCTTTTAGGCTCCCAAAGAACTACAACTCCAAAGAAGTACAAGGGCAGCTTCTTTTTCAGAATGTTAATGGCCTTAAACAAGGTCTTCCAATTAAGAACCAGGAGGGAGCAAGGCTATTTCTACCTCAGAGATAGGCCATTTGCCAAGGCGAGAGAAATGGAGACATGGGTGGTTCAGAGGCCCATAATTTGTCCAGGGAGCTGTTATTTGCATGTGTTCTCAGTCAGGCACCCCAAGAGCTATTGACCTGGAACCCCAAACAATCTCTTTTGCAGGCATTGTGGGAGACGGGCCAGAAGAAGTGGATTGTGTGCATGAAGGATATTTCATGTTTGCTTAGTGAAGTTCAGCACAGAGTTGCCTTCTCGAGCAATTAGAAATTGGCACCAAAAAAGAGGCAGCCATGCTTCAAGATCGGTCGTGCACCACTGCAACTTTTTCCAGGTCTTAGTGAAGGAGCCAAGAGTAGAGGATTCTGGGAGCTGCAGTCCAACCCCATCTGGAGGGCCTCAATCTTCGTAACCTTGGAGTAACTTGTTTTTAATGTCTTGTTTCAGTCTGGGGCGGGAGGGGGGAGAGGCAAGGGAGTGACTTTAGAAAACCCTTCAATTCTCCCTGCTGTGCAAGGAGGCAGCATTTCCTGAGGTCTTTATTAAGCAGTAACCTCCCCAGCGAGGAAACAGATAAACCACAAGCTGGCTTGCAGTGCAGAGAGATCTCCAGGGAGCCTTCCCTTATAAGGAACGCCAGAGGCTGCCAAGAACCAAAGCAAAGCTTCAGCGAGCAACTAGCCCTCCCAGGCTTCTAGATTGCATCTAGCCACAAACACTGTGTAAGAAGTGGCATAAAAAGAGCAAATAAGACTCTTAGAGTCTGCACAGAAGGCAACCCACGGACCAAGGGCTGCACCCAAGTCCTTAATTAATGGCTGGAGCTGGCCCAAATCACAACAAAAATGGGAAATCCATGCTACACTGATTTCTCATTCATTATAGCTCCAGGCATTACTAATGCAGGAAAACTGAACACAGAGAATCAAAGAAGGATTGAGTTGGAAGAGTTGAATTCCTCCAGCATTAGTGCACTCATTGCCTCCTGAGATCATGAGTTCTGTTGCTGTACTGCTCTAACAGTTAAGAAGTTTTTTCCTGATATTCTGCCCAAATCTGGCTTCCTTTAGCTAGAACCCGTTATGGGCTCTGAACTATCTGTGATGGATCAGGAAAGAGATCTTGGTGTGTTGGTGGACAGCTCCATGACGGTGTCTTCCCAGTGTGAGGCAGCAGTGATGAAGGCCAATTCCATGCTAGGGGTCATCAAAAAAGGGATTGAAAATAAAAGAGCCAACATTATAATGGTATTGTACAAAACGACCTGCAGTATTGCGTACAGTTCTGGTCACCGCATCTCAAAAAAGACATAGTGGAAATGGAAAGGGTGTAGAAGTGAGTGTCTAAAATGATTACTGGGCTGGGGGACCTCCCGTAGGAGGAAAGATTATAGCATTTGGGGCTCTTTAGTCTGGAAAAATGTGCCTCAGGGGGGATATGATTGAGACATAGAAAATAATGCAGGCCATGGGTAAAGTGGATAGAGGGACGCTCTTCTCCCTCTCACAAAATACCAGAACAAGGGGACATCAATTCAAACTGAGGGTTGGAAGAGTGATAACAGAAAAAAGAAAATATTTTTTTTAACCCAGGGTGTTGTTAGTCTGTGGAACTCCCTGCCACACGATGTGGTGATGGCCTCTGGCCTGGATGCCTTCAAAAGGGGATTGGACAGATTCCTGGAGGGAAAGTCCATCACAAGTTACAAACCATGATGGAGGCTTAAAACCAGGGTCCTTCAAGGGCCAGATGCAGGGGAGTGGTATCAGGAGACAGATATCTAGTCTTGTGCACTCCCAGATGCATTTGGTGGGGCCACTGTGAGATACAGGAAGCTGGACTAGATGGGCCTTGGATTTGATCCAGCATGGTTCTTCTTATGTTCTTATGTTCTCATGGCATGCCCTGCACTCTGGAGCGATCGAGAAGACACAAAGAGGGAATGCTTTTACCCTGATCCTTCTCATCTTCTCTTCGGTCGCACAGTTGCCAACCAGTCTGAAGCACAATTTGGGTTCCTTTGGAAAAGCTCCCCCAAAACAAAAAAATTAACATAATTTCATAATATAGGCCAAATGCTGCTGATGAAGCAATCTTAATTAAGATATCCGCATTAAAGTGTTGCATATGGAAGCTGTGTGCCTTTGTACCTTATTTATTTGTTCTGGGGGGGGGGCAGGCTTCTGATGAGAATGTTCTTCAGCATTTAATCCAAGCCAGCCAGGCTACCCTTCCTGTCAAGGATCGCACCACTACCGCCCCACAGTCGGAGCGATAAAAATCAAGCCCACAATATCACCCGAGCCTCCAGCCAACATCAACATGGCTTTTCAATGGGAGAGGAAACCAACATCCCATCCGTCTGTAACTTAAAATACCGCCGATAAATAAACACAAATCTAAACATACATCGTTTTTTTTTTCATGCCCTAGACCCGACAGTGAAGTCAAGGTGGAAAATAAGTGTGGAGGTACAGAGGAGAGAGAGGCAGGCTTGGGGTTTCAGTGGCAGAGGGTAAGAAACCCTAATGAGCTCGTTGTCCGCGAGATATTTTTGTAGGTTGCATTGGTTGTTATTGCAGGCCTTGCCGTGTGCTTGTGGCAGGCTGGAGATGAACAGGGGAGTCCCTGTTCTGGAATAGTTAGGGTGAAGCAGGGAACTTCAGGAAGTCATCGGTGCATGAAAACAACCCTGTTGGATGGGGCAAAAGTCTGCAAGCCAGGATGGGGAGGGGGGGTGGACATTATTGGTCTCAAGGCTCATATTGCTTCAAATAAGAACCTAAGAAGAGCCCCCAATGCTGGATCAGGCCAAAGGCTCATCTAGTCCAGCTTCCTGCCTCTCACAGTGGCCGTGCCAAATGCCTCCCACCTTGATCTGATCAGCCACAAACGTTTGGAGCGACACCTACAGGTACAGGGAGGTATGAAGAGAATGTGCAGCAATTCTGAAAGTCCTGGCGCAGCTTATCCAAGAGTACATTGGCGCTGTTTTGAAACCACACCAGGGCATCCATCGCTGGCCGACCAGTGCTGGGAGACTCCCTGGATTCCGACAGTGCTCAGCATATGGCAAAAATGGACCCACTGGAGCTGCCACTGAACCCGGGAAGAACAGTGTATCTGCCCAGCCAGGGCTAAGGGTGGCTTTCTGGCTGCCTTGGGGCAGCCCGGTCAGTGACATGGTCTTTGCTGGGTATGGCTGTGGCTCCACTGGCGTCTTGCCCCTGCCTGGCAAGTGGGCAAAGCTGCCCTGACCCCTCTGCTGTCAATATCATTGGGTAAGCCTGCCAGCTCTGGTCAGCTGGTGGGACAGCAGCTGTTCCACCATTATTCAAAGAGTGGGAAAAAATGTAGCCTGGGATTTAATAAGCTTCTACCCCAGCTGTACATACTGCCTAGATGTCCTGAGCACATCCGGTCTCGCCTGATTTTGGAAGTTAAACAGGGTTGGCCCTGGCTAGTACTTGGATGGGAGACCACCAGGGAATTCCAGGTGCTGTCGGCACCTGGAGTAAGAACTGGCAAGCCACTCCAGTACTCCTGCCAAGAAAACTCCATGGACATGGGGTCACGAGGAGTTGGTCACGAGTGTAACAACCCAAACACACACACACACACACACACACACACACACACACACCTGCTGTACATTAAAATCCCAGCCCCCCAAAAAAAACATTTTTGTAGAAGAGAAACAGAGAATCATAGAATCATAGAGTTGGAAGAGACCTCAAGGGCCATCCAGTCCAACCCCCTGCCATGCAGGAACCCCCCATCACAGGACTCCCAACAGATGGCCATCCAGCCTCTGCTTAAAAACCTCCAAAGAAGGAGACTTCACCACCCTCCATGGCAGCATAGTCCACTGCCAGACAGCTCTAACCATCATGATTTTGCATCAGGGGTGGTATGCCTCAGCTAAAGGTACTGATTGGTTGGTTGGTTGGTTGGTTGGTTGGTTGGTTCGTTCATTCGTTCGTTCGTTGATTTTTGGATGGGGGGAATAGGCTGAAGTTTGAGCCAGACTATCTGCTTCCTTGCAGAGGTCAGGGCAGTTGCCCTCCCCTTGAGAGCCTGTTTTTCAAGGCTTCAGAAGGAGCTCCCGGGGCTGCATCAGACCCTGCCATGTCAAGACGGCCTTTCAAATGGGAACCAGAAGTAATGGTTGTGGACAACTCGTAAATTATTCTTCTTTACGGTTTCTATGGCTTTCGCCAACCTTTCAGTAATACAGAGAATTCAAGGGAGGAAGCTTAAAACCGTAAAAAGCAACATCTATTTTCAGCCCGTAAAAAACTTGTGAATCCCTTCCTCTTGTCCTTTGTTATCAGCCCATTTCCTCCCTTGTCTTCCTCCCTGCATCCATCTGCATCAGGAAGATCTTGCCTTGATCTTTCAAAAACCATAAACATGGCCTTTGGACCAGGAGACCGGACAGTCCAGAACCAGGAAGAACAGTGCCTTTTTTCAGCCCCCCCCCCATCTTGTCATTAAAAGCAACTAAAAAGGCCCATAATTAGATCTTGCCTTCAGTTCAAACAGATGCTCTCCTGCCAGGGCCCGATGTTGTAGGAAGTGGTTTGTGTATAAATTGCTACATGCAAGACAAATAAATCAGCAAATTTATGTTTGTTAGCGGGAGGCCTGCGTGTCGTTGCTAGGAGGTAGATGATATCTGGCACAAACAGATGAAAAACATGCGGTTGTCTTCTGCTTTCTAATGATGATGATGATGATGATGATGATGATGATGATGATGATGATGATGATGAAGAAGAAGAAGAAGAAGAAGAAGAAGAAGAAGAAGAAGAAGAAGAAGAAGAAGAAGAAGAAGAAGAAGAAGAAGAAGGCGGAGGAGGAGGAGGAGGAGGAGGAGGAGGAGGAGGAGGAGGAGGAGGAGGAGGAGGAGAAAAATCAAGACCGTGGTAGAAAACAAGAAGGCTCTGATTGTTCAGCACCTGGAGCTTCACAGAGGGAAGTCATGTCATCATCCTGTGTGGGTCTACTCCAAAGTAGCAGGTCTTACTCTTTTGTATGCGTGTATTCCTCTGCGCATATGCAAAAGAGTAACACCTGTTATGTTGGAACAGCACCATGCTGTCTGACAGGATTGCCTTGGAAGGTATCCTATGCAGACTTGGTTGGAAACCCAGGATAAGGTGTGGCCCCAGACATTATACTGCCTGAGGTGGTGCTCCATGTTCTACCTACAGAAGCCACCAGTACTGTTCACCGAATCTTACTGGGACACTGGGGTTGGGTCAGCCTTCCTTGGTACATTGGAGGGCTGGAGACCACTGGGCACCAAATTCAGTCACTTCTCCAGTGCTTTGGTGCCATTTGAAAGCACCTGCAAAACACTTGAGGCAAATCAGTCCCTCTGCCTAATGGTAGTGCCATTTCACGAAGGTCACAGGACAGTCATAGCCGCTCTTTTTAACCACAAAGGCCCATTGATTATATATGAAGACAGCTGATCACAGTTAGCGAGAGATGGGCATGAACCACATGGGCCGAAAAGATGTTTGACGGTTCAAAGTCCTGCCTTCTCCAACAGGTGCCCATTCAGTGGCTTCCTTGTCCTGTCTTCTCCAGATACTACCCCTGAGTGAATGGTCCCTGTGAATACTCCCAGGTTTATCCCCAAGATGTCATAGCAAGCCTAGGGGGGGTGGCTTCCTCAAATCTTGCACACTTCCTGTATGGTGTAGGCAACACCATGAGAGATGGACTGCTGGTCTCATAAGAAGCCATGCCATTTTCTCCAATCCAACTGTATTTCTGGGGGAGAGACAGTAGCCTTTGATACATTCTCACAATCAGTACTAGACATGGGCACAAAATGAAAAAAATCATTCCTTTATTCGTTATTCGTTTCGTTACATAACAAAATGAATAACAAAATTGTGATGAAATTGGGGTCCTTAAAATGTTTTTGTCTTTCTCCCATCACAATGTATTTTTTCATTTCCCATTTAGGATGACACAAAATGGATTCCAGCTACAAAATGGAGCAAGCCATGTGATGGGATCATGTAAATTCTTGGACAATTTCAACCAATAGCATGCCCAGGTTGCAGACTGGTTAGGTGTGGCAGCCACAGAGGGCATAAAAAGTTCTGGCAGCCCCTGTCCTCCTTGCAGTCTGCAGTGGGAGTTAGGGTCTGATTGCTGTCTCTGCGACTTGTTACTTTAGGCTAGCCAGGCAGGTGTGTGTCTCTGTGTTCCTGCTGGCTGCAGCCTGGCTCTTAGGGGAGAGAAAGAAGAGATTTCTCTTGCAGCCTCCCTGTGTGCGTGCATACCTCTCGGTGAGTACCTTCCCCTGCCCCTGCAGTGCAGTCACACTGCGGCTGCCTTACACCCTGGGCAACGCCCGCTGCTGCCTTTGCAGCCTCCCTCCGTCCCTAGTCTATACTGTGTCTCTGCCAGCATCATTTTTTTAGTGTTTTCTCTCTGGTCTGGGGCGTTGGGGGACGCCCGTGCGTGGAAATGCTTTAAATTGTGCACAAAGTGGGTAAAAAAAAAAATAAAAAAATAAAAATAAAAATAAATGAAATGTTCTCAAAAATTCACAAAAAATGAAAACGAACCGAAACGGGCCCCACAATGAAAAACGAAAAACCAAAACGTCATTTTTTTAATTCTTGCCCATCTCTAATCAGTACTGATTTTGTTCCCTTCATTGTGGTTCAAACTGCATTTAAAAACTGCAGGTGGCACCTGCCACACAAGCAATATTTAAAAATACAGTAGGACTCCTGTATCTGCAGTTTCACTTATCCGCAGTCTGAAAATATTACACATAGCATGGTATCTTGGTGCCCTCTAGTGACCAGTTTTGGCAATGCATGATTTGCTGCCTGGGGTGACTGCTGTTGCACTTCCTCAAATGGTAGGGCTGGCCTTGATTTGCAGGTAAGTGGGGTTTGAGGACAAGATTATATCAAGTAATTGCGGGAATGTGCCACTAGATGGTGAAAACCTACAGCTTGTAAAAAGTTGCTTCAATCTGTTGGTTGTATTAAATATAATACAAAATAACTTACTATTCTGGATTGATTATTAGTAGTCTTGATTTCCTTGCCAGCATTTGAAACTGTAGTGGAGTGTTAAAAGCAAGAACCACGCAGGAGGTTATCATTGCGGTAATAGGTCAATTTTGTATGCAATTGTTAAGTTAACTGTACTTTTCCCTTTCTTCTTTCTCCATTCATATCAGACCATTTCACAATTTAAGATGATGGATGTATACCAAAACACAGGTCAAATTAAAACAAATTTTGCTTATATTTCAACTGAGTCCATTATTGACCAGGATTGGGAGCAGGGTAGTCAATTTTACATGATTTAAACCATGCAAAATTGCTTGCAATACTTAAATTGACTATACTGTGCCCTAAGACAGTGTTTTTCAACCAGTCCATTTTGCCTGGTGTGCCGTGGGAAAAATGTTTGACCCCACCCTCGGCCAGCAGGTGCACCGCGCTCCTCAGGGGGCAACAAAATCTCTCTCCATTTTTTATTTTTAAAAGCCCCTTTGGCTGCTTCCCTCCTTCCTAAGGACAGAAGGAGCCAAATTCTGCAGCAGTGGCGGCGGCGGCGGGAAAGGTGGCTTCTTGGCCAGGCATCGGATGGTAGCAGCGTGTGTGGCGCCCAGAGTGAGCCCGCCGCGAGTTTTCGCGACCGGCACCGGTGGAATTCTCTCTCTCTCTCTCTCTGGAGTGGGAGGGGCATTGGCATTAACGCTTCCTTCCAAGACACCCGGGGGTGTTGGGGTGGCGGCAACGGGCGGCTGCCTGGGACATCATGCTCGGGGATGGGTGGCCGGAGTGAGCAACCAGAGGAGGAGCGGGTTTGATCGAAAGCAGGAAGAGAGTAAGTCGGGTTGCAAGGCAAGGGAGAGTTGGATGTGAGTGGGGGGCGGGGGGGAGAGAGAGACCTGCCAGCTCTTGCTTCTCCCCCCCCCACCAGCCAGCAGCTGTCAGGTTGCGAGGCCTTTTTAACGAGCTGGGAAAAAGGCGGCGTTGCACATGGCGCACGTGTTTGTATGGGGGGGAATTTGGCATTTTAACATTTTCTAATGGTGGTGTGCCTCGTGATTTTTTTCATGAAACAAGTGTGCCTTTGCCCAAAAAAGGTTGAAAAACACTGCCCTAAGACACTCTAATCAGTCCATTTTACATATTTAACAAAACAAAAATACATTCTGCTTATATACCATCCCATAGCACTTAAAGCATTCTCCGGGCAGTTTGCAATTCATTTATGCAGGCTACATATTGTCCCCCAGCAAGCTGGGTACTTATTTTACCAACCTCAGAAGGATGGAAGGCTGAGTGAACCTTGAACCGGCTACCTGGGATTGGACCCCAGGTCATGAGCACAGTTCTAGCTGCCGTGCAGCTGTTTAACCACTGGGCCATGAGGCTCCTTTAGTACTGGTTAGCTTTTTTACTATGCTGGCTGAAAGATGAAACCATTTAAAAAACTAACAAGCGCTGTGCCTTGTCATAGGACATGGCTAGAGTCTTGGATCACCCCCAAGGAACACATTCATGCCAGTCTACGTCAGTCCCTTCAGAGGTGCCGGAGGACAGTTTCTTAGAGATGTGTCCTTTGAGCACATCATTTTGGAACCCCAGATTTCAGGCTTTTGTTTTTCCTAACTGGTGTCCTAAGTCTCTTTTTGCTGGCTGATTGATCCAGGTTCCTTTTCAGCAAGCAATGTGCTTTATCCCCACTAGAGGGAACCAACATCGCAAAAGTGTTGCCCACTGCCCAGGTCAAATAAGAGAGAAAGAGAATCAGGCGCACATCCCCAAGCTCATTGAAAGGTTAACTGCCCTTGTGCCAATGACCAACTGGAAACTGTAGGACATGTTCTTTTATTTTGTACATGCTATCGAGATGTACATAAGGAGCTCATCTCCCCAATTACAGGCAAATTTCCTGGGAGGTCTATAGAATTTTATGTGCATCTGCTTCTCTCCGATAACATTTACCAAATAACTAGGCAAGTTGCTGAATTCTGTGCATTAGCAACAAGTGTTTGTAAACAAATTTTAAACAGAGATAATAGCATCTTATTGTAGCTGAGGACTGCTTTTATCGTGCACCTAAGTTAATTTTAATTTCAGTTTAATTTATCAATGTTGTATGGCTTAATTCATATACAGTGGTACCTTGTATAAAAGAATTAATTCATTCCAAATGAAATCATGTTAAGCAAATTTTCCTTTATACAAATTCCCATAGGAATGCATTGAACATGGAGTAATCCCATTTTTAGGTTGTACGAATTCTCCCCATAGGTGATTATGTTAAGCAAATTTCCCCTATCTCCAGAATGTTTTATGTTGTACAGATTTTACGTTATACAAGCTGTTTGTTATACAAGGGTCCGCTGTATATTTCATTGGTATGCATATGTGACTGTTATGCATTTTTTTCATCTTATCTTTTAGTCTTTGGCCCTTGACTGTAAATAAATGAATTGAATTGACCCCGGAGTTTCTTTCATCTCTGATTCATGACTGTGCTGTTATATTTTCACCTGACATTCAACAGCTGCTCTGTGGCCACAGGTTAATGAACAGAGTACAGTATGCACTGTTTGCAGCACAAGACCAGTTTCCACACACCAGTGTAAAGTTTTGTAATTGCAGAAGGAGGAGTTTAAAAAGGGCACTTCTGAGGCATCGTTTGGTTTGTAGTGCAAACAAACCACACAAACCACAATGCAGCATTGCAATGGTGAGCTCAGTAGCTTAGGTCTCTGGCCACAGACCCATGAATATGCTGGGATTTATTTATTTAAAATATTTGTATCCCCACCCCCTTTCTCCTTAAAAGGACAACAAACCGACTGACTTTATTATGAAGGATGAAAGAATGCCCATTTTAAAACCTAAACAAACAAATATGTTGTGTGGTTCTCCACACAACTGTGTGTGGAAAGCTGACTTGCAAAAAGGCTGAGCAGTCATGTCCCATTTGAGAGCTGAGCAGGCCTTCCCCTTGCTTGTTGCAAACACCTTGGCACCTGGCTCAGGCCCTCAGGCAAAGAGGGCAAAGTGGATTCTAGACTCTAAACATTCTACATTGCCCCAAGTGTAGAACTTGGAAACTATTCCTTCCTGTGTGGGTTGTAATCCATTCCTGATCAATTGGAAGAGGCATAGGTCAGCACCACACAGAGACTGCAGCAGTTCAGTGTGTGTGTGTGTGTGTGTGTGTGTGTGTGTGTGTGTGTGTGTGTGTGTGTGTGTGTGTGTGTGTGTGTGTGTGTGTGTGTGTGTGTGTGTGTGTGTGAGAGAGAGAGAGAGAGAGAGAGAGAGAGAGAGAGAGAGAGAGAGAGATGGAACACTGAGGCAGCAGCAACATGGAGATGTGGAGGACTCTGTGGACAAAACCAGGACACAACCCTTGTGTGCACTTCGCCCCAGAAATGTGATATTATAAACAATTAAGATGGATTAGGAGAGCAGCTGGATAAACTGAAGGAAGGTCAGGTACAAGGCAGGAACTGTCAGAGTGAAATGTAGGTGACAAAGAAAAAAGCCATCCTTGCTTTAAAACACACGCACAAACGATTGAAGAGGACAAAATTTCTCAGCCAATTCTTTCTCATGCTGGACTGCAAATCTGAAATTCAACTCATTGAGGAATTCAGACCCCCCTTCCCTGGAATTCTTCTGGTGTACCTTCAGAAATGAGAATCCCTGGACACTTCCTAAACCAGACATTGCTGAAATAAATACAGATTTATTTACTTATGTATTTATTTATAGATTATAAATTAGCTGGTTTATATATGATGAGAGTTTTGGGGTTAGAGGGACTTTTCTGCCCCTGAATTGCAAGTAAATGTTCCCACTCTGCCTCTGATTCTTTTTCCTGCGCTCCCCCAACCCCCCGCCTGGGTTCTGTCAGCATCATCAATGGAGTCTGTTGGAAATGGACATTTAGAGGGACATGTTTTGTCGACTGTATAACTAGCCAGTCATTAATGAAGCTAGTTAACCAGGGAGGCTCAGTGAATGCAAACTAACAAACACTCCCACACAATGTGCTGCTTGTTTTTATATAGGACGAACAGTAAGTGAGTTGGAAACATTTTATTCTTTCTCATTCCCAGAGTCTCTGAGTGAATGTACTGAGACAGTAAATGCCAGTTGAAGAAAACTAACACACAAACAGGTGGTCTAATAAGGGAGACTTGTAACTCAATCAGCTCTGCAGGTTCCTGCCCAGAACCCTTTTTATCTGCTGCATTAACAAGAGGAAACTTGATTATTATTAAGAGTCATGCTCAGTTTTCCATACACCAAATTCCGCCAAACCAGTCCCAACAAGAAAAATGGCTGAAATCACATCTCAGGTGGGGAGAGATGAGGAGAAATTTTTGTGCCCTCTATGTCTCCTGTTTGTTTCCTTCTGAATTGCAAAACTCTTATAAATAGGGCTTATTCTTTCTCGTTATCAGTGTCTCTGAGTGAATGCACTGAGACCAAAAATGCCAGTTGAAGTAAATAAAGAAAAATGAAGTCTATAGAGGGAAACTTGTAACTCAATCTGCTTTGTAGGTCCCTGAATGAACCATTTTTACCTGTTGTGTAATGGGTGGAAGTTTATTTTTTATTTTATTAAGCCATGCTCAATTTCCTTGTTACTCTGCCTTAAGAGTAGTGTACATTCCTTCTCATGCCTCTGCACTTTATAGACAAATATTTACATCTGAAGTTTAATTTGGGATGTTTCTACAATAGCAATTAGCTGTAAACCACTATCCCCACTCATGTATCTTCACCCATAACCAGCTGGTGCTGACCTCCCTTGCTTGGTGCAAAGGTGTTGGTGTGGGGCTGCCCCAAAAAATCTCAATGGGTCCCTCTCTGTTGGCTCCCTTGCAACACCTTCTCCCTTCTTGACACCTTGTTGTTGTCATTTAGAGCATGAAAGTCAGTGGAGCACCAGCATGGCAGCTCGCGAGCCTTCTTGTGCCACAAGCCCAGGCACTCATGGTGGAAAGCCCAGGGAAAATGACTCCCTTCCTTCTCCAACACCGGCTTGCCACACTTGGGTGACATTATGCAGAGTTCTGGACCCTCCTCTGTGACATCAAAAGGACCTCTGCCCTTCAGTTCCCAGGTTTTTGTCCCTGAAAACTCAAGGACTGGAGCTGTTTGGATGAGCAGCAAAACGTTTCTGTCTCTCAGGAAAAAGAAGTCCAGTAGCCATGACTCAGCTTCCAGATAAACTCACCTGGATGACTGAGAATCTTCAAAGTCAAGAACTGGAGCCCTGCAGACCTGGAACTCCTTGGAAGAAGGCAGGTTTATCACCTTGCTGGTCCTCTAGTGCACTGGTCCTTTTGAAAGTGCGACAAGCCCTACCTTATTAAGCAGCTTGGAACTGGTAAACCATCTGTGACCTTTCTTTTATGTTACTGAAAATACTGGGCTGTGGTTGAATCTCTCAATATCCTCCCTGCCTGCCAGTTACCACCCAGGCTAAATAGAAGAACACCACACCTATAAACACACCAATGTCCTATTTGGGTGTGTGGGGGACCTATTTATATTTCCAATGGGGCTCAGATCTCTCCAAAATAGTTACAAAGCAAGGAAGCCTCAAGATACTAAAGGCTCGGAATCAACATTTTGGACCACAGTTCCCCAAATCTTTTGTTTATTGGCCATGTTTGCTGGCCTTTCTGGGGAATGGAGTCTGAAACAACCATAGCGACATAAATTCCACCCCCACCCCTGGAAAAAGAGCAGGCAGCCCCTAGAAATGTTTCAGAGCAGGGAGTAAAACTATATAGTGCCGCTAAGTCATAAGTGACTCATTGCAACCTTAAATGTGGTTTCCAGGGGAGTAAGATTTTTCCCTGGCTGACAGGAGCCTCAAAGTCAAGTCTGAGTCTGCCACGCTATCTGCTACTCCGCACTGGTGTATGCATAGTGATATACAGGGGGACCCACTTATCCATGGGACCAATATCCACGGATTCACTCATCCTCAGCCTGACAATATTAAAAAACATTGAAAGAAAAATGCTAGAAATGTATATTTCTCAAGGTGTAATTGCCAGCACTGGCCACTAGAGGGAACCAGAGACCATGCTCTGTATCGCGTTAGTGATTATCTGCATTTTTCAACATCCAAGAGGGGCATGGAAGGCATCCCCTGTGGATATGCAGGTCCTCTTTTATAATTTATTTTATTTATTTTGAATATCCCCCCCCTTTCTCCTTGGAAAAGGACCGGCACAGTTAACCAGAGGCTTGCCCCCCGCACTACACGTCCTAATCCAAGGCCCACAACCGTCATCTCCAAGCACCAACCAGGATGTACCCAGCTCGAATGAGCTGTCTGAGCACCCAGAGGGGACTTGCGCCGTTTCCCACCTGTTCTGCCCCAAGGCATGGATGCAAGCCAATCCCTCTTCAATTAAAACAATAGTAATAAAGAGGAGGAAGAGAATATGGCGCCCCCTTAAAGGAAAGCAACATGTGATTTTTACAGGGAAATAAATACGACCAAGAGAAGTTGCCCTGGGTTTTCCTAACCCTTGCCACGACACGCAACCCCCAGCACGACGCGCAACCCCATTGGAAACCCGAAATCTTTTGTTGCCGAAGTCTTCTGTGCGGCGTGCGCACCTTTGCGTCCGGCAGGTGGCGCTCGTGGCGCCCTTTTAAAAAAAGGGTATTTTTGCGAAGGGGGAGAGAGGGGCGGGAGGCTTCCATTCCTTTTTCTCTCTTTCTCCTCCCTCTTCAAGTTTTCTTTCCTCCTTTCTTTTTTAAAAACATTATTTATTTATTTCTCCTTTAATGAGCGTAACTTTGCACGCAGGCGCATCGGGGCTGCCTGGTGCGAAGCGTCGAGTTCCAGCCAGTAGTCCCCGGGTTGTCCGTGCTTTGCCTGCCTGCTCCGGGCCGGAGGGAGGAGGAGGAGGAGGAGGAGGAAGAGGAAAGGGGACAGGCCGGAGCGACGGGCCGAGGCCGGGGAAGCGTGGCTGGTAAAGGTTCCTCCCGCGCTGCCTGGTCCCCGCGGATACTGAGAAACGGCTCCCTTCGCCCGCTTCAACGCTCCGGCGACGTGGGTAAGTCGAGGCGGCGGGGAAAACCTTTCTTGGCGAACTTTCTCGGGACGGCTTGCTCCCGAGGAGACCCGTTTTTCTCCCCCACTCCCCGCAGTCTCTCCCCCTCTCGGTTCTCCCCAGGATCGGGGCGCCCAAGAACTTTTCGGAAACTTTGGCGCGCCTCTCCCACGCCCTCTGCGTGGGAAGTTGTTGTTGGCGAAGACCGAGCCGAGACAAGAGAGAAAGAAAAAGAAAAGTTTGTTTCGGATCGGATCGGCGCCCCGGCTCTGGCGGTCCTTAGGGGGAAGGGGCTTACTCGTGGGACCAGGGACGAAAGTCAGTCCCGGGGAGGTGGAATCGGCGCGGAGAAAAGAGGATCGGGGCCGTTGTTTTCGCGTGAGAGCGCGACAGGTAGGGCGCGCGCCTTCGGGCCCTGGAGGATCGTGTCCACGCGTTGCTTTTCGTGGGAGTCGGGCAGCCAAAATGGGGGTAGGGGAGGTGGGGGTGGGCCTGGCGTGTGTGTGAATGCATGCCTAGGGAGGGGGCGTCGGGCCAGAGGCACCGATTTCCCTCTTTTAAAACTTTAAAAAGTTTGACAATTTGTTGATGGTCCCTGAGTGCGGAACTGGAGTTCGTGCGAATGGAGAGGGGCGTCTTTCGTGTCTGGAGGAGGCCCGGGGGGTTCTGATGTGGAAGTGGGGGGAGGCTTTTGTTGTGCTTTGTTGGAGGGGAGCACACAGATTCCCTCCTCTCCCCCCCCCCCAAAGTTTCCTTTCACGCACACACACACTCCACACACAATTTGACTGCCTGATCGCAGCCGGGGTGACGCGGAAGTTCTCCCCTCCTCTCCCCCCCCCAACACACCCCGCCATTTAAATCTGGCTCGATTCCAACCTGGGGGTCTGGAATGTGCAGATCTGTGAAGGGCGCTTGAAGAGCCTCGGGTGGAAGTTTGCAAAAGAGAGATTGGGGGGGGGAGAGAGAGAGAGCGAGAGAAAGAAGGAAGAGAAGAAGAAAAAGTTGGCTCCTCTTTCAAGTGGCTGATGCAGAAAAGGATTTTTCAAAAGAGGGACAACCCTCCCCCCATCTCTCTTTGCACATTCTCAAAAATCTGGGAAATGATTGTGTCGAAATGGAGACTGGAGGTGGAAGTGATTTAAATGCCTATTCTTCTCTCCTCTTTGGTTCCTGTTTGTATGTCTCCCCCCCCCAGTTGTTTAGTTTAGGGGGATGTATTTCAAATTGCCTTCTCTTTTGTGTGTGTGTGTGGGGGGCCATCTTTTTAACAGGAGCGTCCTGTATTTTATGCGCCTGTCCAGTCTCACCAGGCATGGGTGATCACCTACCATGGCCAGGCTTTTCTTTTACAGATGTGCTTCCTTTGGTTCCGAACAACCATTTTTTTCTGGGAGCGAAAGCCATGTCGAGTTGTTCTCAAGGCGTAGCAGAATAACAAAACAAAAATGAAAACAAAAAAGAGAACCAAAACACCCAGAAACAAATCTGGTAGCCTTTTGGGTGCCGTCATACACACTCGGTTTTCCTCTTTGAGATAGAGTTGGTGTGGACGAGTTAGGTTTGGGTTGTCTGAAGGGGCCAATTCTGTAGATTACCAGACTAGCCTCAGGCGTTCAGCAAATTTAAAGTCTGTCTAATCTGCCTCTTCTCCTTAACAGCTAACAAATATTTTCTATCTGGTGTTACTGTATCCAAGCTTCAGTGTTTTGTAACAGTTGGGCCTTAAGGGCTTCCTGGTTAGGCACGTAGCATTGTAACTTCCTTCCCAGAGTCTTCTAAGAAGTCTTTCTTATTTGTGGGGTGGGGAGGCAGAGATTAAATGGGCATGGATCTTTTGGATTTGGGATGTTCTGGGTGCCGCCCTCCTCAATCTTCATCTGCAAAAATAAACTTTATCCTGTGTCCGTGCCTTGTGGACAGAAGCAAAATCTCAAAGTGATTTGTAATAGATCACACCAGGCAATGATTTCTATTGTTAAATCATGGTTGAGCTCCCCTATTTCCCCTTTTAAATTCACCAGTCTTTCGCTGTTTGGAGTTCATTTTTGTGGCACAGGCCAGTGAGCTCAGTTCTGGAGCTGAGCGCAAACAGCTGGACCATGTGTGTATGCTCAGAGGAACTGTTGTTCTCCCAGTTTTAATGTCAAACACCTTCCACTGATCACTGCATGGCACCTGCCGGCATGAAAGGTGTCTGCCGTTTGGTGCACCCACCCACCCAGACATCTTCTTTTAAAAATCTAATTAAGTTTGTATTTTGGATAAGGAAGAAGAGGTGACGTTGAGTTGCTAATTTCCATGGTAGATTCAATGTCTACTGTATGAGGCTTTGGTGGTTAAAGCTTGCAAACCTGTGCATCTGTGTTCCGGAAGAATATTGCCCTGTAGGTTGTTGTGGGTGAGAATATAATAGCAAATACATGAATATTCTGCTACATATTGCAATAAAGTTGCTTTTCAACCCACTTCTGGTTGTTCAGGAAGATTGTAATCTCAAAGGCATGCTATGCTGTTGTTTTGCTCCAAAGGTACACTTTCTTTTTCTTTTGTGCCAAGTGAACCTTTGTTTCTTTTATTCAGAGAGCTGTTTCGGCTGAGTGTTTCTAAGCAGAACTAGTACACTTGATAGCATTTTTCTTTTGTTGCGGTCGGGTACAGGGCCAATAAGGAAAAGAAAAAAAGTACACACCCAGGTGTGTTGTCAGTGTTATTCCAACAGCATAAGATGGATTGCAACTCAGCAGTGCAATGTTTATTCATAGCTAGTAGTGTGTGTGTGTGTGTGTGTGTGTGTGTCTATCTATCTATCTATCTATCTATCTATCTATCTATCTATCTATCTATCTATCTATCTATCTATCTATATTATTATTATTATTATTGTTGTTGTTATTATTATTATTATTATTATTATTATTATTATTATTATTATTATTATTATTATTATTATTATTATTATTATTATTTAATTAACCACACAGCTAACCACGCTGGATTTTGTAATGCAAATCACTAGTCGAACGCTTCCCAAGCATTTAGGACTATGTGATGTATCGGTGAATTATGCGAGCAGATCCCAGTAAGGCGGCTTTCTGTAGCTAACTGACAGTGATTTTGTCAACTCCAATATCTTCTAAATATTTGCTTAGTTCTTTAAGCACCACACTCAGTGTGCTGATTACCATCGGGACCACCTGTATCGGTTTCTGCCAGAGTCTCTGAAGTTCAATTTTCAGATCCTGATATTGGGTAATTTTTTCAAGTTGTTTCTCAGTGACTCTACTATCACCTACCTGTTATAGCAACATCAATGATCCACACTTTTTTTCTTCTCCACAATCACAATATCTGGGGTATTATGCTCCAAAACCCTGTCTGTCTGTATTCAGAAGTCCCAAAGTAATTTTGCATGCTCATTTTCAGTCACTTTTTCAGGCTTATGATCCCACCAGTTCTTTGCTATGGGCAGATGATAGATAATTAATAATAATAATAAAAATAATAAAAATAAATTATTATTATTATTATTATTATTATTATTATTATTATTATTATTATTATTATTATTATTATTATTCCAGAAATAACATCAACAGAGCTACAAAACTGGCAATATTAGCATATATACTGCATGAATATTTAACAGATTCTTAAGGTTTTTAGTTAAAACCTGCATCTCTTATGTAATACCAGTCAATGTTTTTATAAATTTGATCCACTGTGAATAATAAGTCATTATCCTAAAGCTGTAGAGCTGGAGGGACCTCTGGATCATGGAGCCCCGCCCTTTGTCATGGAGGTGTGGCCAAGAATCGAACTCCCGAACTCCATAAACCAGTGGTTCTCAAGCTTGAGGTTCCCCAGATGTTCTTGAACCACCACTCCCAGAAGGACATCTTCTTGCCTTCACAGTTGGTGGCAAAGGCTTCTGGGACTGGCGGTCCAAGGACATCTGGGGACCCCCCCCCATTTTTGAGAACAAGGACCTCTCTAGCAGCTCAGTGGGTGGAGTTTCTTAGTGGGTTTAGTGTCACAATCTGAATGAGGATCGGTCTCTGGCTCTCAGGAAGGCAAGGGGGCAGCAGTATAAAGAATAAATTAGTTAATAACAGCTGCCTTGTCCGATTCATTCTAATGATGGGGCAGGAGAGGAAGCAAAAGGGTCTTCTCCCCCTTTTTTTAAAAAGGAAAAGGCGCTAGTCCTGGGTGTCGAGGGCATGTCGTACCATGCTATGTATTGCTGCCACTCAGAAAGGACTTGGAGAGGAGTGACCATCAGCAGAGGTGTGTTCTGCTCAACTGTGTAACCTCTCTTCCTTTGCCTGGTCCTTGGGAGTCCTCCAGGCCTGCCCTTTATAATGGGTTCTAGCTTTTGGCATCATCTCCCTAGACCAGGCATGCCCAGACTTTGGCTCTCCTGGTGTTTTGGACCACAGCTCCCATAATTCTAAGCTTAGATTGCCAATGACAAAGAACAGTGGGAGTTGCAGCCCAAAATATCTGGAGGGCCAAAGTTTGGACATGCCTGCCCTAGACCTAACCCTATGACAGTGGTGGCGAACCTTTGGCATTCCAGATGTTTTGGACCACAACTCCCAGAATTCCAAGCCTGTATTGCCAGTGACAAAGGACTATGGGAGTTCTGGCCTAAAACATCTGGAGTGCCAAAGGTTCACCACCACTGCCCTAGACCCTCTGTACTCCACATGACCTGCAGTGACATATAATGTTGGCCTGTTTGCGAAGAGGCCCTTTCTTTCATCTTCTCAACAACCCTGTGAGGTAGCCTTGTCTAAGTAATCTGATTGGACCCGAGGGACCCTTTTCTTTGAAAACCCATCCTTTGCTCCGAGCTGCCAGAATAGCATGCTTGCCGAGTCTCTGTGTCTCCTTCTGGGGCCTCTGAACACCAGGTGCTTACAGCTGTCCCAAGGCTGGGGCGGGAGGTCCTTGTGGGTTTCTGCTCTCGTGATGAAAGCTGAAACGAGCTTTCAGCAAGCAGGCCGTTCTTCCGGCCAGACATAAACATGATGTGATGGGTGGTGTTCTGAGCATAAGAAATGATGGTGGCATTTGCTTTGTGGCTTAACTGAACATCTGCTGGTTTTGTTCAGTTGAACCAAAGTCATTTTATTGGAGTTAGCTGATAATTTTCTGCCTCCACCTCCCTCATTCTGTTCAGTCATGACTCAGGAAGTTTGCGGTCCACAAAATAATTACCCATTTCACATGCTTTGGGGTCGCCCCCCCCAAGTCTCTGTCTCTGTCTCTGTCTCTCTGTCTCTGTCTCTGTCTGTCTGTCTCTGTCTCTGTCTCTCTCTCTCTCTCTCTCTCTCTCTCTCTGTGTGTGTGTGTGTGTGTGTGTTTTGAATGTGGGTTTTTCTGCTCCTTTTAAGAGCCTTGAGGATAAGCACTAGTCTGGTCACCTTAGGCATGTCCAAAGAGGCCCGTGGCTTCTTCTCCCCACCGGCTTAGCCTGTCACACATCCCTGCCAGCTGATCCCTTCCCATACTGGATGGAGGCATTAGCTTGCAGTTTTATGGTTTGCCTGCCCTCCCTGCCCTCTGTCCATCTCCCCAGCCACCTGCCCAGCCTACCCTCCCCTGGCTCCCTTGCTGCAGCATCCTCCCCGCCTCCTTGCATGTTATACAGACTTATCCAAAGTCTGGCCCGGGGACCAAATGCGGTTGAAAGGTCGGCACCCACACATTTTCACCTCACCAGATCTGGCCCTCCTTGCAAAAAGTTTGGATCCCCCTGTAGATTCATATAAAAGATCAGGAATATCATATAGGTGACTGCATGGAATTCATTGTGGTCTGGTAGGACTTCATGTTTCTTCAGCACAGAAACTGAGCGGGTTGTTTGAGGGAAGAAATGAACTGCTGGATAGCTCAGTGGTTTTGGCATCCAGATTTTGAGCCAGAGTGCCATGCAGCGTTCAGACCAAAGATCTAGTGCAGCATCTTTGGCCCTCCAGATGTTTTGGACCACAACTCCCACATTCCTTTGCCATTAGCAATCTAAGCTTAGAATTCTCTTGTGGTCCAAAACATCAGGAGGGCCGAAGTTTGGACATGCCTGTTTAGATGCTGAAGATGGTTTAGCGCTGTACAACCTGGGTCCAAGCTACCTCAAAGATCAAATCTCACAGTATGAACTGACTTGGGTGTTAAGGTAATCAGGAGAGGCCTTCCTCTCCATACCACCATCCTCACAGATACGTCTCGTGGGAACCCATGAAAGGGCCTTCTCGGCTGCTGCACCCAGACTCTAGAACTCCCTCCCACTAGAGGCCAGGACTGCCTCATCTCTGTTGTCTTTCCAGAAACAGGCAAAGACTTTTCTCTTCAGGCAACCTTTCCCCGAATGATGGACTACCTACTCTGTGTCTTTTATATGAATCTATAGGTTCACATAGACTTTGTGTTTATAACTACTTATAACCTTGTAGCTTTAATGTAATGTTGTCTATTAATGCTGTAATGTAAGATGTCCCTCAGTTCCTTGTTCTCAAATACTTGAACATGTCTTAATTGTACTGGACTGTGTATTATCCCTCATTACTGTAAGCCACTTACAGTATATTGCAAATACTCTAAAATAAAAGATAATTTTTATGATAATGGTTCTAATCTTCATGGATGCATGTAATTCCTATTTAAAGCCTGGCACCTGTCAGGGCAATCCTGTGGCTGGAAACTCTATCATTTAATAAATTACAAATCCTCAGATCTTCAGCCCGGTCTAGTCCTTAGCAAGCTTATGAAATGTCCTTTGGGGCCTTAAGTGCAAGGTTGCCCTTAGGACGGTCAACCTCAACCTTTGTGAGCCTAGCAGCTTTTATGGAAATCTTGCTTGTTCTGAGCTGGTTGCCTCCCATGGAGTTAACCTTTGGGTGGCTTTTAGAAGGCTGTAAACATCACCTCGGTGTTCCTTTAGTGGCTGATAAGAGGTGTACTGCTGGTGTTCCGGCTAAAGCAGTCTCTCTGCTGGGAACATGGTTTTGCATGAACTCAAAGCTAGGGAACACATTTGCTTCCAAAATATGCACAACTCCTTGTGTTTTTTTAATTGCTTCTAATGCTGTGGCTTCTTTTAATTTCTGCTATCACAGAGTCCATATAGGTATTTATTTGCAGTGAGATCATAGCATGGATGGAACTTATGTTATGAAAATATGTGTCAATGCCCCTGCTTTGTTTTATTTTTTTTTTAAAAAAAAAACTAGATGGAGGCATTCTGGGAAGATGTAGTCCAGAAAACCATCTCACCCAGGTCTTCTTGACAGATGCTAAGTTCCTTCCAACTCCAAAGAACTTAATACCTTCATCCGTAACTCTTGGGAAAGCAGCAACCCTGCCTTGTATTGAGCAAAGCCATTGGTTTCTCTCACATAGTGTTTCTGGCAGAGTTCGTGCTATGTTCTAGACCTGGAGCAACATGCGCACTAGGAACTTGGATGCTTTTAGGTAAAGCTGAGCCCTGCTCTACCATTTCCCTTCCTCCACACCGCCTCACAACACAGCCATCTTCAGGGCTGGTGTGAAAGTACTTTGAAAATAGATGTTTCTGCATCTTATGGTTGTTGCCGCAGATGGATTCTCCTCTAGCATGCATAAGCCCTTTCCCTGGCTAATAATTGTCTTTCCTCACACAGCTGCTTCCGCACCGGTTTGTGCTTCCTTCATTCCCCAGATAGCTTATTTGCTGTGTGTGTGTGTGTGTGTGTGTGTGTGTGTGTGTGTTATTTACTGTGTGACTAATGTGCAGCGCCCTGCATCCCTACCCCCCCCACCCCTCCGAGTGTGCACCATCACATCACAGACCATACCAGGCTGTTTGCCCTTGCAAGGTTCTGACAAGCAGCGCCTAGCAACCGCCGGGCCTTTGGTTAATTTTTCCACAGGGTTTGCCTTGCTGAAGTGGGGTCTGTGGAATGTCTGGGATTTTCCTCGCGCCCTTCAAGGTCGCAGGCCCCAAGGGATGAAATTTGTTCTTCAAAAAATATAAATAAAAAAAATCCAGAGCCCTTTTGCAAAATCACCCAGACGACCAGCATGCTTCTGTTCTAGTCAGCATCACTGGCACAAGGGCGTCCCCATTTTCAATGTGATTGTGAAGTTCTTATTTATTTATTTATCTATTTATCTATTTATTCTTATATTTCTATACCACCCATCTTCCAATGGACCTCTGAGCGGTTTACAACAATATATTGCTACAGTAGCGTCAAGTCAGAGTAAAAACATTAAAAAAAAGGCAAAGATGGCGGCAAGTATTTATCAAGGGGAAATAAAAACTACACACTCTGATGGTCGCCAAATGCCTCTCTAAAAAGCAATGTTTTAAGAGCTTTTTTGAAGGCCAGCAGGGACAGAGCAAGGCCCAACTTGCTAGGCAGGTGGTTCCAAAGCGAGGGGCCAGCCACAGAGAAGGCCCGGGTTTGGGTGACCGATTTCCTGGCCTCCCTGGGCCTGGCCACCCGAAGTGAGTGAGCCCGGGACATTCTGGTGGGACAGGCCTCGGTCGACCTCTGGGAGATCCACTCCACCAGGTACTGAGGTCGCAAGCTGTGGAGGGTTTTGTAAATCAAAACAAGTATCTTGAACCTTATGGGACACAATGGGCAACCAATGCAGACAAGCCAGAACTGGGGTGATACAGTCATAATTACCTACACCAACCACTAATCTAGCCGCTGCATTTTGTACCTGCCGTAGTCTCCGAATAAGGGTCAAGGGCAACCCTACATAGAGAGCACTCTGTGGTGTTCACCTGGGACCTTGAGATGGGAGGGACAGCCTTCGACAAGACGTGAACCACCTTACAAGGAGCCGTGCAGTCTCTCTCTCTCTCTCTCTCTCTCTCTCTCTCTCTCTCTCTCTCTCTCTCTCTTTCTCTCTCTTTCTTCCCAAGTTACCTCACAAGGAGAAAGCTGGGAAGGAGCCCCTGGCCCACGATGGCACAGATCGCATTGGCAGAATAGTCCGTAAACAAGCTGTTGCTGATGTTAGTTGGGTGGGTGGTGGTGCTGGGGCCTGTAATGATTCTGACGGAGGAGATGCAGAGGGCATCTTTGCATGTAGGTGAGTTTTTGTTTTCCTCTCTTTATCCCTGGTGCCCAGTTCTATCATCATAGCCGTTTAAATTTCTTCTGTAGTCAAGCACAGGTTTGCCGTCTGCAGGTTAGAGAGGAAAGTCTTGTTTTTCTTTCAAAAAATGTTCTTCAGAACTATGTTCCTGATTAGAGGGACATAGAGTGGATAGAGGGACACTCCTCTCCCTCTCAAAATACCAGTACTAGGGGACATTCACTCAAACTGAGGGCTGGGAGAGTAAGAACAGACAAAAGAAAATATTTTTTTCACCCAGCACGTTGTTAGTCTGTGGAACTCCCTGCCACAGGATGTGGTGATGGCATCTGGCCTGGATGCCTTCAAAAGGGGATTGGACAGATTCCTGGAGGAGAAGTCCATCCCACGTTACAAACCATGATGGAGATGTGTCATCTCCAGGCTTAAAACCGGGGTACTTCAAGGGCCAGATGCAGGGGAGTGGTATCAGGAGACAGATATCGAGTCTCATGTGCTCCCAGACGCATCTGGTGGGGCCACTGTGAGATACAGGAAGCTGGACTAGGTGGGCCTTTGGCCTGATCCAGCAGGGCTCTTGTTATGTTCTTATGTTCTTATGTTCTTATTAAGTGTGGCATATTCAGGGGACAGTAATCAGAGAGGAGGGATTATACAAGAGTCACATAGAACTCCACCACATGGATTTAGAATCCTTGACGTCTGGGTACCCGTGAGGGGAGGTGTAAGCTTCTGAAGAGGACGGATATGCAGAAACTTTTGTAACCAAGCGAAGGGTGGGGGGATCCATCCAGACTAGGATGTCAATCTTACTGATATGTGTGAGTGACCTTAGCGAAGAACTCTACTCTTGGCAGCTCCTGGATTATGTTCTACTCTTTTCTTCTTTTGAGTCTGTTTTGTGTCTGGCTACCTGCCCCGTCCTGTCGGTTCAGTTTTCCACCTGTTGTAAATCCAGGAGTTGAGCATCTCTGTCTTCTGGACCTCAGCAGATGTGGGCTTGGCTGCCGAGAACAGATTTTGTGATGCATTCCAGGTGGAAGTGGAAGGCCTGTAAGGGAGTGGATTGATCACTCTGGCGAGCATTCGGATCATGGCCCTGGGGATTCGGGGATTTAACCAGTACATGAGTGCCTTAAGTTGTCAAATGTTGTGTTGGCTTCAATTGAAGGATGCTGCAAAAGACTGAGTGCATTATATGTTGGCATTGGTGACCCCTTTTCACAGTGACAGATCCCCCTAAATGGGTCAAATAGGAAGCCAGGAGCTCCCCTCTTATGAACTGTGGCTGGTTTTGTCACTTTGCAGAGCCACAAATTTTAATTTATTTATTTTTATTTATTTTTACAATTTATATGCCACCCACTACCCAAAGGTCTGCAGTTCCTGTGTCTTCCATGTGCGTGTACGTTGTTTTGGGCTGCCTTTGGCTGTCAGTCTTCTTCATCCTGACACCATCTGCCCCCCACCCCGAACTCCTGTTCTGTTTTATTAATCCAAGACTGTCATGCCATGAATGCTTGAGATCATTTGCACGAGGCACTTCCCTTTTCTGAATTTTTGGCGCTGCGAGGCTAACATTGCAAAGCAAAAGCAAAGCATGCTTCTTATCTACCACCTTATAGTGCTTGAAGCAGTCTCTGTGTGGTTATACAACTAATTATTCAAGCTATACATTGCCACACTAGCACCGGCAAGCTGGGTCCTCATGTTACCAGCCTCGGAAGGCTGGAAGGATGAGTGAACCTCGAGTCAGCTACCTGGGACTGAACCCCAAGTGGTGAACACAGTTTTAGATGCAGTACAGCATTGAACTGCTGTGTCACTTCACTTGCTATTTCTCTCACAACAGATGTCTAAGACCTTCCCTTTCAAGCCTGAGACAGGAGTGTGGAGAAAGTTCCTTTTAAGTTGTGCTTAAAAAGAAAAAGAAAACTACCTAAGTCATAAGTTAGATTTTTGAGGCTACCAGTCAGCCAGTACAGGAAGTTCTTGATTGGAGGAAAAAAGTTATAGAAGTTATTTGAATAACCCATACCCCCTGTTAATTGTGATTTTGCTTTTGCTCGGACTCAATTTATTTTCTTTGCTGTCCGCATACTGGCTGAAGCTGGATTTGCATTTCGCCCATCAGCCTCCAGGAAATCTTTGGATCCTAAGCTTCGGTAAATGATGGCGGAGAGGGAGTGAAGGTCAGTTGGCAACCATGTTCTTTGTCCTTGGAAGGTTTCCATGAAGACTTCAGGTACAATTGTGGGATAGATGCCACTGCTGGGATTCTCGCAGAATGAGTCCTTCTGAACTTTGTACGTGTCATTAGTCACTGGCCCTCTTCTAAGGCACCTTCCAGTGTCCTAAGCCAATGACCTTATCTCCTCCTCCTCCTCCGCTGTGCTGGTCAACACCCTTGGTCCATTCTTGCAGGGCTTAATCCAAATGAGGAAACAATGAATGAAAATTAGCTGGCAAAACTCTTTGAAAACTGCCACCACCACCTAATTGAAAAGTTTCTCTGGGAGCTAGAGCAGGTGGCTGAACCACCTAGCATCTTTTGATCTCAAGTATTAATCTGCCTAATCTAATCAAAAACTACCTGGCGGTTGACCTCGAAGCTGTTCTCTGATCTTTGGTCATCTTCTGAACCTCCGCAGTGCCGACTACTGAAGAGAAAGCCTTTCCCCACCCATTCCCAGGGTAATTTAGCATCTCCAAACTTTTGGGAACAGCAGTTTTGGATTTGCCTCCTGGTGCAGTGGTTAAATACCTGTTACTGCAGCTAAAACTGTGCTCACCACCTGGGGTTCAATCCCAGGTAGCCGGCTCAAGGTTCACTCGGCCTTCCATCCTTCCGAGGTCAGTAAAATGAGTACCCAGCTTGCTGGGGGTGGTGGTGGGGCAATATTTAGCCTGCATAATTAAGTTGTAAACCACCCAGAGAGTGCTTGAAGTGCTATGGGGCGGTATATAAGCAGAACACTTTGCTTTTGCTTTGAAACAGAATGCAGAACTCCTCTGGGCCTTGCTTTGCCTCTTCCTTGGGCCTCCGAAAGTAAAACATGGTTAAAGATGGTTACTTCAGCTTTTATTGGTTGCTGTTTTCTTCTCTCTCTCTCTCTCTCTCTCTCTCTCTCTCTCTCTCTCTCTCTCTCTCTCTCTCTCTCTCTCTCTCTCTCTCTCTCTCTCTCTCTCTCTCTCTCTCTCTCTCTCTCTCTCTGTGTGTGTGTGTGTGTGTGTGTGTGTGTGTGTGTGTGTGTGTGTGTGTGTGTGTGTTTGGATTATGTGCATGGCTGGATTGGCCTTGGGGGGGGGGAAAGAAATTTGCCTCATGGACCTTCAAAGCTTACTTCCTCCTCCCCCCCCCCTGCTGAATTTGATCAGATTTCAGCAAATGGATGGCAGCTTCCAAATGGATCTCGGTTGATCTCTTTCTTTAAAAGACATTGTGCCTTTGTCTTCATCTGGAGCCCTGATATTTGGTGATTCCAGGGCACAGCCTGAGGAACCAGGATGGCCTCTGGTGGTCTTGGGTGTTTGTGTGTCCAATGCAGGGGCCCGTTCCTTGGGAATCTTGACATTACTTCACATACTGTATACTATGTGCGATAGTCACAACAGGAAGGGCCGTTTAAAAACTGACCTGCTCTTTGTGGCATGTGAAGAGATGAGATTAGTGGAAATTCAGTGCTAAGAACCAAAGGGTGCAGATTTATCAGGCTGGTGATTTTTCCCCTTTGGATCTTGCTGGGTTAGCTGATATTTCATCACATGTAATGCTGGTTTTGGAATAATAAAAAAGCCGAGAGTTGGTGTGCAGCTTATTCAGGTTGATGGAGAATCTCTACTATCAATTTCCTTTTTTACAGCTCTTTGAAAAGGAACATATGTTAATTATCTGAGGCACATGTTCAGATATGTAAATAGCCATTCCCTATGTTGACTGCAAAGTTGGCAGCTCGGTGGTTCGAATCTCGGGTGCCATGCAGTGGAGGGCGCTCCCTCTGATAACCCCAGTTGCTGCCAACCTACAGTTTGAAAGCATGTAAATGCAAGTAGATAAATAGGTACTGCTGTAAACAGCGGGAAGGTAAAACAGTGTTTCCTTGCAGCCATGCCGGCCACGTGGCCGTGGACTTGCACAACACTGGCTTTTCGGCTTGAATACGGAGATGAGCTCTGCCCCTAGAGTCGGACACAACTAGCACGCATGTGCGGGGGGAACCTTTACTTTAACCTTATAGTCGCCTAGGGTGACTACAAGGTCCCTAAAGGCAATCAAATAGAAAGAGCTTTTTGTAAAAGCATTCCAAGAGGTTGACGTTGTTCTCTTTGGACATTTTTCTTGATTTTTGTTTGCTTTGGGGATTGAGTAGGGGCCTATTTTGATTCATCCCCTCCCTTTTAAAATGTTCATTCACTCATATCTAATTTCATTTTTATGTGGCCTTGCTCCTAGCAAAGGGAAAAAGTGCAGCTCACAAATTATTTAAAAAACAACTAGCTGTCTAAAAACACGTTATTAATGTTTTTAAAAAATCAAACAATTAGATAAAACAGTTGAAGATGTCTTCAAGTCCATTGAGATGCATGCCAAATATTATTAATATGCAGCACGCCGTATCAAAACTCGTCTGTCTCATTTTTTTAAAAAAACTGTCTAAATTGGATTTTTTTTTGGTCCTTGAATCTAGATGTTGCATTTTATTGTTTTGTTTAATTACTGTATTTATGGTATATACTTCTGTGAGCCGCCTCAGGACAGGATAGAAACATAAAGTGACAAGTTTTTCATTCACCCAGGCCTCCTTTTCTTCTGTTTTCATGGGTTAGCCAACAGCTTGCGTAGTAATAACTTTTATTTCATTCTGTGGGCATATTTGTTAGCCTGCCCCTTTTTTGCACCTGTTTTGACACTGTCCTTTGGCTTAGTTGCTGATAGGATGAACAGCGTGAACTAGAAAGCACCTAATGTGAATCTCAGTTGAGCGTCAACACGATTCACTCTTAATTTCAGTTTCCACTGTGGAAAAGAAGACAGCAATGACCTTCTTCACAGGGCTGGTTTTGTGAAATAACACAAAGTATGGGGGGCGTTGATTAGATTTGTAAAGCAGCACTTCTAAAATATCCAGTCAACAATTTGGTTTTTAAATAATATGAAGGTGACAGTAATTACTGGTGGTGGTGGAGAATGGGTGTCCATGATACCTTGTTAGATTTCACCTTCCATCCTCCACACCACGGGCTGAGTCTGAAGAACTAATGCATGTTGCAGTCCAACCACATTAGAGTTGTCCATTCAATGGTTTTAAAAGCCTTCACTCGTAATCCATTAAACCTCAACCTTTTGTCTGATAAAGAGGGTTAAAGAATACTTTTTGTAGGAATATCAGGGAAAACCAAGCAGGGAAAGTAAATGATAATTGAGGTGATTCCAAATATATATATTGACAGAAATAGGTTGTAATGAACATGACACAATAGATTGCGTTTTGGAAACATTGGCAATTGTGGCAGGTGTATATTTTGTGTGCAGTTTTTTTAAAAAAATCCTGCTTATTGCATGTATATCTTGCATTGCCTCCAATCAGTTCATGGTCATGTACTGATTTTGGTCCCCTGTGCTGTCCTCACACCAACCCTGTGAAGAGGTGAGGAGGTTTACCAGACACGTCAAATGACCATAGTGGTGACAAGTTACTATTATTAGCCTTGCTTCTTTGGCTGTCCTTGCTGAACAGTTCTACCAAACCTCCGTCACAACCTGTCGGGCCCGTTTTCTGATTGCCACGAGGTCCGTGCGCTTTGTGAGAAACCAGCACCCGTCCTTCACAGGTGGAAGGCGTGGGAGCGGCATGCGTAATGGAAAACCTCGGTCAGAAGAAGGCCGGGTGGTTGCTAAGCAAACCTGTGGGGCCTGCATCTCGAAAGGAGATGCTCTGTCATCTCCTGGCCTCATCGGGCGGCACTTGAGTTGTCAAGGAGTCCTTGTTCCAAACAAACAAATGCACTCTTGTCTTATCTGTCTGGAAGCAGTGAATGGCCTCTGTGTACGCCTTGTGGCTAGATTTCCCCCGGTGCTTCGGGGGCCAAATTATTCCAAGCCCCATCCTTAGAAATAGGTGTTTGTGAAATTTGCTGAGTGCTCCAGCAAGTCATATGGGTCAGGGGCTTTCAGGTGAAATACTGTATACTAATTATTTATTTTTCTGTGCCTTGTAACATGGTGGGATCTCTGGATGTGCAAGAGATTTTCTGCAAGGGTGGTTGGGTTATTATGCTATGTCTGCTGCAGCTCCAGAGGTCCCATGGCCCTTGGTGGGAGACGCCCCAGATTTGGAAGGGGTTCAGAAGACTCCAGTAAGTTAGGTCTCTGGCTGCTAAATCAAAGGTTTATTTATTTTTATTTTATTTCAATTTTGGAGCAGGCATGTCCAAACTTTAGCCCTCCTGATGTTTTGGGACCACAACTCCCAGAATTCTAAGCTTAGACCACCAATGGCAAAGGACTGTGGGAGTTGCAGTCCAAAACATCTGGAGTTTGCACATGCGTGTTTTGAGTATTTTTACCCTGACTTTCTCCATGGAGAAAGGTCCCAAGGTGGCTTACAGAATGAGGGATAATATACAGTCCAATACAATTAAGACATGATAATATGCAGTCCAATATAATTAAGACAGGTTCAAGTACTGAGAACAGGGAATCGAGGGACATCTTACAGCAGGCATGTCCAAACTTCGGCCCTCCTGATGTTTTGGACCACAACTCCCAGAATTCCAAGCCTGTTTTCCAAGAGCAAAGGACTGTGGGAGCTGTGGTCCAAAACATCTTGAGGGCTGAAGTTTGGGCATGCCTGTCTTAACAGCATTAATAGACAACATTACATTAAAGCTATAAAAGAATGTGAGCAGTTAAAGGGGAGCAAAGTTCCATGTAAAGTTATGAGTGATGGAAACTAACATTGGAAACATAGTGTCCATGTATTCCCATAAGGTTATAAGTAGTTATAAACGCAAAGTCTATGTGATCCTGTAGATTCATATAAAAGACACATAATAGGTAGATCATCATTCAGGGAAAGCTTGCCTGAAGAGAAAGGTCTTTGCCTGTTTCCGGAAAGACAGAGATGAGGCAGTCCTGGAAGGTGGATCCCTGGAGAGAAGATTCCCGGGGCCAGCTTGTATCTAGTATTGTGTCACTGCCCCCTGATGAATGGATTGGTCAACCAGCCTACTCCTTTCTTAGGAAACCCTGGGAAGGATTGCTGTGAAGGGAAGGACTTCAGTAGGGACATAGGAAAGCAGGCAATGATTCTTCAGGGCTTCAGGCATGATTCTTTCCCAGCTGTTGCCAGAGAAACTTCCATCTGTGTAATAATAAGCAAGTCCAACATTGCTTAGTTTCAGAAATCAGATAAGGTCTGCTCAAGGCTTTTTGATATGGTGGTTTCCTAGCACGTAAGTTAGCATGTGTCTTGTTAGTTGTTTGGACCTCATCTCTTACATTCAGAGAGAGAAAGATCTCTGTTGAGTGGGTCTAAATCGATGGAACTCCATCTTTCCCTCGTCCAAACTTTTAAAAGACACTTAAGCAGATACCAGGATCAAGGAGCTGCCCTAGGTAAATATTTATTTTTTTGGGAGAAATATTGTCTATGGGCCTTTTCACATGACCCCTAAAATCTGCGGCAAATGGCTCCCAGCTCCGGAGCTTAAAATTGTTTCCCCACCAGCTCCAGAGTTTACAAAAAAATAAGTGCGACCACGCCCACCTAAGCGCATCCCAGTGCACTTTTCAAGTACCTGCTTTCCAGGGGTGAAAAATTCCTGATGCGGATGTAACATAGTGAGTGCCGGTCTCTCCTTGCTTCTGTTTGTTTTTGTTTTTGCCCCCCACCCCTTTAAGACTGGAATGCTGCCGGGAGCAGAGGAGCCCGCATTCTTTTCTTCCTTTTTTTCTCCCTCCCCTCATGCAGACAACAGCCAGGAGTGTGGAGAGGGTGGGAACACAGGAACAGCGACAAACCCCCAAGATCTCTGGTCCGAATTTAAGTGGCCAGCGGATCTTAGGGGTCGTGTGAAAAGGCTCTATATTCAAAATGGTGCAGTTGAGAATGGCTCGAAGCAGTTCTCAAAATATGATTAGAAAACTTCTGTACAACACAATAAAAAAATGGATGAAGTGATGTTGGAATGTGTGGCATCTTTTCGGAGACCCAGCCGTCTTTTCTTCCTTGCAAGGGAACACAAAGGATGGTGGTTTGGTTGCTTGCCATGACAGAGTATCTGGGAGATGCCAGACAGAGGAACTGGCTAGATTTTACCATTTCGCTTAGTCATCGGTTGCACCGTTTGGAAGGACTTCACGCCTTGGGCTCGGTCATGGGCGAAACTTCCCTCATCTTTCCTCCCCCGGAAGTCAATGCTTTCCCCACCTCCCTGGATGAATAATGAGTTTAATACTTTCCCGGTTTCACCCAAGTCATTGCTAAATAGCCTAACTTGCTTTTTCAATAAAAAAAGTTACTGCTTGCAGGCAAAGTGGGGCCGAGAGTCACACCTGTCACAAGGCCCTGGCACCTGTAATTTCTGCTCTTGACTTCCTTTTAAAAGGGTGAAAGATAAGTTGCTTCAACTGGGTTTCTATGTTTTTCTGACCCTCACTGGAACTTGTGCATGGGATCACACTGGTGGAGCATGTCCTGCAATCATTTCAGGTGTTGGACTGTGCCAACAAAGTGTGTCTCTGCACTAGTTTGAGAATACTTTCTCTGCCACAGGTCCAACTTGCAGGATCCTGGAATTTGTAGTTGGTGACGAGCATGTGTGTAGCAAAGAAAGCAGCACACCCAAGTCTGTAATGTCAAGCTACTGTAACAGAAGAAACAATTTATCTTCTTTCTTCAAATGTCTCAGAGTGAGTTATTGAGACGTTAAGTGCCAGTTGATGAGAAAGACATAGACTCTGGGGCACTTGAAACTCTTCACCTCTCTGGATTTCTATACTTCTGCTGCATAATGGAAAGGAATTTTACAAGAAATTCAAAACTCAGCAACAGTTGGTGAGCGGTAGCCTGAGAGATGTGGAGAAACAGCTCCGCTAAGCAAAGAGACATGCTTATTCTTCAGTGTAAATTCTTCAGGGCAAAAGACATTAGTATCTTGATTATTTATTGATTAAGGTTATAAATTGCTCCTGCCTACTGAAGCGCCTGGCAGGAGCTCTTCCAAAGGGATAACCCAATTAGTCTCTGGTAGCAAAGCAACAAACAGTACTGGGATATCTTAAAAGACGGTTGTCTGCTGTGTCTGATGGCACGGTTGCCTAGAAGGTCAAACACAGGGTGGTTTGGGGATGCAGATAGTGACGTCAGAGGGAAATTAAATGCAAAAGTACTTGCAGTTGCATTGTTAGCTCTGGCGGTTCATGGAACCGATGCTAACGGTATGGTTTGAACTCACAACTAAGCTCAGTAATTGAAAGGATGAAGCCGGTGTTTATTGTGCAGCTATAAAGAGACACGATAAGTAAGATTTTGTGTGGGACACACACATTGATCCTTTGTTTAAATCGCCTCATACCTGTTTTCATAAGTCACCAGCATATAGCTGATAGCATTCTATCCCAAGAGGGTTATGGTACACACTTAGGCCTTGTGCATTGTTGTTTTAAATATGTTTTAGTATGGTTTTATTTATTGTTTGTAGCATAATACTTGTTTAGTTCTTTTTAAATATTTGCACACTTACTCTTTTTAGCTTTTGAATGTTTTTTAAAATGATGTAAGCATCATTGGGTTCTTTTGAAGAAGAAAGGTGGGATTTATGAAATAAATAAATAAATAAATAAATAAATAAATAAATAAATAAATAAATAAATAAATAAATAAATAAGCAGGCATGCAAGCAAGCAAGCAATACTTTTAAACCTTTCACCCCCTGAGCAGTGGCACAAAAGTAATTGCATGTAAGAGTGAGGGGTGTAGTTGGAGGGCAGAGCATGGAAAAGTTGCTAGTTGGAGGATTCTGGGAGTTGTAGTCCATAAAATAATCCTCCCCCCTCCAAAGTTGAGTATCAGTCAATAATATGTAAAACCTTGCTGCTCCAGTTATGCCAAAGGCATACCTTTTAGCGGTGAACTGGTGCATGTTAAGAAATCTTTGTAGGGCGTTATTTGTTGCATGCCAAGTCCCTTGGTTCCAAATGCAGCAGCTACATGCCTATTGAAATATCTCAATGCAGGGCAATCCATTTCCCAAAGTTAAGCCATTTGCGCAAGTGTGCACCAGGATTCCAGCCAATGTAGAGGGTGTCAAGAGGGACATCATTTCCAGGTTTAAGGCGGAGCTTGCGTGGCAGTAGAATGAGGTTGACTAGGTTCCCAAATAAAGATGAAAAATAAACATTTTAAGGCAAGCATTTTAAGTATGTCTGGAAGGAATCCAAAGAGGGGATAGCAGGGGAGAGGGCCACAATTTCAGAACTGAGTGGAGCTTGTGCTCAGATGCAAAGGTTTTATCTCCTCTGTCTCCAGTTCTTACTAAATTCATTTTCCTGCACTTACAGTATTAGGGGTTGTGAAAATGCAGCAAAGCCATGAAGTGTCTTGGTCCATTTTTTTTTTTTGCTATGTCCTTGACTGGGCACAGCTGTCTGTTTCCTCCCTCCCCTTCTGTATGTTTGTTTTAACCAGTGATATCTATGCAGATCAGGGGATGATGATGGAAGGGGGGGGAGAATCTTTTTTGTTACCAAGGGTGAATATGGTCCCTCCTTTCCACTGCAGGTGGAATAAAGAAGAATTTGGAAGGGAAAATCCCTACCACAGTGGATTTGGTAGGTTCTTGCTTCTGTTGGAAAGTGGCCAAGAAAACAGAATCTATTTTCTCAGAGTTTGCATTGCCATTGATTCCCATTGGGAGGCTCTATGCCATTGAATGGACAGTGCACAGGATTGTCCGTGAACAAGGAAGAAGAGCTCTTGATTAGATCTTGGGGAAACTTATGTCTTTTAGACAAAAACCTCCCAGAGTCTCCCACAGGGAATGTTCTCCCCCCAAAAAAAAGCTGTGCTTCTAAACTTTGTTTAAAAAAGAGAAGCCCTCTATAAGAAGTAGATACACCAGAATGGATAGAGAGCAGACTGGGATTCTGGGTTCAAATTCTTGCTTGGCCATAGAAACTCATTGGAGTGTGTGTAGAACATCTGAAGGCCACAGGTTGGGAACTGCTAATCTATACTACAATTTTCCCAAATATTATATAAAATTTTGGAAACTGGCCAGAGAGAGAGAGAGAGAGAGAGAGAGAGAGAGAGAGAGAGAGAGAGAGAGAGGAAATTGACACATAGTGTTTGGGGAAAGCTTCACAAATATCATGGAGCACCAGAAAGACATGAACATGGTTGCTTAGATCAACTAAATGGACCACAGCTGTCATCCCCAGTGTGGTCCAGTGGATAGAGTGATGGAGTAAGATTCTGAAGAACAGGGCTCAAATCCCTGCTCAGCCTTGGAAACTCACTGGGGGAGTGGACTTGGTAAAACTACTCTGTAAATATCTCTCTTAATTTGAAAACCCTACTTGGTGGACCCTGTAAACTGGTTCTCACTTGATGGCACAGAACAAGAACTACAGTATATACCAAATAGCAGGCTGCTATTGTGATGACCTCTCATACTTCAAGGGGTAGGACTGCATCTGGTTTGGGCTTTCCTATATGCATTCACTGAGGTTTCTTGGTTGTGTAGCCCAGCCCTTAAGCTACCTAAATCTCTCAATTGCTTCGCCCGTGGGCTCCCTCCCAGTTGACTTGCTGTATCAGCTTGTTGCCTGCCAATTCCTGAGAGAGAGTTGATTGTTAGTTCCTGCTAAGAAGGACTCTTCAAATCGGTGGAACTTAAGATCACTGACAACATGTGGAACAGATCTGCTGAGGACTGCTCTATTTAGAAAGTGTTGTTTTTCAACACGGCCCCTTTATCAGAGGCTGTGGTTTTTGGATGCAGAACCAGAGGTTGGTAGTTCTAGTTCTTGAGAGGAACTGGACTCAATGGTCTGTAGAGTCCCTTCCAAAGTTGAGGGTGATTTTTTCGTTTCTGTTTCTGCATTGGCACCTAAGTGGATGCTGTGGCCGACGCTTCTTTCTTCTGCCAAGGAAACCTGGGATGGGCAGATTTTTAATATTTTTGTTGGGGCGGGGGAGAGATGGTTATTAAGAAGCCCACATGGCACAGGGAAAGCTTGCGGCCTGCATGCTTCAGGGAGCTTTGCCATGGCAGGGAACATCTGGAGCCCCGCCAGGTTCAGTTCTTAATTTCGCCAGCCCTTATCAGTTCCCTCCTCAATCCATTTTTAATTATCACAGTTGCTCAGCCGATAAGAGTCAGGTGGTTCCCACATCGCGCTTTCCCACATAACCAGCTCTTAATGCATCAATGGTCGAGAGTTTGGCTGGAGCTTGTAGTATTGAGGTCCCAGGAACTAACAATCTCGCCTGATTTCGGAAGCTAAGCAGGGTCAGCCCTGGTTCGTACTTGGATGGGAGACCACCAGGGAATACCACGTGCTGTAGGCGCCTGCAGTAGGAACTGGCAAGCCACTCCAGTACTCCTGCCAAGAAAACTCCGTGGACATGGAGTCACGAAGAGTCGGTCACAATTGTAATGACCACACACACACACACACACACACACACACACACACACACACACACACACACATCTTATGCACACCTCAAGGATCCATTGGAGCTGATTTTCGTGTTTCCTCTTTCTTATTTATTTATTTTTAAATATTATTTATTATAACCCTGCTTTTTAAGCAGTTGAGTGTCTCCCAAGGGAGTTGGCAGTTGCAAATTTAAAACAAAAGCAAGTGTTATGCATTGAAACAAAATAAAGTTTACCTCAGTTAGTAAAAGCAGAACAGGACAACAGCTTTAGTGACAGGTGGTGATAAACGAGGCAGTTCAAACATAACTACTGAGGGACAATTTCATTTCATTTCATTTATTATATTTATACCCTACCCATCTGACCATATGGCCACTCTAGGTGGTTTACAACAAGAGTAAAGTACAATAACAAAATACAAACAACATAGACCCACAATAAATACAATTACTACACTGCTTATCATACTACAATTAAGAAAATAAAAAGTATACAGTACTTGCAAATGTCTGGGGGACAAACCTCCAAAAAGACAGACCTGTGAGGCTTGATCAAGCCAAGGAACAAAAGCAACATTTTCAGCTGCAAAGGAAAGACTGAGGAAAATAAAGTTATTCCCTGTTTGGTCGCCTATCAGATAAGATTATGCAAGATACTAGTCCATAAAGTTGGCTGTCCTGCTCAACTGGCGATGGGCTTCCACCGTTGGCAAATACAAAATCCAAAGCCATCAATAAATATAAAATAAAATAAATTTCACTCTTGAAACACACCCACCCACACACCACATCTCTCCTGATTACACACGTTGCTTGTCTTTTAGGGTCTAGGCAGGATGTTTTTAAGTGGAGAAGGAAGGAATTGAGTCCATTCATCTGAGTGAATAAGAATGATTCAAAATGGTTGGCATTTAGATGGTTCTTGCTTTCAACAAATGTCAGGAGTTGGGGGGGGCTCTTTACAATTGGCCTACTCTACGACAGCTCAGGGGTTTAGAAAACTGGCTGTGGAGCTAGAGGGTTGGGGGTTCAAATCTCCACTAGGTCTCCTTGACAATTTATTTTATTTATTTATTTTAGAGTATTTTTACCCCTGCCTTTCTCCTTGGAAAAAGGACCCAAGGTGGCTTACAGAATGAGGGATAATATACAGTCCAGTACAATTAAGACATGTTCAACTATTGAATGAGTATTAAACAAGCAGTAAGAAAACAGAAGCAAACAAGCAAACAGGGAACAGGGAACCACAACAAGAAAAAGAACAGGCAACAATGTATAAGAGGGGAAAATGATGCAGGAATAATGGGAGAATAATTATACCAGCCTATAGATGGGAAAAGGATGCATCACCTCAAAGCAGTCAATTTGTGGAGGCGGGAGAATGTCCAACGCTGGGTTTTATCCAGCTCCGTGGTTCTAAGATATTTATATATATGTAAAATATTTTAACCCCTCCTTTCTCTTTGAAAAGACCCAAGGCAGCTTACATCACTAAAAGGCCAATATTTAAAAGCTAAACACAATAGGCATACAAATATTTAAAAAAGGAATTAAACAAATATTGCATTGAAAATAGTAAATAATAGCAAGACAAAAACCACCACCACCACCCACATTTTAAAGCCATAGAACCCAGCAGTCTAATTTGGAAAACAAAGACATAAGCCACTCAGAGATCCATTTGCTAAGGAAAAGCCTGTCTGAAGATCTTTTTCTCTGTGGAATAGCACCCTGGTTGAATAACTTTCCTGGGAAATTTCACATGGATCATCAATCAGTTCAGAGACTCGAAGAATAATTCACTTTGAAATTGCCCCAGGGTGGTGACCGGCTGGCCCAGAATTTCTGAATCAGCAATGCCAGAAGGAGAGTGCATCAAAAGATCCCTTCTTCTGAGTCATATATCCCACTATGCTATGAATTTCCTACTTCCTGGTTTGAAATGAACCATGGGCTAGCCAGAAAGGGAAAAATAAAATCCTCACATTGGTTCGAGGACCCTGTTTTGGATATAATGCTCAGAGTAAGAAGATGGAGCCGTCTGTGGAAGCATCATTGCTGTCTCCCTCTAAAAGTATACTGGCTGCTCTGGAAGGCCATAGCTTGTGGACGGAGCTTCTGCTGAGCATCCAGAAGACCCACCTTCCATCCTCAGCAGCTGCAGATAAGGAGGAGTAAGGCAGCTGCCAGCCAGAGTTGGTTGATCAAGGGCCAGACACATTATCTCAGGATCCTGTCTTTCGTAGACTAAGTACTGGAAACTGGCATATCCAAGCACTTTCTACTGCCCGCTGTTGCTGTAAGGTCTGCAGACCAGAATGGAGGAAGGCAGCTGCCAGCCAGAGTTGGTTGTACTGGATGAGATACATCAAAGGCCCGACACAATATCCCAAGGTCCTGTCGTTCGCAGGCTAGGCACCTGATGCTGGCATATCCAACCACTTTCCACTGCTCGCTGTTGCCAGAAGGTCTCCAGTCTGGAATGGAGGAAGTCGGCTGCCAGCCAGAGTTGTTGTAACAGAATGACTTTCAACCTGCAAAAGGGTGTGTGTGTGTGCTAATGTAGGGTTTTTGCCCCCAATCTTTTCAAAATTTTCAATTTACCCGGGGGGAGCTTCAGAATTTTCAGAAATTTTCCATCTCTAAGAATGACCCCAGCATGCTTCCTGAAGCTCATCTCCTGACCTCTTCATCTCCTTCTCTCTCTTTTTTAAATTCCTGGATGGAAGGTTTGTTTGGGGAGGCGGTGTGATAATGCTGTCTATCTTGGCCTCAGTTTTATGTAAAGCAAAGTGGTCTGCTTATATACCTCCTCATACCACTCCAAGTCTCTGAGTGGTTTACAGTTTTAGACATTGCTGCCCCCCCCCGCAAGCTGGGTACTCATTTTACCGACCTCGGAAGGATGGAAGCCTTAGTCAACCATGAGCCTGCTACCTGGGATTGCACTCCAGGTTGTGAGCAGAGTTTGACCTGCAGTACAGGCATTTAACCACTGCGCCATGAGGCTCTTGTACAAAGAATGGGGCAGGAAAATAGTATGGCACTCTTACTATTTATGGTTTGTAGGGCCAACTGCAGTTTTACTGGACCCACTGAATGAATAGGCCACCCTACAGAAGTGCTTCAATATATCAGTGGGTTGGGACTTACTATTGTTTTTTATACAAAACAATAGTAAGGCCGCACCTGGAGTATTGTGTACAATTCTGGTCACCACATCTCAAGAAAGACATAGTGGAACTGGAAAAGGTGCAGAAGAGAGTGACTAAAATGATTACTGGGCTGGGGCACCTCCCTTATGAGGAAAGGCTAAAACATTTGGGGCTCTTTAGTCTGGAAAAAAGGTGCCTGAGGGGGATATGATTGAGACGTACAAAATAATGCAGGGCATGAGTAAAGTGGATAGAGGGAAGCTCTTCTCCCTCTCACATAATACCAGAACTAGGGGACATCCACTCAAATTGAGGGCTGGGAGAGTAAGAACAGACAAAAGAAAATATTTTTTCACCCAGCGTGTTTTTAGTCTATGGAACTCGCTGCCACAGGATGTGATGGCATCTGGCCTGGATGCCTTCAAAAGGGGATTGGACAGATTCCTGGAGGAAAAGTCCATCACAGGTTACAAACCTTGATGTGGATGTGTCATATCCAGGCTTAAAACCGGGGTACTTCAAGGGCCAGATGCAGGGGAGTGCTATCAGGAGACAGAGATCTAATCTCGTGCGCTCCCAGACCCATTTGGTGGGGCCACTGTGAGATACAGGAAGTTGGCCTAGATGGGCCTTTGGCCTGATCCAGCATGTCTCTTCTTATGTTCTTATGTTCTTATTTAACCAAAGGATTTTTAACTTTAAAAAACCCAGAAAGAGAGAGATCGTAGCTAAAGTGGTTCCCAAAGGCTTTTCACTGGCCTGGTGCAAGTCTGTGCTTTTTCCTAGTAAGGGTGAGCGGACCTAGTTCAGTGCAGCTTTTGTATGCTTCTGAGTATTAGAGACAAATCCAGATGGGCTTTGACTCTGTGCCTTGGAACCATTTATCTGTTAATTAGGAGTTGGCGCAGCATAGCTGTGCATGGATGGGACCAACGCCCTTGCAAAATGGGTAGGACATTGAGGCTTTGGCCCCAGAAGCTGTTGCAACCTTCTGTAAGATTTTATTTTTGGGAACACCCAGTGGGGGGTGTGTTTGGGTGTTTGGGTAAACACTGGAAAAAACATTGGGCGGTTGTGCGGTGGCTTGGTGGATGGATGTCTGCTGCTCCCAGTTGTAAGAAGATGGAGAGTATTTTAGGACCATTCAGAAGAATCTGGTGGGACAGATGTTAGATGGAAGGGAGAAGTAAGTGTGTGTGTGTGTGTGTGTGTGTGTGTGTGTGTGTGTGTGTGTGTGTGTGTGTGTGTGTGTGTGTGTGAGAGAGAGAGAGAGAGAGAGAGAGAGAGAGAGAGAGAAGCTGCACTAGGGATGTTTCCTTAGGTGAAATTTGATTTAGGTCTTTGTGCTATCAATTGGTGGCTCCAAACCTTAGGTCCCCAGATGTTCTTGGACTGAATTTCCCAGAAATCTTCTATACCAGCTGTAGCAAAAAAAAAATCCTTATAGGAAAATGAATTGTTTGTGTGCTCTGGATTAAGATTATGTTTAGGAGACCAGCTCTGAAACGTTGTCCCTTGCCTTTTGCTGGCTGCTCCACGTGGTCTTCGAGCATTGATTCTCAACCTTGGATCACCCAAGGGTGGTTGGACTAAAACTTCCAGAAGCCTTCACCACTAGCTGCATGGGCCAGGATTCCTGGGAGTGGCAGTCCAAGAACATCTGGAAAACTCAAGGTTGAGAACTCTACTGCTTAAGGATTCTGAGAGTTGTAGTGCAAAGGGCACTAAGTGCCACACCTCTAATTTGGACAACTCTATCCAGATAGTTGCCTGGCTATGACCTTTGCTTACATGGTTTTGGGTTTGGTCACTTTTTCCTAGCTTCAGCCTTGCAGGGAAGAAATAGTGGGGCGCCAACGTGATGATGAGGATTTCCCCACTGGAAAAGGCAAAGTGCAGGCTTCCCTGTGTGGGGCTGCACCTCCCATCAGCTCTAGCCAGCTGGGTCTTGTAGTCCTGCAACATCTGCAAGCTCACACATGGCCCGCCCTTTGCTGTATTCAAACTGCTCCCAAGAACAGGATGCCTGAAAATGCCCTTTTCCATTGGGGAAGCCCAAACACGGGATACGACTCATTGCTTCTGGAAGCCAGTGTCTGCCGTAATGGGTCTCACACTCAACTTTTGCATCCGATTGGGGTTATTGAAAACCACCTTAGCCTCCTGGGCGTGGGAGTTGATAGCCCAGCCAGCTCCTGTCATCTCCTTGCAATTGATGTTATTTCATAACCTTGTTAAGTAAGCCAACGGACTAAATTAAAAGCTGGTGAGTGCTATTCCTCCCCTTTGCCATCCCACCCTTGGTGCCTCCTTATCTGTGGCTTTAAGAATCTAGTCAGAAGTTATCGGGAGGTTGTGAAAAGTTGAACAGGTTGAAAGGAAACCCTGGTTTTGTGTCTTTGGGCAGTTCAAGAAGTGTGTTTCTGAAGTCTGTCTCTTTAATGTGTCTTTCCTCAATATACCCACATGCATATGCATGAGATCATGGGAGCTTTCTTAGCAGAGACTTAGGGTTTTTTTTTTACAGTTGTTTAATGTTGATCTGGTACAACAGAGTCTTGTGATGCTTCAAAGGACAGCAGGCTTTATTTGGCATAAATTGTCACTGACTGCAGTCCACTTTCCCAGCTGCAGCAGGGTCTGTCCTTAGGTTGCTTGCAAGGGTTTTATGTACGAAAGTCATTTGTCTTCAAGACAACAGAAGAGGTAAGTTCTATTTAGCTCCGTGTGTCCCTCCCATGGAAAGTACTTATTTGATTTCTACACTTGCTCCGTCTTGGAAATACAGTGGACCCTTGTATATCAATCGTTTGTATAACATAAAATCTGTACAACATAAAAAATTCCAGAGATAGGGGAAATTTGCTTAACGGAATTGCCTATGGGGAGAATCCGTACAACATAAAAATGGTTGTGATTAGGGATTACTCCGTTTTCAATGCATTCCTATGGGAAATTTGTATAAAGGAAAATTTGCTTAACAGAATTTCATTTGGAATGAATTAATTCCTTTATACAAGGTACCACTGTACCAATCTTTTCTGTACAGAAAGATCATAGAATCATCAAATAGTAAAGGTGGAAGGTCTACAAGGCCATCAGGTCCAATCCCCTGTTCGATGCAGGAAAGGTGGCTGTCCAAATTGTTGTTGAATGCCTCCAGCATTGAAGCATTCATCACTTCTCAAAGTCATTGGTTCCATTGTGGACTTGGGGCGATGGTTTCAAACCATTGAGATTCCATTTGAACATTATAGGAAGAACTTCATGATGGCTAGAGCTGCTTTGCAGTGGAATATGCTGCCCCAAAGGAGGGTGGTGGAGTCTCCTTCTTTGGAGGTTTTTAAGCAGAGGCTGGATGGCCATCTGTTGGGAGTCCTGTGATGGGGATTCCTGCATGGCAGGGGGTTGGACTAGATGGCCCTTGAGGTCTCTTCCAACTTTATGATTCTATGATTCTATGCTCTAACAGTTAGGAAGATTTTTCCTGATAACTGAAAGCTGAGTTCTCTTAACTCGAGCCCATTGTTGTGTGTCCTACACTCTCGGATGATCGAGAACAGAACCTGACCCTCCTCTGTATGACAGTCCTTCAAGTATTTGAAAAGTGCTCTCCTGTCGTCCCTCAGTCTCCTTTTCTCCAGGCTAAATGTGCCCAGTTATTTCAGTCTTCCCTCACAGGGCTTGGTTTCCAGCCCCTGATCGCCCTTGTTGCCCTCCTCTGAACTTATTCCAATTTGTCAACCTTTTTCTTGAAGTGCGACTGGACACGGCACTCAAGGTGAGGCCTAACCAGTGCTGAATAGAAAGGGACAGACAGCGCATAGGATTTGATCATTGTATTTCTGTTAATGCAGCCTAAAATAGCATTTGCTTTTTTTGCCACATCATATGGTTGGGCTATATTGCATTTATGATCTGCATTCTACAACCATGCCAAGGCCTTTTTCACTTGTACAGTAAACCCCCGCCTATTGCGGGGGTTAGGGACCTGACCCGACCTGCGATAATTGAAAATCCGTGATATGAGGATGCTGGGTTGAGTCGAGACGGGGGGGGGGGGGTTTCCTCTGGGGGCTCTTGTAATTACCCCAGGCCTGGCACTGCTCTGAACGGGCCTGCAAGGGGCTTCCCGGGCCCTTGGAGGCCCCCAAAGTGTTTTCTAGTGATCCGGAGGTCACTTTTGGTTTACCAAAGTCACTTCTGGTTTGCGGGGAAGCACTTTTGGGGCCTCCGACGGGCCTGGGAAGGCCTTTCCTCTTTACCCCAGGGGGCCTTTTTTTCATATACTGTGGACCCACGATATACCGGGACTGCAGTATATGAACCACGAAAGGGCGGGGGACAACTGTACTATTGCTGAGCCAGGTGTGTCCCCATCTTGTAGCTAAGTTACTCAGTAATGTTTCAAGACAGAATGTTACTCAAAACTTGATAGAAACAAATGTTTAGAACATAACTAAGGAGAGAGCAATAAAAGGCATAAGGTGGGTTAGAAGCCCCCCCTTTTGTCACTAAGTTAACTTGCACATCAAAAGCATGTCTATAAAAAAAGTGGTTTTGCCTGCTGGGAGGAGGAAAACAAGAACCAACCTAGCCTCCTGTGGCAATGAATTCCAGAATTTGGGAATAGCCAAGGAGGGGTTGTAAATAACTTGTTTGCACCATCAGGTTCCATCTGAGTTACAGCAACGCTCACGTGGTTTTCTAGGTATGTGAGATATTTAAGGAGTGGTTGTATAATTATTGCCACACACACCCTTGTGGGAATCCATGGCGGAGTGGGGATTTGAACCCAGGTTTCCTGGTTCCTAAGCCGTCTCTCTATCCATTACAACACATTGGCTCTCAACCTAGATAAGCCCTTGCCTGCTAATGCACAAGCATCTTCCCTTTGAGTCAAGATGAGGAAATAGGTTACTGTATTTTGAAGTGTATTTTTCAAGGCCTTTCTGGTTTTAGACAACCATTTTTATCCTATAGATGTTTAATTAACATAAGAAAATAAGAAGAGCCATGCTGGGTCAGGCCAAAGGCCCATCTTGTCCAGCTTCCTGTATCTCACAGTGGCCCACCAGATGCGTTTGGGAGCGCATGAGACTAGATCTCTGTCTCCTGATACCACTTTCCTGCATCTGACCCTTGAAGTACCCTGGTTTTAAGCCTGGAGATGACACATCTCCATCATGGTTTGTAACCTGTGATGGACTTTTCCTCCAGGAATCTGTCCAATCCCCTTTTGAAGGCATCCAGGCCAGATGCCATCACCACATCCTGTGGCAACGAGTTCCACAGACTAACAACACAGCTGGGTAATTTTTTTTCTTTTTTCTTTTCTCACTCTCCCATCCCTCAATTTGAGTTGATGTGTTTTTAATTGTATAATTGATCATGCTTTTAACTGGTCATTTAGTTTTTGTGAGCTACCTTGAGCCCCTTTTATGGGAGACAGGCAATGTAGAAATGATAAAAATAAAAATAATATAAACAGGCTTTCTTGTCCACCTCATTCCCATTTGTAGGTCATCAGAGCATGGAGCCAATGTGGCTAGTAGGACAGTTGTGGGCTTTTTGTGGCCTTATTTTGAAGCCAGTGGTCAACTGCAGCAACGTGAGAGATCAGGCAATCTGGTCATGGATTTTTTAAAAATTGTGTGTATGTGTTTATTTCACCCTTATAAAAATGGCAAAAAGGCTATCTGGGAGGTTAGATGGGAGGGGTGGAAGTACGGTGTGTGTGTGTGTGTGTGTGTGTGTGTGTGTGTGTGTGTGTGGTCGAGTTAACCATTTTCATTCCAAGTGCTGTTTCTTTGGAATGTTTCCTAGCTGTGCTAAGATTTAAAAAAAAATCAAAATAAAATTGGCATTCCAGTCATAAGACAGCCCTGCAGCCCTGCAGTGGGAACTTTGAATGTGCTTTGAATGTGCTGACAGTGACACAACCAGCGTCATGCATGACCCCAGGGAGAATACAAAAATGTAGCATCTAAGGTTGAGCTATCTTTCAGTGATACACCTATTATCTCTTTTGGGTCTTTTGTAAGGTGACCGACTCTTGCTTGCGTGCCTGTACTGAATGCACTCCCAAATACTTTGTGCTATACTGGTGTTTTCTTGAAGAAGTATTTTTGTCGATGGGAGAGCTTGTTCTTGGGTTTCAGCTAAAAGACGAGGGAATCTGGAAGGTTTTGTTACAAACGACGGGCTTCGTGTGTAATTTTTGACAGTGCTGTTCTGGTTTGGATCCCTTGCAGGGCAAACATTCAAAATTATGTATGAATATTTTTTTAAAAAGCACCCTGTGTCCTACTCCAGTGTAATCTAAATCTGTGAGGGTTAAGTGATGGAAATGAAATGAACTGCATGGTGTTATGTAAAATTCTCCAAGTTACCATGCTGTATCTGGCTTTTTAATAGTTATGGGGAAAGGTGGGACATTATTAAGGACATTTGAAACCCAACTGGTGCCGGCATGACATTTTAACTAGTAGTTCCTGTCACTTTTTTGTTTCACAAGACAACCGGCACACTTTACTGAGTATAAGAGCTTAGAAATATGTGGTTTCCTTTTCAAACTTTTAAACCAAATTCTGTTTCTTTTTCAGGTTTTCTGTCACGTTGTCCACACCCAGGTTCTGCTCAGGTTGTGCAAGTGGTTTTTGTGGGTGGGTTTGTCCACCAAGATGGCTGTTTAATAAATGCCTCTGTAAACTTGCTATTTGGGTTTACATGTGTGTGTGTTTCCTTCACGATGTTCAGAGACTTGTTACGTCTGTGGTGGTTTGAAACGTAGTTTTATTTTTATGGTGCAAGTAGATGTGATTTTTATTTGGGCAGAGCAGAACTCACAAGGAAGGCTGGGCTCATCTATTTATTTGGAGCCCTCAACCTCCTACTCTACAAGTGGAAAAGACTCTCAGAGTGGCTTGCAGTAATTCAAAGGACAAGGCAGTCCCCGTCCTCAGGCTTATGATCTAAAAAAAAGACAGAGCACAAGAGGAAGAGTAGGCATGGAAGGAAGAGGAAAAATAATGCAATCATTGCCCCCCTGCTCTGATTGTTAATTAGAGTGGCTCAGATACTGTGCTCCATTTGTCTGAATGCAGGGATTGTGAGGCCCCAAAACTCAGAATGAAATAATAAATTTGTTGATTGCAAAGGGATGTACATCTCAGATGATGTGAGGCTCATGTTTATTGCAGAACCGGCAGGTGGGCTGGATCTAAAGGTGGCAATGGTGGTGGTTTATGGACCCCTACTAGATTGTGGGAGGGGATTTTGGAAGTGTGTTTCTAAAGGTCTATTTTGGGAACACAAAGGAAAGCGCAGTTGCTCATCTTAATACTTCCTCTGATTTTTTTAAAAGGATAGTTTAATGAATCTGTTGATTGCAAAGGGTCTACGATGCCTTCGTTTTTGCTTTTGTTGTCCATATGAAAACAGACAAACATGGCTACCTGTATGAGAAGTTTTTATGAAATCCCTCAGCCTGGTGACATGGCTCCTGGGTGATTAATAATGAGAAGCAACACTAGTCTTAGGATATATATATCTCTCTCTCTCCTTCTTTCTTTCCTTCTTTCTTGCATTGGTGGAATGCTTGTAGTACATTGCTCTCCTCCTTCTGATACTTTCTGGAGGCTCAGGCTCTCCTCACCCATACAAGGGCCTTGATTGGCTTCTTCCTTTGCATCCGTGACACTTCGTCCATCTCGACGTATCCCTGGAACTCTTCGCTCAGTGGTGGCAAACCTTCAGCACTCCAGATGTTTTGGACGACGATTTCCCACTGTCTTTGTCATTGCAAAGCTAGGCGCGGGATTCTGAGAGCTGTGGTCCAAAACATCTGGAGCGCTGAAGGTCCGCCACCGTTGTCCGACCTAGCTCTTGTACATGGAATAATGTAAGTTCTGCAGCAACTACCGGGAAATGAGTTGGACGGAAATGGTGAACAACCCATCTGGATGTACTCTGCTGGAAAGGAGGCGCTTTCTGGAGGCTGGCTTCAGAATTGGATTTCCAGATGGCTCGGCGCTTTTTATGTCTGACCAGTTAATTCAGAAGTGCTTTGCCAGGTGCATTAGTGATAGGCTGGCTTCTCTCCCTGGCCCCTGTGCCATAGCCGCTGCCTACAAAAAACAAAACAAAAACAAAACTCATGGCCCTATCTTCTGACTGTTTGCAGAAGTGCTGACCTTCAGTCAGCGTGTGGTTGTTTACTTTTGAAGCAGACTTCCTGGTTTGTCCAGAAATCAATAGCAAATGTGATCCTTCCTCCTGCCTGCAATAAGATGTTCTTAACTCTCAGTGCTGTGCGTGAAGAAAAACAATGATGGAGTGGCACCAAGGCTTGCAGGATTTAAGACCTTGGACTTGCTGAGTCACAAGGATTGTGATGTTATCCGCTCCTCCTCCTGGGTCCAAATGTTTCCTTGGAGCTTAGTAGCATGGGGCAGAAATGGGGTTTCTCAGCAAGGATCCACAGCTGCAAGCAACCCCTGTTGTGAAGAAAGGGATATAATAGTGATCTGGTCTGGAATGGGCAATTAAAAGCTATTGGCTTCACAAAAGACCTGCTCCTAATGGGTTTATATGCACTTATCCAGTATCCTCCATCTTCTCATGGCGCAGTGGTTAAATGCCTGTACTGCAGGTAAAACTGTGCTCACGACCTGGGTTCAATCCCTGGTAGCAGGCTCAAGGTTCACTCAGCCTTCCATCCTTCCGAGGTCGGTAAAATGAGTACCCAGCTTGCTGGGGGGGGGGCAATGTGTAGCCTGCACACTGTAATTAAAAATTGTAAACCGCCCAGAGACTACTTGTAGTGGTATGGGGTGGTATATAAGCAGAACACTTTGCTTTTGCTTTCTGCAAGACTTGAGAGCAGGGAATCCGTTTGCTCAAGAAGCTGGGAGACGTCTTGCCATGGCAAGACTTGGGACATCACCAAGAACGTGACATTTTACAAGTACTTCCCATACTGTAACATTACTTGTCATCCCAGTTCAGCCTGCACCTCTACTCCTTGGTTACTCTGGAAACAAAAACAAAACAAAACAAACCACTTTTTTTTTATTGTCAGCAGGTAATAGGTTGTAAGTTGGCCTGTGCCACTGACTGTTGGAAATGTTGCCCTTTCAAATTCACAAACCTCCCTTCCTCATTGCGTTAAGGGAAATCCAGATCTAAGTCATAGCCAAGAGTGGCAGTTGTCCTCCATGGACTATTGGGACCTGGACTGGGCCCACAAGTGCCACCCTGGGCTGCCCCTCTGCCTGCCCATGAAGGCTCTGCGCTGTAATAGAATGTTGCAACAGACTGTGGGGAAGCTGCGATAGATAGATAGATAGGGAAGGAAGGAAGGAAGGAAGGAAGGAAGGAAGGAAGGAAGGAAGGAAGGAAGGAAGGAAGGAAGGAAGGAATGGGAATAGATAGATAGATAGATAGATAGATAGATAGATAGATAGATAGATAGATAGATAGATAGATAGATAGATAGATAGATAGATAGAGGGAAGGAAGGAAGGAAGGAAGGAAGATAGATAGATAGATAGATAGATAGATAGATAGATAGATAGATAGATAGATAGATAGATAGATAGAAGATAGAAGGAAGGTAAGTAAGTAAGTAAGTAAGTAAGGAAGGAAGGAAGGAAGGAAGGAAGGATGGGAATAGGAAGATAGATAGAGGGAAGGAAGGAAGGAAGGAAGGAAGGAAGGAAGGAATGGGAATAGATAGATAGATAGATAGATAGATAGATAGATAGATAGATAGATAGATAGATAGATAGATAGATAGATAGATAGATAGATAGATAGATAGATAGATAGATAGAGGAAGGAAGGAAGGAAGGAAGGAAGGAAGGAAGGAAGGAAGGAAGGAAGGAAGGAAGGAAGGAAGGAAGGAAGGAATGGGAATAGATAGATATAGATAGATAGAGGGAAGGAAGGAAGCAAGGAAGGAAGCAAGGAAGGAAGGAAGGAATGGGAATAGATAGATAGATAGATAGATAGATAGATAGATAGATAGATAGATAGATAGATAGATAGATAGATAGATAGATAGAGGAAGGAAGGAAGGAAGGAAGGAAGGAAGGAAGGAAGGAAGGAAGGAAGGAAATGCTGATAATGATAGGTATAGATACACTGTAGATATATAAGTGTATAGATCAGTGATGGCGAACCTATGGCACGGGTGCCAAAGGTGGCACTCGGAGCCCTTTCTGTGGGCACCCGACATCGTCCCTTCATAGCCACCTGTATGCAGGTTAAATTACTGTACTGGCACTTTGAAAAAAAAATAGTGGGTTTTGAATTGCAGTTTGGGCACTCGGTCTCTATAAGTTTCACCGTCACTGGTATATATATACAAAGGACAATGTAGTGGTCCCCCATCCCATGCATCTTGCACTCAGAGATATAATTGTGCAGCTGAAAATCGCAGATGTGCAAAACTGCCTGTCCTTTAACTTCTAAGTCAATAGATCAGCACCATAGGTCTAACTTCTGTATCTTGTTTCCCCAAATGCACATTTTTTCATCCACTGCACATTTTTGTGTCCATAGGCAATCACTTTGATAAACATGCCTGGGTTTTCCTGAGCTGGTCTCCTCCCTGCCACAGTCCTTAAATTTCCGGGTAGAGGATGTTCCTTGGTCTGGCAATTGACTTTTCAATGGTTCTTCATGCTCCGTGTTTGTTTGTTTTTAAGGGAGTGACAGTAAATGCCTTCTTCCATTTTAAAATGGGGAGGGGGACATGTGCTTTTGCATTCGGAACACGGATGTCCTTCCTTCCTTGCTCCCAAAATTGTGGGTGTCGCAACCGGGTGTGAGTTTTCCCCCCTCGGCCTGAGACTCCTGGTAAGAATGTGGCGGAATAATGCCAGACAGCTGCCTCTGTGCCCCTTGCCTCACTTCCAGCATGGTATATGCCTATTTCATTTTTAAAAAGAGAGAGCCCAGTGCCTTATCTTTACACCAGAAGGCCTTCATTTTGCCAGTGGCAGCGGCGGCGCATAACTGTTCTTTCTGGCCAAATTAGTGGCAGGCCCTTATCGGCTCCGTCGTCAAGTCTCCCCCCCTGCCCATCGGAACAGTCTTTTGGAAGGTGAGCTTTTGGGAGGGCAGAGATACAAAGAGTCTTTCACCACGAAACAGGAAGCTGGATGAATAGCAGGAACTTGGAATAATGTACAGTCTGTGTTAAGGGAGAGGCCAGCACAAGAGGTGGTGATGGGGGGCGGGGGGAGAACTCTGAAGCATACCAAAGGCATGATTAAGAACCCCAGAAGGCCTCCCAGCCTTACTGGCTGTAATTAATACTTAAGAGATGAAGGATGTTCACTCTTCGGCTAATTATAAACCGGCTTCCAATGTGCTGACCCAGGGAGTGGTTGCTTATGTGTTTTTTTCTCCCTCCGGCATCAGAGAAATCACAAGTTTCCTATTTCCATATGTGAATAGTCACGATGGCTGTCTTTGCCACCCTCCGCTTCTGGGATTTTAGTAGCTTGCCCTGCAGGGTTCAAAGAAATGCATGTGTTTATGTGAATCGGGGCTCACAGGTGGACTGTCTCCCAAAGAAGATGGTGGTTTGTCAGGGCCAGGCAGACTTCTGTTTCCCTGAGCTTAGAATCATAGAATCATAGAGTCATAGAGTTGGAAGAGACCTCAAGGGCCATCCAGTCCACCCCCTGCCATGCAGGAACCCCCCATCACAGGACTCCCAACAGATGGCCATCCAGCCTCTGCTTAAAAACCTCCAAAGAAGGAGACTCCACCATCCTCTTTGGGGCAGCATCTTCCACTTCCGAACAGCTCTAACCATCATGAAGTTCTTCTGAATGCGCAAATGGAATCTCTTTTCCTGTAGTTTGAAACTGTTGCCCCGAGTCCTCATCTCTGAAGCCATGGAAAGCAAACCTGTTCCCTCTTCAATATGACATCCTTTCAAATATTTAAACATAGCTATCATATCCCCTCTCAGCTTTGTTTCCCTTTGGCCAGTTTGTTTTGGTGAATTGCGATTTGGGTTGCTCGGTGGCTCTGGTATCTGGTTTGTGGAGCCAGAGTTTGGGAGCCAGAGTTTCGATTCTCCATCAGGACCCCTGGGTGAAGAACCAGCCTGGGTGGCCTTGGACAAGCTGGAAGAAGGGAAGGTCGCCCATTTCTGCATAAACCCTGGAAACGGCCATAATATGTCAAAATGGACTTTACGATGCATGGTTATTATTGACTCCGGTTGGATCACTCATTGGCTTAGGTAACTGGTGCAGAGCCAGAGGTTGGATGTTTGATTCCCCATCAAGATTTCAGGGAGAAGAGCCAGCCTTGGTAGCCTTAGGCAAGCTGAACAGTCCCAGGGAGCCCCAAAAGAAAAGAGTGGCAAACTACCTCTGAGTACTTGCTACCTAGAAAACCCTGGAGAAGGTCATCATAAGCCAGAATCATCTTGACAACAGATGATTATTTATATTAAAGCAGGTTGTGTGCGGGGACCACATGTCTACCTTTTATTCAGAAACATGCACTCTGAAACCAAGCTTGGCTCAAAGTCAGCTGTAGTTTGTTTGTTTATTTGTTTGTTTGTCATTTTGTTACTGCTGTATGACATCAGTGGGGGGCTCCTGAAATAGGTGGCTGGCTAATACAAGCCAGATAGATATCAAATTTAATGGCACTTTTGAATCCAGTGTTGTGCCCTAACACAAGGCTTTCCTCTGGCACTCTTCCCTGTTAATTTTAAGAAAAGAGTGACTAGATTCCTTGTATCCACCAAAGCCTGGACTTTGTGATCTTTTGAGATCCCATTCAGCTGTCTTGGATCTATCCTGTAAGAAAGTAGACAAGGGTAGTAGTCCTTTTTTGTGCTGAAATATCCACCTAATTGTAGTGCCTATTTTGAAATAACTGGGAAAGAGTGGTTATGAACTTTGGAACAAGCCAGGATCTTAAATCATGTTTTGGAGATGGTTTAAGTTCCTTCCTTCCTTCCTTCCTTCCTTCCTTCCTTCCTTCCTTCCTTCCTTTTTTTCTGAGAGAGACAAATAAAGCTGCCTTCTTTTTTGATTCTCCTTGGGGCATGTGGCTAAGGGGACTTATCATCACAAGCACCTGCAATTCTAAATTTACTACAACCTGCCTTTATTGCAGAAAGTTCCTCTGTATTGGCAGCAGTAATCTCTCTGGTTAGTGCAAGGGGGATTAACGTCCCACCGGCTCACCACCAGCAAACAAGAAATAAACATATCTATGTTAAACATAGTCTTAAGCCTGCTTTCTCTTTGGCACCCTGCTCTTAGATTCCTGTGTTCAGTTAAATCTTTTTCTTCTCTGTTTCATTGCTCATTCTCTAAAGCCGGAGTTAAGGACAAAGAGCTGACAAGGGCAGTCAGTGGAGATTTTTTTTTTACCCCAACCAAAGCTCACTGAGCTTCATATACGAACCTGTGCAAATCCACCTGATAAATATTCCAACCTGGTAGTTTAAAGCAGGAAAGGCATAATTAATTCTCCATCCTGCTTAAGCTTTCAAGGAGGGCCCAGAATGGTAATGCTCCTTGTGCTGGAAAGTTAAACACTGCCATTATTCAGCGGCGAAAAGCACACACAGAACTGACATTGTTTCTGTCTCCTTTTGATTTAATAATCATTTGTAGCAGGTTTGATGGGCTCTTAGTTGGTGTCTGGTTTTCTTGCACAGGGTATCCCCCTCCCCCGTATATATACAAAGACTGGCTCTGTTCTTCCAGGACTTGTGCTCTTTGATTCATGTTCTATGTTAATACACTTCCACTGATTAAAAAAGGTGGGTGGGTGAACCATCTTAGCTTTCTAAATGGATGGGGGGGGGGCTGAGCGCTACAGGTTTTGTTCCCTTAATCCCCATCTTTCACATAAGGCAGTAAAGTGACCACTCTCCACAGATCTTGTGCACATGCGTGCAACATCATTGAAACACGATCCTGTTCCTGGGTAAGGCAGTCTCTTTGTCTCCACCGTGACACACTTCCACTAATTGTAGCTAAGGATGGTTGCCATCAGTGCATGGCCTGCACGGAAGCAAGACAGGAGGCAAGAGAGAACCAATGTGGACCATAAAAAGCTCTCTTATGTTGAACTACACCAGTGGTTCTCAACCTGTGGGTCCCCAGATGTTCCTGGACTGCAACTCCCATAAGCCTCCACCACTCGCCATGCTGGAAAGGGATTTCTGGGAGTTGCAGTCCAGGGACATCTGGGGACCCACAGGTTGAGAACCACTGAGCTACACCATTGGTTCCATTCAGTTTTCCTGAACTGGGTGCTTGCTGTATAGTTTGGGACTTTAGGTGTATCTGATGAAGCAGGTTGCAATTCATCAAAACAAAAACCCTTTTGCCAGGCATGTCCAAAGTCAGACCCAGGGGCCAAATGTGGCCTGTTTCCAAATTGTGAGTGGCCTGCAGCCTCTTCTCCCTGCCTGCTCAGCCTGTCATGCATCCCTACCAGCTGGCCCCTCCCCATACTGGGTGAGGGCATCAGCTTACAGTTTTATGGTTTGCCTGCCCTCCCTGCCTTTGACCGTTCCCCACCCACCCCCACCCACCTGCCCAGCCTACCCATCCCCGGCTCCATTGCTGCAGCATCCTCCCCACCTCCTTGCTTGTCCTAGAGCAGTGTTCGCGAACCTATGGCACGGGTGCCAAAGGTGGCACTCAGAGCCCTTTCTGTGGGCACCCTGCATCGCCCCTTCACAGCCACCTGGATTCAGGTTAAATTGCTGTATTGGTACTTTGCAAAACATTACTGGGTTTTAAATCACAGTTTGGGCACTCGGTCTCTAAAAGGTTCGCCATCACTGTCCTAGAGCCTTGTCCAAAGTCTGGCCCGGAGCCGAAATACAGCTGAATGGTCACCCCCCCACACACACACATTTTCACCTCACCAAATCTGGCCCTTCTTGCAAAATGTTTGGACACCCCTGCCTTATGCCCAGTAAAACGTGTGTGTGGGGGATGTTGTGATGGTGAAAGATAAGCACGACAACCCCGTCACTTAAAGCAGTCATTTTGCCGACCTTTTTCCCAGACGGGGCAACTGCGGTACCAATGTGTCTGCTTTCCAGAAGAAACTCAGAATGCATTCTTACTTTCTGTTTCCTTCCAGATGTGTTATCTTTGGAAAGGCTGGAGCCTGTAACTGTGTTTGCCTTGAGGTCTGGCTTGACTTTTCCCCTGCTCAAGATAAATATTATGCATGAACACCCCCCCTCCCACCGCCCCACTATCTCTTCCTTCTGGATACCGAAGGTTTTAGCTGGCTTTTCCAGGCAGGTGGGTTAGGTGACAGGCCAGCCTCAACTTTAGGTTTTCAGTAATGTTACCGTGGTGGCTCAGCAGACTAGAGTTCTGAAACGGTCGGCTGCAAAGTCGGCAGCTCGGCAGTTCGAATCCTGAGTGCCACGCTTTGACTTGAGCTCCCACTGTTCACCCCAGCTCCTCCCAACCTAACAGTTTGAATGCATGTAAATGCAAGTAGATAAATAGGCACTGCCATAAAAAAAGGGGGGGGGGAGGTAACAGTGTTCTGTGCAGCCATGCCGGCCACATGGCCACGAACTTGGACCACACTGGCTCTTTGGCTTGAAAACGGAGGTGAGTTGGACACGACTAGCACACATGTGCAAGGGGAACCTTTACTTTTTTAATGTTAGCTTTCCTTTGCAAAATCTCTCAGTGTGCTCTGGATGAGACACTTTGGGGTTTAGAGTGGGAGGCCCACAAGTAAGGTTTGAGTTGCTTGTTTCCCCTACACAAAAATAGATAGGGCAAATCAAGACATGGCTTTAGCACTGCAGCTCAGGATGTTGATGCCTGTCTCTTGACATTGAATTATTTATATTTATTTCCATATTTATTTTTTGCATTTTGTTATTTTATCTGTGTTCTTTGCATGGCATTGCATTATTATATTTATACCCTATTTTTCTCTGTATTTATCTGCTTTCTTTGTATGAGCACAGTTATATACACACACACACACACACACACACACAGAGAGAGAGAGAGAGAGAGAGAGAGAGAGAGAGAGTTGTGCCCCATATTTTTATGCTCACAACAGCCCTATTAAATAGGCCAGGTAGATGGGGAGTGACTGGCCAAAGAGCACCCCAGTAGGGCTTAGTGGAGGTTAGAAGATGGAACTTCAAGTTGTTATTCAACACTTGAATCACTGTAGGACCCTGGTGCACCAATGATGTGCTACCACCCAGTTGTAGGCCACATACCTGATAGCCTTTAAACCTGGTTGTTTGATGATGCATTTACAAAGAAGTGACCTCTTGAGACCACATGGGTACTGGAACTCTTAAACTCGTTCCCCAGTGTTCTGCTCTTCTCATTCCTCTTCTTCCTTCTGTTCTCCATGTGCAGCATTTGCAGGATGAGGTGTCCTGGGGGCAGGGGGTGGGCAGGGATTGTCATCAGAGTGAACTCTTTCAACTTGTGACCAGGCACTGAGTAAGTTGGAAGTGATTTAATAATAGGACATGCCAACAAAACACCTGAAGGTGAAATGTCCTGGAGGAGCAGGCCACCCGTCCATTTTATTTCTTTAATTTGCTACATTGTCCTGAACTAGAGATGGTCACGAATTGGAAAAGCAGTGTTTCGTGGTTTGGTCACAACAACACCCACCCACCCTCGAAAAACACACTGGTTTGTGGTTCTGTTTTTCAGTTCCTCCTAATTTTAAATATATATTACCTGTAATTTTAATTTTTCATATCAAGTATACAAACCTAACTTTGAGTTTGCTTTTGATCCACCTTGGGAGTTACCTTTATGTCTCTGCTGTTGCCGGCACCTCTCCCCTCTCCAGCCTTGTAACAGGATACGGGAAAACACGTTTGATTCAAAGCAAGCCGGCTCCGTGCCTGGCTTCCATTTCAGTCATTTGCAGTTCATTCCATTCTGGCACAGGGGTTTTGCTGAGACTGTTTTCCCTTTGTCTGACCCACTTGGCATCAGCCCCTGAAAGCTTAGGAGACTGGTGTTTGTCACTGAGTACAGGACTGAAGCAGCCTTACAAATGTGTGTGTGTGTGTGTGTGTGTGTGTGTGTGTGTGTGTGTGTGTGTGTGTGTGTGTGTGTGTGTGTGTGTGTGTGTGTGTGTGTGTGTGGTAAATCTTGGAGTGTATATGGCTTGTTGTGTCCACCTCACTGTCAATTCTCCACCATCTTAGCAAAGAGAGTCCAAAAATGCAGGGAGCTGGGCCAGGTAATGTCAACCAATGGGTTCTGGCTGGTTTCCCCTTCTACCAGGAGCAGCTCTTGTATAAAGTTGACGGCTCCTGATTATCCGTTTGAGACCATACCATCCTCGGAAAACTTTATGGTACAACAATAATCATGTGGCACTATGTAACACTTTCTTTCCTAGCTGCAACTACTGTTAGAAAGGGAACCTGTAGGTGAGTGTCAGATACTGTCATAGACCCTGGAGACCAGGAAGTCCCCATGAACCTCATCTCCCCTACACCACTTCAGAAAAAGATGGGTTTTTTTCTGGTTGATGCTTTCATTGTGCAATAGTTTCCACCTTCATGGACAATTGTGGTGGTGGGTGGGTTTAGTTGATGTTTGAGCCTTTTCTTCCCACATTTTGCACCTTAGTTTTTTTCACCCCATAAAATCTATTAAAATAGGTGATGGTGTCATCATGCATACTTCTTTAGTAACCCTGGAAAAAAATCCATCCAAAAGTGCCTGAAAGCATAACAGAATGAATGAATGAATGAATGAATGAACAAAAACATGCTGGTATCTTAAAGACTAAAGGTTACATTTTAATACTGTGTGTACAACAGTTACACTTTAAGGAGAGGATACATGGTGTGCCGACTGATACATTCTTGCTGTCTGCCTTGGTTATTTCTTGTTTCCCTGGTCATTGTCATTTTCTATACATTGTTTCTATTCCTCTTTGGTCCATTACTGGAAGTAGCAATTTGCTAGGTGGAACTTTTAAAAATTCAATAATTAAATAAATAAATGTGAGTCATTTCCGACTTGATGGCACATTAGAAAATGCAATGTAGACACACAGTCATCTTCATCCTTATCCTCTGAGTCCGTGAGCGTATATCAGGACGTTAACGTTTAAAGAAGGAATTAATGGAACAATTAATGATGATGCTTCTGTTTAGCTGCTGTAAATTCTCCCCATGGACTTGCTAATCCTCTTTGTAAAACCTTTTTGAGCCCAGAGGTGTTCCATCTCTTGCCATCACAAATACCATAAACTGGACATGTATTGCATGGGAAAGAGCTGAGTTGAACCTTTGCTCCCCCCCTAGGGTGCAGGTGCCCTGGGTGAGCAAAGCCTGCCTTTTGCTAAGGCAGTCCTTTTGGCCAACGTGCCCTTGGTTGCAGAAAACAGATCAAGGGATCGTGGGGTCCACTTTGGTGTATATTTGCTCTAGGAGCCTCTGCGCTTTCCGTTCAGCCATAGAGAAAGCGGGGAATTTGATCTGGCAGGTTTTGAACTCTTGTGAAAGGGGATACGGGGTGGGTTGTGGCTGTTGAGTGCTGGGTCTTGGCTTTCTTGATTGGAAACCGGAGCAGGGCAAGAAGAAAAGAGGCGTGTATGTGTGTGGGGGTCTGTGTTGGGTTTTGCCTGTCAGTTGAGTTCCTTAACCCCTTTTTATTGTGTAGAGCAGGGGTCCTCAAAGTTTTCAAACAGTGGGCCGGTCCACCACCACCCAGACACCACTGGGGGCCGGATCCCAGTCCAAAAGCAGCTGCGGAGGCTGGCTTGCTCACAAAACAGGGGGTCGGTGGGGGTTGCAATTGGTCCCAGGGGCCGGATTCAGGACCTTGGGGGGCCGCATCCGGCCCTGGGGCCTTAGGTTGAGGACCCCTGGTGTAGAGGAATGAGGGTGTTTCCAGGCCTCTTTTAGGCTGTCTGGGATGGCCAGGTGAAAAGGAGCTGGGAGGCTCAAGTAGAACCTGCTGCAAAGGGTGGGGAAATGAGCATGAATGCATCCAATCCCCCTCCTTCCCGGGTTTGCATCCACATGTGTGTGTGTGTTTTGTGTCATTACAGTTGTGACCAACTTTCCGTGACCCCATGTCCGTGGAGTTTTCTTGGCAGGAATACTGGAGTGGCTTGCCAGTTCCTCCTCCAGGCGCCTACAGCACCTGCTATTCCCTGGGGGTCTCCCATCCAAGTACTAGCCTGGGCCGACTCTTCTGAGCTTCCGAAATCAGATGGGATTGGATGTGCTCAGGGCATCCACATGGACACAGTTCTTCTGAACTGCTAACTAGTCCCCATCCCCTCTATATAAGTAATAAATCATCATCTGAGATACTACATATAAGAGATGTTCATAGACGGAGAAACATGGCAGAGGAAGAAGCTGTGTTTTTGTTAAAACAGTTACAAATCTGAATCTACTAACAGGCAAGCATTTCAGTTTTGATAAACTTACTACATTTCACCAACTCTTTCCTATATCTATCTATCTATCTATCTATCTATCTATCTATCTATCTATCTATCTATCTATCTATCTATCTATCTATCTATCTACACACACACACACACACACACACACACACACACACACAACAGGGGGGGTCAGGCTGTAGCCCTCCAAAGGCTATTGGGCTGTAACACCCATAGTTCTTCACCTCTGCTGAGAATTATCTAGGGCTGGTGGGAGTCATATTGCCACAGATGTTCAGACGGCTTCTCTTTGCCAACCCCCTGCTCTACAAGCCTTAGGGCAGGCATGTTCAAACTTTGGCCCTCCAGATGTTTTGGACCACAACTCCCAAAGTCCTTTGTCATTGGAAATACAGGCTTGGAATTCTGGGAGTTGTGGTCCAAAACATCAGGAGGGCTGAAATTTGGACATGTCTGCCTTAGGAGTTCTCCTCCTGCTTTTGTGACTCAGCATCTCACAGCGGCCCCATGGTGGTGATGCCAAGGGGGTGGAGGTGGTGGTGGTAGTGGAGCTTTCTGGCTCCCAAACAAACCCTTAGGCCCAGTAAGGTAAGGAAACCTTGAACTCATTGCTTCCTTCAGTGACAACGCGCATGGCATATGCCTCCCAACTGATGAAACGGCTTCATGTTTCTCTCTCTTCTGCCTCATGCCTCACACCTGTTCTGTGGTTTTAACCCTTGTGGCTTTTGTTCTGACCCAGCGCAGTTGGATAAACTTTGAGCATTTGTTCTGACTGGAGCATTCCAATGCAGCAGATGGACATTTTGTGTGGGTATCCATTGGAGCATATGTGTGGTGCGGTTCTCAGCTCAGTTTTATAAATGCATGGAAAGTGACTCTCTCTCTCTCTCTCTCTCTCTCTCTCTCTCTCTCTCTCTCTCTCTCTGTGCACATGTGTGTGTGTAAGGCAAATTGTTTCAGCATTAACTGCAGTGCAGAAACTGAAGTTGTTTTTACTCTTTAAATTTCTCAGTTGCACTTTTCAAAACACGATCTGCAACATCTTGCAGTAACTAAATCATTGTTACTGTTAGGTGCCATCAAGTGGCTTCCGACTTATCACGACTCTGTATGTGCTCTCCAAACTGTCCTGCCCTCAGTGGCCCCGCTCAGCTCCTGTAGACTCAATCCTGTGGCTTCCTTAAAGAAGTCATTCCATCTTGTGTTTGGCCTTCCTCATTCCCTGCTGTGTTCCGCCTTTCCCAGTGTGATTGTCTTTTCCAGAGAATCTTGCCCAAAGTAAGATAGTCTACATTTTCCCCCTCCAGAAAGGGTTCAGGATTTGATCTGGAATCCACTTGTTTGTCTTCCTGGCAGTCCAGAATTTCTGCAAAGCTCTGCTCCAATACGACATTGCAAGAGTTCAAAACTAAGGCAGTGGAAACGGCTCAGATAGACCTATGGGTTGAAAGCCTGTTGCATAATTGTGCCAGCATAACTTGGAATTTGGGCAAGGCTTTGTGAAATTTATTAAGGCAGAAGTCTTATTCAGCAAACAGTTCTGTTAACACAGCTGAATGGTCAGTGTGTGGTTAGTTATGCGAGCAGTTGTGGGGCCAAGCACATGGCGAGTTATATAGTCAAGTGTAGTTGCACATCCAGACATGCAGTCTCCCTGGCCGTAACTTCTCTGGAACTGCTCTTGGGGTAACGTTATGCTGCATCTGACCCACTAGGATTCCAGCCCTTGAACCAGTTGCTGAACTGTAAGTTCAGCAGCATATAAATCCCACACATTCAACGTATTAGTTCTAGTTGGAACTAACAATTTTATCCAGCACTCTGCTGATAATATTACCTAGATCGTCTTTCCCTGAAATAACACATTGTAGGACTAATTAGCTACCACAACTGGCTTTGTTTTAAACATTGGCCTGATGACGATCTGTCAGATGCCTGGAAAGTAAGAAATGTTTCTGTGTTGTATTGATAACATGGAAGCTGGGTTCTGTAGAGAGCATATTGCGATGGGGACCTCCCTGTCTTTTCCTCCTTGGCTGAGCTGACTGCTCTATAGCAGAGAAACCAACCCACCTGGGCTCCATTCATGCAGGAAAAGGAAAAGGAAGTGTGATATTTTGTTTACTGCTCTACCAAGAAAGGGGGGATAGGATGTGGTGGTGGTAGTGATAAGGCTTGTCAGTTTAGTCTTGCCAAGTTGAGGTGGGATGGACCTCACGCCAAAACTCTTTGAAGATCTCCCTTTGGACTGATGGAATCTAGAACAAGTTGCCAAAAAGGTTGCTTTTTTCTAAGCTCTGCTTCAGATACGTAGGTCAGGATCCCGAGGTAGATCACTGCTAGGTCCTACCAGAATTAGTCATCCTTTCCTTCTGCAGCCCTGCCCAATGAAGCCCCAAAACCTGAGTCTGGAAGGTGGACAAATACCCCCAGAGTGGTTGGTTGGTTGGATTTATACCACCCATCTAGCTATCAAGACCACTCTGGGTGGCTCACAACAAAACAGATAAGAACAATGCATGGAAGGAGAACCACCTAAACCTACCAGTATTAAAAAAATCAAATAAATATATCAGTCAATGAATGTGAAGTGTGATGGGGGCAGTAAGAGAAGGAGCAGAAGGAAGCCCCATTTCCACTGTGACTGAGTGCCATTCCTGTGGATTTGGCCTCATTGTGAATTTGATGAGATCCTGGCCACTCATTATCTTCCGTGCAATCTGTTTTAATCCTTGGTACTCATCCCTGGATGCAGAACAGAGAGTTCTTTTGCATCACCACATGAGTCGTCCCAAAAAGACTGCATGCTTTAGCCCTGTGCCAGAAAGATGCGGAACAGCTCTTAAATGAGAATGACGGATCGTTTTAAGTAGAACACGAGCTGATGAGGTCTTTTCTTCCATACCAGACAGGGCCATCAGGAAACCATGTGCCATAACTGTTGTACACACAGTATTAAAATGTAACCTTTAGTCTTTAAGATACCAGCATGTTTTTGTCATTCATTCATTCATTCATTCATTCTGTTATGCTTTCAGGCACTTTTGGATGGATTTTTTTCCAGGGTTCACCACTTCCTCTTAATAATTATTTATTTGCATTTTGTTAATTTTAGATGGTTTTTATATTTTTAAATACCCATTATTTTATTGTGTTTTATATTGTAAATGGCCCAGAGTCCCATCAGGGGAGATGGGTAGTGACAAATATAAATAAATAAATAAAAGGGGATAGGACAGATTCCTAGAGGAAAAGTCCATCACGGGTTACAAACCATAATGGAGATATGTAATCTCTAGGCTTTAAACCAGGGTAGTTCAAGGGCCAGATGCAGGGGAGTGGTATCAGGAGACAGATATCTAGTCTCATGCGCTCCCAAACGCATCTGGTGGGGCCGCTGTGAGATACAGGAAGCTGGACTAGATGGGCCTTTGGCCTGATCCAGCATGGCTCTTCTTATGTTCTTATGTTCTTATATGTCATTGTGGTTTGGGTCTGAGTCTTTGGCACAACTGCTAAGTCTCCCCCGCTCCTGCCTGCCTTCCAGCCTTCCAGCCAGGAAGAGAATGGAGACCTCCATCCACACAGCTGCTTGTATGATTCATGCCTACTAGAGATGGGCATGAAATGGAAAAATAGCATTTTGTTTTGTTTTGTTTCTTTAGTAGTTTTGTTTTGTTTCATTTGTAATGAATTTTTAAAGTAGCTTTGTAATAAAATGAAACAAAACCAAAACAAATGCTATGCTTCCCTGGGCCCTAGAGCAGTGTTGGCAAACCTATGGCACAGGTGCCAAATGTGGCACTTGGAGCCCTTTCTGTGGGTACCCGACATCACCCCTTCACAGCCACCTGTGTTCATGTTAAATTGTTCTATTGGCACTTTACGGGAAATTAGTGGGCTTTGAATTGCAGTTTGGACATTCGGTCTCTAAAAGGTTTGCCATCACTGCCCTAGAGGCACCAAAATGGCAAGGGAGCTTCCTCAAGCTCTTCCCTGTAAGCCCCCAAAATTTGGAAAGGTTTGGGGATCAGGCGGCTGAGTTATGAAACTCCAAAGGGTGTGCCCCTAGAAAAAAGTCTTTCTAATTGGATTCAGAAGCCGAGCTGCCGCCATCATGTGGTGGCTTGTCAACCTCCTCCCATTCACTTCTGCAGCTAGATGGGTGTTTGAGGTCCAGCCCCGAAACATGCAAATTTGCTGAGTATGAGTTTCCAAAACAAAAAGAAACCTGCCATGCATGGCTGCATCTCCCAGCTGCTGGGTCTCCATTTCAAAGGAGGGGCAGGGAGGGATTTTCAGGAGTGAAATATCAGGGATGCACAGCTAGTGTTAGAAAACAAATCTCATGACCTCACAGTCAGGGTTCCCAACTGGATTGCAGCAGTTCCTAATCTCTGTTGCATTTGAGACAGAATTATTTGGGTGCAGAAGTCTCTCCATTGCTCTGCTTGAATGTTTTGCTATTAATTGTGGTTTGCTTCATGCTTTATGGTTTTTTTTTCCACTGAGTGTGTTGAACTGCATTTCCCAGGCTGCTTGTCTGTTAGGAGCACTGCGATGGGGAGTGAGCCTTGACTCTTGAGGTGGGCATGAAACGAGGTTTGGGTGCTTTGGCATGGTTTGGTGGATCAGGTTTTGGTTGGACACCCCGGATTCCTCCTACAGCCACCCACTCAGGTTCCACGCGGTCCTCTCCTTGGCTTACTTCCAAGTATAAGACAACCCTCTATTTTTAGTCTAAAAATTTTAGGCAACAGTATAGTCTGATACACATAAAAATTACTGTATCTGCAAGGCTCCAATTGGCCTTTCTGAATGGCACTTTATATTTATCTTTATAGTCAACCAAGAGTGGCAGTTTGTCAAGCAGAGGATGTATTCAGAGGACTGCCCTCCTAAAAGGAAGCCACATGGTCAACAGAAGTCTTAATGGCTCCAACAGTTGTTTATGGCCAAGCTGTTGGGCAGCCAGGTTGCTGCTGATGTAGTAACTCAGACTGCAGCTGGGAGAAGTTCCTTTTTTTATATTCCATGACCCGTGCCCTTGAGTGGAGTATCTAGACTATGAATAACTAACTTTCCCAAGCTCAGAATCAGAAGTAGATTTCTGTATTCAGCTCTTACGTTGACTGTGGCTCACACGTTGCTTGAAGGTCATTGATTTTCCTTTCTTAATCAGGAGGTTGTGTCTATCTCCTCCTCATATCTCTCTCCCCTAGAGAGTAATTGCCACCTAGCTTTAGGGGTGGTGGTGGTCAACCTTGGGCAGTGGTGGCGAACCTTCAGCACTCCAGGTGTTTTGGACCACTACTCCCACAGTCCTTGGTCATTGTCATTACAGGCTTGGAATTCTGGGAGTTGTGGTCCAAAACATCTGGTTCCCCACCACTGACCTTGGGGAACTAATACAAAAGCATGGTGCATCTCACAAGGTTGAAATCTACCTGGAACTGGGTCAAGCCCATGCATTATCCCATACATAAATGCTGTCTCAAAGGACGGCTGTGCAGGAGGCAGACACCTGTCTCCAGAATGTTCCTGCCTGGAACCTTTGCTTGAGTGCTCAGCTGAGAAAAGTTACTTATTTTGGAGTGCAGCTGGCATGTTGTCTGTGATGGTGTGTGTGTGTGTGTGTGGGGGCTTTTGTGGTTTATAATGCCCCATTATAACTTTTTATAATTCCCCATTATAAGCTGGCCTTGGTGCCTCCTGTCAGTATGAACCCAGAATCAGCCTGCTTAGTTGTCCGCAAGAGGCAGAATGACCTCTGTGCCAGATTCCTGTTGGCGTGAGCACTGCTTTTGGTTCATGGCCAGCAGGTTTATCTTTTCTTGTTCACTCCCCTCCGTTCTGAAATAGCGTTTGTTCTAAAATAAACGAAAGGCTTTGAGTGGGAGCTTTTTTCCTAAATCACAACTTGATAATATGTATGCATAGGTAGAGCTTTTTCTAACACTGCATTATTATTTTGCAAATGTTTGGATTTGAAACCAGTACACTTTTCACACATCTAACTTAATGTTCCTTTGTTCCAATTGTCAATTGAAAAAGAAACCAGTTTCCTTAAAAGATACTCTTCTCCTCCACCCCCCCCCATCATTCCTGCCACCTCAACTGGCCCACCAGAGTGCTTTCATGGCTTCCTTGCTTCCTCCTAGCGAGTCATTAATGGCTGCAGAAAGATGAACCTTTGTTCTTGGCTCAAACATGCCTCCCTTCCATTGGGAAAGGCCGCTAGAAAGGCAAACGGTGGTGATGAAAGACTGGAGGTTTAAGTAAAAAGGGAGCCACCCACCCCTCCAAAGAAAAATAAAAAGGTGTGTGTGTGTTGGGGGGGAGACATACATTGGTGGTTGATGCACACCTTTTCCGTTTTGTTCCTATCCTCCAAAACAATCACTTCCCTTTTGTAAAAAGGTAAAGGTAAAGGTAAAGGTTCCCCCTGCACATGCATGCTAGTCGCATCCAGCTCTAGGGGCGGTGCTGATCTCCGTATACAAGCCGAAGCACCAGTGTTGTGCAAGTCCGTGGCCACGTGTCCGGCACAGCTGCAAGGAATCACTGTTTTACCTTCCTGCTTTTTACGGTGGTACCTATTTCTCTACAGTACTTGCATTTACATGCTTTCGAACTGCTAGGTTTGCAGGAGCTGGGGTTATCAGCGGGAGCTCGCTCCGCTGCGCAGCACCCAGGATTCGAACCGCTGAGCTGCCAACTTTACAGCTGGCAGTTTTTGGAAGCCTTCATCCACTGAGCCACCACGCCCCTTCCCTTTTGTAAAATGAAGCCAGAAAACACCAGAAAACCCACTTCTCTGCAGTGAACGGCATGCCTCTGGAGTTGACAGACAGGGCCCCTCATTCCTTGCCTTCTGGAAAAGTCTGAAGGGTTGGTTCTGGCAGTGTGCCTGGGGTGAAACAAGCAGCCCTCACTCCTGGAGATAGTTAACATCATAGATTCTCCCTCTTTTTCAGCTTCGCCACTTCCTCTTAATAATTATTTATTTGCATTTTGTTAATTTTAGATGGTTTTTATATTTTTAAATACCCATTATTTTATTGTGTTTTATATTGTAAATGGCCCAGAGTCCCATCAGGGGAGATGGGTAGTGACAAATATAAATAAATAAATAAATAAATAAATAAATAAATAAATAAATAAATAAATAAATAAATAAATAAATAAATAAGGCATGGGATCATTTGGGTTCCATTCAAAGTATGAACAGAATGACGCTCTTAGGCATCCTATCACAATCCAACTCAACAGTGGGATATTTTGTCAATGTGGTATGCTCATGGAGGTATCTATCTCTTTATTAGGTGAGATGTGTAGATTAAAAATCCATTTCCAAGAGGAAATTTGTTTGTTTGTTTGATTGATATGCCACTTATCTAGCCCAGGGTCCATTCTGGGCAGTGAACAACATTTTACCATTGGCAGGGGATGATTACTGGATGTGAACGTTGTGATCCGGGTTCCCTTCCATTTTGATAGAAGGATCTGGCCAACTGCTCCTAGAAAAGCAAAATGATGGGCTATATAGAACATTTGGGCAGCTACTGAGATAGGAAAAAATGGATTCCTTTGAAATATCACGCTGAAGGAGAGCTTTACAGATAGCCTGGACTACCAGAAATGCCAACAAGTTGGCCCTAGATCAAATTAAGGCTGAACTTTCTCTGGAAGTGGATATGAGGCTGTCATGCTTGGGCGGCATCTTGAGAAGGTAAGACTTGATGGAAAAGACAGTTTTGCTCGGAGACCTTGAGGGCAGTAGTCATAGAGAAAGAGCAAATATAAAATGGATTCATTCCATAATGGAAGTGGCCATCTTGAGTTTGGAGGAAAATGAGCCATGCAGTGGAAACCAGGACATTTTGGAGATCATTCATTCATAGGACTGGAAGGGGCATAGAACAGCACAAGGGGATGGAAAGTTTGGCCATGTTTGTGTCTTCCCACATGAAGATTCCTTAAACTTCAGTTTCTTCCTAGCCCCAAAGCAAAAACAATTGCAGTTTTGGTAACTCTTGGTATACAGTAAGTCAGTCATTTCCTTTCATGTGCGTGTTTCTGAGCTTTTAAATAATAGTTGTGAGCAAAAGGTCATCTGTGAAATTGCCCTTATCTGGGTCCTTCAGAGTCAAGTGGTGGACTGGTGAGTTGTTGTTGTTTGACCTCTCCATCCCCTTCTCCTCTCCGGTGTGGCCCAACCATCCATCCTTGTACGTAGGTAATTGTAGCAGCTGGATTCCATCCAGAACACATCCCTTGCAAATCTGATGAACGTCTGTTTTTCCACTCAGGAGCTGACACCTGGGTCTCTACACCTTCCCAACTCTCTCCCAGTTGCAGGGTTGCAGCCATTATCTCAGTTATTTTTCAGTCTCCCTCTCCCTCTCGCCTTCCTAGGCGTGTATTAGACAATGTGACAGGGATTGGGAAGCAGCTTTTGGGGGTTCATTTATGATGGTCTCCTTGATCTTTAGGCTGCCATCTTTCACTGCTCTCACACTCATCCCCAACTTCAAGGCTCATCAGATTGGAGGACAATGAATGTTGAGGCCATGTCATCTATTGGGGGAAAAAGGGACAATAAGAGCTTGGAGTAGTTTTGTACTATTCTACTGTTGGAGGATTTCAATTTGCTCAGAAGGAAAGGATGAACAATTCTGGTAGGATCCAGCAGTGATCTACATTGGGATCCTGTTGTAAACCACCCAGAGTGGCTTAATAATAATAATAATAATAATAATAATAATAATAATAATAATAATAATAATAATAATAATAATAATAATAATAATAATAATAATAAAATAAGCTGAATGGTGGTAACACCATCAAGGCCATTGATAGCTGGGCCATACTGGTTATCAGGTATACCGCTGGCATTATAAATTGGACTCAGATGGAACTAGATAGTCTAGATAGGAAAACAAGAAAACTTATGACCATTCACTATGCATTACATCCACACAGTGATGTTGCCAGGCTGTATTTACCTAGGAAATTAGGTGGTAGAGGTCTTCTGCAAGTGAAGCAGACAGTTCAAGAAGAGAAGCATGCATTGGCAGATTATGTAAAAAATAGTACAGAGCCAGCATTATTGGAGGTTAAGAACAGGGAGGTGTTTAAAATAAAGCAAACAAAGGGTCAATACAAGAAAACAACATTGCAAATACGAGCTGATAGCTGGCATAATAAAGTAGTGCGCAGTTCCTTGAAGAAGTCAAAGGAAAAGTAGATGAGGAAAAGACCTGGTTATGGCTTACCAATGGAACACTGAAAAAAGAGACAGAAGCCCTGATTTTTGCAGCTCAAGAACAAGCTGTCAGAACAAATGCAGTTAAGGCTAGAATAGAAAAATCAGCTGAGTCCCCCACATGTAGACTCTGCAAAGAGGCAGATGAAACTATCGACCATATATTGAGTTGTTGCAAGAAAATTGCTCAGACTGATTACAAACAGCATCATAATGTAGTTGCTCAAATGGTCCATTGGAATTTGTGTCAGAACTATCATCTGCCCATAGCAAAGAACTGGTGGGATCATAAGCCTGAAAAAGTGACTGAAAATGAGCATGCAAAATTACTTTGGGACTTCCGAATACAGACAGACAGGGTTTTGGAGCATAATACCCTGGATATTGTGATTGTGGAGAAGAAAAATGTGTGGATCATTGATGTTGCTATACCAGGAGATAGTAGAGTCACTGAGAAACAACTTGAAAAAATTACCCGATATCAGGATCTCAAAATTGAACTTCAGAGACTCTGGCATAAACTGGTACAGGTGGTCCCAGTGATAATTGGCACGCTGGGTGTGGTGCCCCAAAAGCTAAGCAAATATTTAGAAGAAATTGGAGTGGACAAAGTCACCATCAGTCAGATGCAGAAAGCCACCTTACTGGGATCTGCTCGCATAATTTGCTGATACATCACTGAGTCCTAAACGCTTGGGAAGCGTTCGACTAGTGATTGGTGATATAAAATCCAGCGTAGATAGCTGTGTGGTTAAACAACAACAACAACAACAACAACAACAACAACAACAACAACAACAACAACAACCACCACCACCACCACTGGAATTCGTGTCAGAACTACCATCTGCCTGCAGCAAAGAACTGGTGGGATCATAAGCCTGAAAAAGTGACTGAAAATAAACATGTAAAATTACTTTGGGACTTCTGAATACAGACATACAGGGTTTTGGAGCATAATACCCCAGATATTGTGATTGTGGAGAAGAAAAAAGTGTAGATCATTGATGTGGCTATACCAGGTGACAGAAGAGTCAATGAGAAACAACTTGAAAAAATTACCCAATATCAGAATCTGAAAATTGAACTTCAGAGACTCTGGCATAAACCGGTACAGGTGGTCCCAGTGGTAATTTTGGAGCCTAAAGAGCTAAGCAAGTATTTAGAAGATATTGTTGACAAAGTTATCAGTCAGATGCAGAAAGCCAACTGGGTTCTGCTTGTGGATCATTGAGATGTAGTGATTGGTAATACAAAACCAGCATAGTTAGCTGTGAGGTTAATTTAATAATAATAATAATAATAATAATAATAATAATAATAATAATAATAATAATAATAATAATAATAATAATAATAATAATAATAATAATAGCTTAGAAATGCTACCTTTTTGGTAACTTGTTCTAGATTCCATCAGTCCAAAAGGAGAGGTCTTAAGAGTTTTGGTGTGAGGTCCATCCCACCTCAACTTGGCAAGGCCAAACCAACAAGTCTCACCGTACAACCACTACCACCACCACTTCCTGCTCCTCTTTCTCAGCGGAGCAGTAACCAAAACATTACACTTCCCTTTCCTTTTTCTGTATGAACGGAGTCAGGTGGCATTTTATCTGAGTAACTCTCCCTGCTGTACTTACTAATCTGAACTTTATGTAAACTTCATTTTGGTAGTCCTTTTGGTTGAAGCCCATCTTGGGTGTATCTGAAGGGCAGTGATGGTGGTGCACGTGACATGTTTTTCTGTCCATCAGTGCATGAGCACTTGATAGCTCACTGATTTAAGGCAGGCATGTCCAAACTTCGGTCCTCCTGATGTTTTGGACCACAACTCCCAGAATTCTAATCCTGTATTTCCAATGGCAAAGGACTGTGGGAGTTGTGGTCCAAAATATCTGGAGGACTGAAGTTTGGGCATGCCAGGTTTAAGGTCTCTGGCTGCGGAGCCAGAGGCTGTGAGTTTGATTCCCCACTGTGCCTCTTCCTCTGATGGGAAAGAACTATTATTGGAAAGGATTTTCTTTGCATAAAGAATCCTCTAGAACAGGCATGTCCAAACTTCGGCCCTCCTGATGTTTTGGACTACAACTCCCAGAATTCTAAGCTTAGAATTCCAATGGCAAAGGACTGTGGGAGTTGCATTCTAAAAGTGTTCTGCTTATATACCGCCCCATACCACTACAAGTAGTCTCTGGGCGGTTTACAATTGTTAATTACAGTGTACAGGCTACACATTGCCCCCCCCCAGCAAGCTGGGTACTCATTTTACCGACCTCAGAAGGATGGAAGGCTGAGTGAACCTTGAGCCTGCTACCAGGGATTGAACCCAGGTCGTGAGCAGAGTTTTACCTGCAGTACAGGCATTTAACCACTGCGCCACGAGGCTCCTCCAAAACATCTGGAGGGCCAAAGTTTGGACATGCCTGCTTTAGAATTTGCATTGAGGGTGGAGGGATATTTGGGTGTGACTGTGGAAAATAATGGGATTTCCAGCAATCAAGATGAAGAGCGGACTTGGGGAAGTTTACGGATGGGCATTTTGTTTTGGAACCAGTAGGTTATGAAATGAACTATGTGAGCCCAGGTGGTCCTCGGAACCGGCTGATACACGCAGATCCCATTGCTTTACCTTTCTGTCTCGTGCAGGGTTAAACTCCAACAAGGAAGCAACCTGTGAAGTCATCTGTGCTAGATCTGTGATGCTGGCCAATCAAGAGCTGTGCAGGGACAGGCATCATCCCACCTCCTACTTTCGAAATGCCCATTGCTAAGTTGAAGCTTTCTTGCATCCCTCTAGGAAGTAGTTTTGGGTTGGCCCAAGGAGTTTCTTGGCTGTAAGTCAAGACCACGGCACTCTTAGAGAAGGAGGGCTAATTCCCAGTTACGCACATAGATGTATTGCTTTTCATTTTGTGTCATTGCTGCACACAGATTGGGAGATTCAAAACAAATTTAGTAGTTTATGCTTTAATGCCAAATTTCAGCCCTGGCACAGAAGTTAAATCTGTACTTAGCCTTCTCTGGTTGAAAGAATCCCTGCGCATTCAAGTCCCTCCATTCTCACACTCTGGTACCAGCATTTGCCGACACTCTCACCGCTTTGTGGAGATGAACTTGCAAGAAGTGATGATTTTTCAGCAGGCACAGTTTGGGTCCAGTGGGGTTTCTTGTTTGGACTCAGTGGCACATCTTATTTATCTGAGCTGCCTCCATTCCCCTTTCCCTGTCTGTCAGCTTTGGAAGTTGCACCAACGTGCCACGGCATTGCGATGAAAGCAAGGGGCGCCTGCTTTGAACAAAAAGGGGTGACGGTGCAGTTCTCCTCCTGGGCTTTTATGTGGGCCCGCTGACTCCAAAAGCTCCCAGGCCGTAAAATGGAACTTTGTGTTAGAGCCTGAGTTTCCATTCCCCCCCCCAAAAAAAAAATCAGGTGCTTTTTTAGGATAAACAAGTTTGACAGCTGCAAATGATACCTCTACTTACCTGAGTGGAAATTGCTGGTTTCAGCTTAATAAATAAATAAATATACATCTTACCAAGCTGAATTTGTTTCTTGCTTGCACACTATGTTCTTCCTTGATGTCAAAGTACTATGTGTGGTTTTCAGATGGGGATTCTTTCTGTTGTGGCCAGGGAGTGTCGCCTGCCCCTCTGTTGTCTGCTAGCAGTGAGGATAGTTCTTTGGTTGGCATCCCCCTCACTTACCCACATCTTCTTGTACTTCTCTGCTTTTAGCAGAGGGTTGGTGATGACTGGTTGGTTAAAAGCTCTGGTTGAACCCATTGGTTCAAATCCACCTCTGTCCTGCTGGAGGCAGAGTGGAGGTGTACCCTCCAGAAAAGAAGGCACAAGGTCTTTCCTCTTCTGAGTACAGGCAGCCTGTGTGGCCTTGGGCAAGCTGCACCGTCCCAAGATGCACCCAGAAGAAGAAAGCGTCAGCTGCCTCTGTGTACTTTATACCTGCAAAACCCTGGTGAGGGTTGCCATAAGTCAGAATTGATAACTTGATGGACCCCCGCTCCTCCTCCTTCTCATCTGTCCCACTAGGTAGTGGGGTCTGCTATTCTTGTTGTCGCCTTCCACTTGGCACGGTCATGGGCTAGGCCTGAGTTGATCTTGGACAACCTCATGTCATTGTCAAGGGTGTTTATACAGCACTGTTTTGGTCAACCCCTCGGTTGGGATCTGTTGGCCTCCAGGGTAAGACCCTTTTTGGCCAGAGTTGCCTCGTTGGCGTGCAAGCTTCATGCATCATCATCATCATCATCATCATCATCATCATCATCATCATCATCATCATCATCATCATCATCATGGGTGGGATATATGGGTGGCATATCAGTTAAATCAATAATAATAATAATAATAATAATAATAATAATAATAATAATAATAATAATAATAATAATAATAATAATAATAATAATAATAAATACCAAGCACAGTCAATCAAAATGATGAAAAACATGGACTGGTAGAGTATTATATAACAGATTCAGGTTTTAACCAAAAACCCAAGTGTCTGTTAAATATCGGAACAATATGTATTGAAATATTTTGCAGCTCTCATGGTGTTACTTCTGAGGTCTGCAGCTGCTTGTAATTTTATGTTAAGTTGCTTGAGTAGTAGTAGTAGTAGTAGTAGTAGTAGTAGTAGTAGTAGTAGTAGTAGTAGTAGTAGTAGTAGTAGTAGTAGTCACATCTTTAGCTAGGAACATGGTCATTTCTGATGCTTATCCAGCAGACTGCCTTATTCCAAGAGTCTTGCATTCTCTGTAACTGTGTAATCTCTTTATTTTAGTAGTATTAATTTTTTAAAACAACTCTTCCACATTATTTATTCAGTTTAATTATATGCCACCCAAGATAGCTTACAACAGTCCAAACAACAGATTTAAATGCCTTATATAAATATCATATTTAAAAAACAATTCTGCACATATTAAGATCTGATGTCATGTGTAAAACAATTGAAGAATATTTAAAAATCAATACATCATATTGTGAGGCCATGCCAGTGCCCTCTGCATTTTTGTTGATCGGGAGGTAGGTTTAATTGTCAAAGGTGACATGCCTGTAGTTGTGTGTGAGTGGAAATTCATAGACGGTTGGCTTCTTCCGTGTTTTGGATGGTGTTTGTGATAGCTTGTAGTCCATCTTTGTGTGGGATGTTAGTATAGATAGCTTCTACATCCTTTGTAGCCAAGATGCTGTTGTCAGGAAAGTTGTCTGTGGAGGCTGTAAGTTAAATATAAATACTTTTGCATTTGATTGGGTTACCTTTAGATTACTCCAGCTGTGTTTTGTTTCTTGATGATGCTACTGCCTTTTGTCTGTTGTGGTTGCCACCCTGGATATTTCGTGTATGAAACTGGGTTAACATATTTGTGATAAACAAAATCAAAACCTGCCCTGCGATGGAGATGGAGCTGAATTTGTTTGGTAGCATTTGCTCTGGTTTTTGTGATATGGTGCTATTTTTGTCAAAGTTATAGTCATTCCAGTATGCTTTCTTTCTTTCTTTCTTTCTTTCTTTCTTTCTTTCTTTCTTTCTTTCTTTCTTTCTTCTTCTTCTTCTTCTTCTTCTTCTTCTTCTTCTTCTTCTTCTTCTTCTTCTTCTTCTTCTTCTTCTTCTTCTTCTTCTTATTATTATTATTATTATTATTATTATTATTATTATTAAATACAAGGTATAGTCAATCCAAATGACATTAAAAACATTGACTGGTTTTATATAACAGATACAAGTTTTGACCACAAACCTAATGTTGGTTTTTTTTAATAGCTCTGATGGTTTTATTTTTACTACTACTACTACTACTACTACTACTACTACTACTACTACTACTACTACTACTACTACTAAAGGAGAAATTATGGGGGAGCAGTGTATGGAGCTTTGCTTGAAATATGTAATTTGTGCTATTAATGAGAACAATGGTAATGATTTCTAAAAAAGTGTGATTTAACAATGCCTCTGATCCTGGTTTCTGTTTGTAAAATATTTTGTGTTTGCCAAGTGAATTGCATTAGGAGTGGAGATTTATGAATCACTAAACAAATAGCAATGTCTTTTCCTAATCAGCTGCGGGTACCGTTACCATAGAATTCTTGATGGAAACAAGAATGAGATAGAGTTGTATGTCGTATGGAACAGGGGAGTGACCGAGTGAGGCCTGTGAGTCACTAAGACCTTGAGATAGAAGCCGTGTCATGATGATTGTTGATTTAAACAAGCACACTGGCCTAGTCAGTGGTCATTGCAACTAGAGATGGGCACGAAACGAACAATTTTTCGTTTCCGTTTTCATTTTTTCGTTTCGTTATGTAACGAAACGACAAACTAATTTTGTCTCTAAAATGAAACGAAACGAACAGAAACACCGGAAATTTTGTCGTGCGTTTCGTTTCCGTTACTGCAATATGAGTGAATTGCTTAAAATCCTAAAAAAAATCACAAAAAAATTGAAATATATGGTAACAAAATGGTAACAAAACGAACGAAAACGAAAATGATTGTTTTGCAAAAATTCACGAAAAACTGAAACGAACCGAAACGGACCCTCCAAACGACAAACGACAAATGAAATGCCATTTTTTTTTCTCGTGCCGATCTCTAATTGCAACCTGTAAATCCCAATTTACAATGCATTTTTCTTCTTCTGAAAACCTTTGTACGAGCTGCCATTTTGAACTTGAAACTTAGAATGGCAGACTGAGCATATACAACAGCCCGAATGTTTGATCCCTCACACAAGATTCAAAGACAGCCATTAAAAACACAGCAAGGATCTAAAGATGCTGGCCTTGCAGGAAATACAGGCTGAATGGTTGTTGTTTAACACAGAAGGCTACACTGGAGTAGGCCATCAAATCTGGGGAGACCTTTTATGAGTTTGCTTCCTTGTAAATTCAGTTGATGCAAATGAGCCAATTCTATTTGTGGCTTCCTGTGTTAAGGATCAAGTTTCCAACCCTTAGCCCATGGAAATGTTAGGTTAACTCAGTCTTAGAAATGACAAGATACCAGTCTTCCTTTTGTCTGCTTGCAATGAGTCGCAAAGGGCCTTCTCGGTGTTGGCCTGAATCTCAGCTATGAAATCACTTTGAGGCTAGCTTGGCACTGCTCTGGTCCTCTTTCACCTGAAAGACTTAGAATTTAAAAGCATTTAATAAAAAGCATCTCTTTATCCCTCTATCTGCCTGCCTGCCTGCCTGCCTGCCTGCTTCATAAATTCCTCCCTCCCGGCCTTTTTCTTCTATCTATCTATCTATCTATCTATCTATCTATCTATCTATCTATCTATCTATCTATCTATCTATCTATCTATCTAGGTATTATGTTTATCTGCCTGCCTGTCTGTCTCTCTCTCCCTGCATGTATGTATTACACGCACATACACATATATTACAGTAATACAGTGTAATAAAAATTAACTGCTGGATATTGCTACCTGCCTTAGATATATGTGGGGCTAGAGAGGGAATTTAAAAATAACATGACACACTAATTATTAAAATAATAATGTAACACAACAGGCAATGAGCAATATATGTGCTTTACTGTCTAGAAAATAAATAGAAATTATAAAAATAAAATAATGCACTAATTGTTGCTCGGAACAATCAGTTTTTCCGGTGTACTTTTTTTAAAAATTCTGATTTTTCAGGGTTCGAGGGAAGAGATCAGGTGACACATAATACCTCTGGCTGCCCAGCCAATAATTCTTCTCTTTCTATAATATTTCTTTGAATCCTTCCTCCAAGGAGCCCAGCATTGTCAGGCTCCAATTACAGACAAAAACCAGGGGGCTGATGCTAGGGGACAATGGCTGGTTCAAAAGATACCAGGTGAAGAAAAAAACAAGGACAACATCCCTCTTGTCCTTTGGATATCCAGGAGGATGAAGGGTGTCTCTGAAAAAAGAGAGAGAGAGAAAGAAAGAAAGAAAATATGCTAGGAAAGTGAATCAAGGCCAAGGGCAGAGTAGAGCAGCTTAACTTGCAATTTCCTCATTGCTCTTTGTTTATAGCCAGAACCTGCTGTATTGTTATGCATTTCATTTCCTCTGTTCAGCCTTCGTAGGTCAGAGGGTGAGGGTTGCCCTTCCAAAGGAGCACGCCATGTCTGAACTCTCCTCTGCCCTGTTTAAAAACCTTCCCTGAATCTCGCCATGGCAACCGTGGTGACTTTGCAAGGGGAGCGTGCTTTTCCTTGGATCCGAAGGGGCTCTCTTCTGGGATTCGGAATCCATTTTGCAAATTCCAAGGGGACCACTCATGGCATTCACAGGGGTCGCCGGCTTTTCCCTGGATCCAGAGGTGTTCAATTCTGGGATTCAGAATCCATTTGGCAAATTGCTGTGGGACGTCTCTTTGGGCCATTGAGGAAGAAATTCGTTCACACTGGGAGCCTGCAACTGAGCAGGGTTTTCCAAGGCCACCAAGGAACAGAAGAGGGCTGGACTTTGGCCCCGAGTTGCAACCACAACAGAGGTGTGTAACCCGTGTGTGGTTTGCTCTTTCCCTCCTTCTCTAGAGCTTATTAGATCAATATGAGGGTTTACAACATATGGCCCTCCAATTGCTGAAATAAGAATCCCATCAGCTTTATGAGGCCGTTGTGGGCTTAGCAGCTTCTGGAGGGTTACAGTAAGATGGAGACTGTCTCGTCCCCATCTCCATCTTATGTTAAAAGGAATAGCCATTTCTTTCCAGCCTCTACACCACATTTTACTTCAGTGGTTCTCAACCTGTGGGTCCCCAGATATTCCTGGACTGCAACTCCCAGAAGCTGAGCTAGCTGAGCTAGCCAGGATTTTTGGGAGTTGCAGTCCAGGAACATCTGGGGACCCACAGGTTAAGAACCACTGTTTTAACTATTAGAAGGGCAATTTTTGAAAACCAAGTTTTAACACTAACACACGTTAATAAAATAAAGGATAAAATGACACATACTGTCTTCACAAGTTACATATATAGCTATTAACACACACACACACACACACACACACACACACACACACACACACACACACACACACACACACACACACACACACACACACACACACACACACACACACACACACACCTCAGTGCTGCCTTTACCCTAGGGACCATACTAATTTCCCTCTTCCTTTTTAGATAACCTTCATCCATCTTTTAACTGTCCCCATAAGGTAAAGGTAAAGGTTCCCCCTGCACTTGTGTGCTAGTTGTGTCCAACTCTAGGGGCAGTGCTTGTCTCCATTTCTAAGCCAACGAGCCAGTGCTGTGCAAGTCCTTGGCCATGTGCCCAGCATGGCTGAACACACTTCTTTGCACGGAACACTGTTTACCTTCCTGCCTTTTACTGCTGTACCTATTTATCGACTTGCATTTACATGCTTCTGAACTGCTAGTTTCCCAGGAGCTGGGGTTAACAGCGGGAGCTCACTCTGCTGCGTGGCATCCGGGATTCGAACCACTGAGCTGCCGAATTTGCAGCCAGCATTTTAGCGCTCTAGCCTGCTGAGCCACCACACCCCATCCCTTCCGAAAATGCATGTACTGTACTGTATTCTTGTTCCAGATTTTTCTAGAGGGCCACTTTTTATAAGGATCCCCCTCAACCTCTTTCAATTTGTGAGGTTTTAGGACTCAGTTTTACAACCCTTTCAGTTTTAGGAAGTAGGACTGAGGGGAAAAATTTGCTTAGGAGCCACAAGGAGGAATATCTTCCATTTTTGTAAGTTTAGACTGCCTCTCTCTCTCTCTCTCTCTCTCTCTCTCTCTCTCTCTCTCTCTCTCTCTCTCTCTCTCTCTCTCTCTCTCTCTCTCTGTGTGTGTGTGTGTGTGTGTGTGTGTGTGTGTGTGTGTGTGTGTGTGTGTGTGTGTGTGTATCATTGTGTTGTATAAATGATGGAATATGGATGTTTCTATGGCTGGGGATGGGTGGATTAAGCCTTTGGAAACAAGGTGGCCCAGACAAAAACGTCTGTCCACAAAGATGTGTGTTTGTGTGGAAGAGTAACACAAAGAAACCACACTCCGCCGTTAGCAGCCATTAGGACCACTATGTCTTCGCTCCATTGTACATTATGCTGGGATTTGTAGTTCATGGGGCAGTAATTTAAAATTCTCAGCTCTAGCTGAGAGGATTTGGTGCCACTTGACAGCAAAGGGGTCCAAAGACTTCAGTAAGCCAACCAAAAGCAAGGGTTGTTTTTTTTTTAAAAAAAAAAAGCCATGAGAAGTTAAAGCGGTCTGAAATGGCTAATAGGAAAGCCTTTGAGATTTGACAATATCTAATTTGTTTTTTGTTTGTTTCTTCACTTTGTATGTGGCCCCGTTAGTGCAACACACTCTTGTAGGCTGTTCATAGCATGACAAAGTAAAATCACCACAAGAAAAATGAAATTATAAACATTCGGGCGGGGGGAGGAGTCTACTTTTAATTCATAATGAGCACTGGGTCTCCACTGGCAAGTTTGTATATTTAAAATATTTATAGATTACAGAAAGTGTCCTTTGAGCAGTTTGCAAAAATAAAAATATGTCAGCCTCTGTTCTAAAAAAGGGTAGCCAAATAGGAAAAACCCAGGTCTGTTTTTCCATAACTCCCCTCCGCGCACCGACCCCTCCAGGTATGCCCGTTCTGTATAGGTCTTTCCTTCCTCATGTGCAAGCGTGGAAGAAGTGCCAGAGGCAGCTTTCGAGACCAAATGATTAATTAAAAAATGAGGCCTTCTGTCTCTTCACCAAAGAAGAGGGCTGAGGGAAAATTCAGCCTGCTGTAATTTGAGAAAATGTTCCTCCCCACCCCCATTGGTCTAGTTGCTGAGGAGCAGGAAGTCCTTGGCTCTGGATGACTGAAGAAGAGCGATGCCTTATCAGATAACTGAATTATCTGTGTCACTTGGTAAAATTAAAGCAAAGCGATTCATCTAGATTTGCCTCCCTCCCTTCTTTGCTGTCATGCGGATTGAAAGTTGATCATTTTTATGGGAGGGGAAAAAAATACAGTACATGTTGTTCACCTTTGTAGAAGAAAAATCAGGGGAATTGCTTGTGGGATCACAATGTTGCAGTCCTTAAGGTAAAGGTCCCCCCCCCCCGAACATGAGCGCTAGTCATGTCCGACTCTAGGGGTGGTGCTCATCTCTGTATTAAAGCTGAAGAGCCAGTGTTGTGCAAGTCCGTGGCCACGGGGCCGGCATGGCTGCAAGGGAACACTGTTTTACCTTCCTGCTTTTAACTGCAACCCTTAGCCTTGGTGCCAATATGCCAAGAAGACTTCACTAGCGAAAGAGTGATTTGCACGCATGCACACATCTCTCTGTTGGATGTCAAACATTAAGGGGGGGGGGAAAGGAACTAAGGGGACGTCCATGTTTCTTCCTTAAATAAATGGGGGGGGGATAATTTATGAAGTGAAATATCTGTTTGCCAGTTATCCCCAGCTGAGCTCTGCTTTGTGCGTTCCACTGTTTCTTTGTCGTTGTGCAGGGTACTTACACAAAGACAGGATCCCCGTTGCTTAGGATTTAATCTACTTCTGCTTCTTACGAACTTCCCAAGAGATCTCTTACTTAGGTAGCCGGCCTGTGAAAAGCAAATTGTGTGTGCGGGTGCGTGCATGCATGTGTGTGTGTAATTGTGTGTGTGTGTTTAGTAGCTTTCTGAGAAACTATCTGAGGGTTTTGTGTTTGTGTGTCTGTTGTTGTTGATGTCTTCCATGTTTGTGTTCTATATCTACCTGTTCTTGGATTAATAAAAAAAACCACCCTTTGGTCTCCTTTATATTGCTGTTCTGTAAAAACATAATTCTACCCCCTCCAAAAAGGAATGCTCATAAATCTCTGTTTCTTAACTGTACTTTTAAAAAATCTGGAAGCTTTGCATTCCACCTTTGTGTCTGCAAGCAAGATCCATTTTTTTCCTGAAGGCAAGAAAATCTCTTAAAGCTTTTGCTTTAACCTTTATGGATGGCGCTGGTCAGGTGGCCATCGTCTTAAAAAACCAATGGAGTGTGTCAAAAAGGGTTTTGATTAAGCTTCAAAGTCTCCCCACTTTGGCACCAGTGCAGTGTCCCATTTCTGGTGTTTTCTGCAGAAAACAACATTGTCTTGGTGGGTTCTTAGGAGCCTGCAGGGTGTGTGTGTATGGACTTGATTTCAATCATGACTTAAATCACAATTCATACTTAGCAATCAGGGCTGTCTTTTATTCTTTATATTTTTTGCAAAAATTAAATTTTAAATTTAAATCTCGATCCATTTTTAATCATTGATTTTAATGCGCCCTGCTTACTGCTGGGTGCTCAGCATGGCACACAGCAGGTGGGAAAAGAGTAGAGACAGCTGACTGTGCCCATAAATTCTTGTGCAAGTCTCTTCTTCCTAAATGGAAGGCATTGGCTTATATTAGAGAAAATTAGATTCAGGCTGAAACTCTAGCCAAGCAAGCTACCTTATATCATTTACATATGTGTATTTTGGAGCTGCAGATTTGGAAGGGAACCCGTGGGGGATTGAGTCCCGTCTCTGTCGAGAAGGCACAGTTAGGTGTAGAACTCCCATCCTCTGGCCCGTGCAGTAAACCTCTGAGGTATCCAGCCATTCATGGTCATGAATGGGTACAGAATGTGGCGGCCAGACTGGTGGTGCGTGCGCGTAGATACATGATCATATCACCCCAGTTCTGGCCCGCCAGCATTGGCTGCCCGTGGTTCTGCGGATAAGGTTCAAGGTCCTGGTTTTGGTTTACAAAACCCTCCATGGCTTGGGACCTGGATACCTGTTGGAGCGTATCTTCCAAAGCTCAACTGAGGCCTGACCCACTAGAATGTTGCAGGTGTGCTCACTCCAAGTGGCCACGCCCAAGGAGGTGCAGAAATCACACACAACCGTGCCTTCTCTGTGGTGGGTCCCTCGCTCTGGAACCATCTTCCGAGTGAGTTGCACCTTGCACAGTCCCTGCCTGCCTTCAAAAAAGCACTTTAAAACCCTGCTTTATCGGGAGGCATTTGGCGACCTTTAATTTAATTTTTCTTTCTTTTTTTGACGTCTCTTGCCAATGATTTTTTTCCCTTATTATTGTATTGTCTCCCCCCTTTTCTCCCTTTTTATATTTTTATTTGATTTTTGCTGTTGCTACCTTGCATTTTATAGGTCTTTTAACTCTAACCGCCCGGAGTTCCATGGGAAGACGGGTGGTATAAAAATAAAATAAATATAATAATAATTATTATAATATTGGTTCTCTATTTCCTTCTGTTACTCATAGTTATAAGCTTGGTTTGCTTCCTTTTGGGAGATGTTTAGAACAGCTGCTACTGCTGGCTTTGTCAAATTACTAATTACTTTTAAGCTTCACTTAATAAATCCCCTTTGAGATGCAGTAGTTTGTTAGAGAGCACTCCTGTTAATGCAGTGTCTTTTGGTTGCGTTCTGAACCATTGACTGGTTCACCCTGGGGGGAAGAAGTAGTTGGACTGAGAGGTCTCACAACAGAAAACTATAATTTAGGACTTTGGCCCCTCTGCCCCTCCTTTCTCTCTTGTGAAGTGAGCCTTCTCCCCTCACCAGTTCTCCTGCATCCTGGGTTAGACAATAATGTGGGTCTTTTAAGATGTACTCTGTCCTCTGCCTCTGAGCCCACTTAGGTTGATCCTTCTAGCTACAGTGGTACCTTGTATAAAGAAATTAATTCATTCCAAATGAAATTATATTAAGCAAATTTTCCTTTATACAAATTTCTCATAGGAATGCATTGAAAACAGAGTGATCCCATTTTTATGTTGTGCAGATTTGCCCCATCGGCGATTATGTTAAGGAAATTTCCCCTATCTGCGGAATTTTTTAGTGTTGTACAAATTTTATGTTATACAAACTGTTTGTTATATGAGGGTCCACTGTACTTGGAATAACGTGGGTCAGCCAACGTGCTGGTGTGGTGGCCAAATGGTTAGTGGGCCGCCGTAAAGCCCAACAAGGATCGCTTGCTGTGGTGTCAAAGATTCGTGTAAGTTGCAGTTTTGCCGAACAGAAGTAAGGATGTGCTGTGCGTACCTGGGTGAGGTTGTTTTTCGGAGAACCTGGTCCTTGGGTGGAAAGGAGCGAATGGTACTAGCAGAACAGGTTTTCCATGGAACAAGTCCAAGTTGAGTCCTGGGAATAATGTGATTTATAGTTAGAAAGATAATTAAATATCATCTCCGAACCAATTCGTTCACTACAATGGGATGAGGAGACGTGTCACATTATGGCATGATTAACATTTATACAAAGATGTGCGGCCTTCCAGGATGAAAAAGTTGCCAAAAGGAATTCAAGGGTTAGAATCATCACCATAATTGCTGGCATCTCTAGTTAAAAAGTCACATAACCAGGTCTTAGAAGGGTTCCTACGTGATATTGGTTAAAGTACGTAGTAGTGGACCCAATGAGTCTTACACATCCTTGTCCTTATGCTCAAGAGTACACACACGCACGCACACACACACACACACACACACACACACACACACACACACACACACACACACACACACACGTCTGCCTGCTGCCTCTCCTTTTGTTCCAAGTTGCTCCATTCCTATTGCTACATACAATGCTACAGGTACATGCATGCTGCTGGTTCAATGGCCATGTTTTTGTGCAGAGATATATATGTTCTGATGGGTGATCTCATGCAGGGGCTACCATGAAAACTGCATACCTGTATATTATGTAGGCATAGCATGCCTTATCCCTGGCCTGTTGATCACCCACCCTGTATGATTTGCTGCCAGTTGTAATGATTTTTATGGGTTTTAGACACTTGTCTTTTCTGCGGTTCGCAACTGTCTTTTTCCACTGGAGATATTGGCGGTTGAACCTGGAGGGTTGTTGATTGGCTTGGCATTTTTATGAGCCATTTTGTTCCTGAGGAACTCAAGGTGGTATATATGTCACTCCCCCAATTTGTTTAGAACACCTCTGTGAGGTAAGACAGGCAGGGAGCAAATGAGAGAGAAGGAGGTCTCCCAGTGAGTCTGGAAGTTGAGTCATGGCAACTGGACTTCTTCTTCTTGAAAGAGAGAAATGCTTTGCTGCTCATCCATACAGCTTCATCAGTCTGAATAAGGCTAGTTTCAGGTTCAGACTGATGAAGCTGTTTGGATGAGCAGTGGAATGTTTCTCTCTCTCTCAAGAAAAAGAAGTCCAGTTGCCATGACTCAACTTCCAGATAAACTCACCTGGATGACTGAGAATCTTCACAGACATATATCTCCCAGTGAGTTTTCACAGCACCCAGATCTCCCAAGCCCAAGTTGGATATGGCCGTCACTGGACCACACTGCCTCCCCAAGGTGTAGATCCTGTTCTACAGATGTCTGCTTCCTTCATTACAGTGGGAGAAAATTCCCGTCTCATCAAAACACCTTCAGTTAGCTGACAGTTTGGAAGAAACTGTAATTTCCAGCTTGATTTTCAGATTAAAGGTGCTTAATGGCTGCAAATGAATTGCTTAAGTGTTCTCTGTCCCTGTGGTAGCAATTTGTGGCATTTGGTAGTGGTTGTCCTGGGAATTGGAGCAACCAAGTGAGGTTTCACAAGATGATTCATAAGTCAATAGGGAGGCCAAAAGCCAACACATATTGGATGAGGAAGCAGTTGCTTCTGTTGTCGTATACCATAGTGGTGTTGGCACAGGGGATGGCTTTATAACATGTGCCATGCCGGGACTTTGTTTTTGGCCAACGTTTTCTCAAGGTGTTCTGGAACTGGTGTGATTTCATGGATGCAGCAGCGTTCCTTCTAAGATGACTGGGGGTGGGCAGAGCTTCATCGGTGCCATGTAGCAGTGGGAGGGGTCTGTTTGCTTCCAGGTGAAGCCCCCCGCCCCACCCCCAGTGCACAAGCAGACAAGGCTGCTACTCAGCAGAAATAAATATTAGAGGGAACATTGGTTGGAGGACATACTGCCCTCCAGATGGTTATGGACAACAGCAGTCATCAGCCATAGTCATTATAGCCAACAAGGAGGCATGCTATAAGTTGAGTTTCAAGAACTTCTGGAGAGCCATGTGTCTTTGTGCTAGACAGCTGGTATTGAGGCATCCTGTGAACATATGTCACATCATAAGAATATGATCAAAAAACAAACAAGAGGCGAAGAAAACAGAGCTTGGGGATCCTGCCCCTGCTTTTGAATGACAGTTTGCAAAAGCCCCCTGCTGGGTTTGGCAGACCAAAAAACGGAGTTTTTCCACACTCTGAAACAGGATAGCTAGGTTTCTTCACTTGTTCGTAAATAAAATGTGAAGGGGTGGGCAGCTGAACTTGAACTGTTATCTATCTCCTCTTCCTATGTGAGGCTTCAGCAGGAGAGAAAAGTTGAGAGTGAGGTTGCTTTTTATGAAAACAACAGTACTGTTTCTTCTTCTTCTTCTTCTTCTTCTTCTTCTTCTTCTTCTTCTTCTTCTTCTTCCTCTTCTTCCTTCTTCTTCTTCCACTCCTGCAAAATTAGACATGATGAAAATATAACTTTGGGGAATTGCCAAAGCTAGTTTAGATCTCTTCTCAGCCTTAAAACATATTGGGTGGTGTTGAGTAGTCCTAACTTAATTTACTCGACCTCAAAGGGTTTATGTGCGGTTAGTCCCCATGCACCTTGACTGATCTAGAAGAGAAAAGGCAAGGGCACAGTAGTGCTGGATTATGTTTATACCTTAAGGGAAAGCCAGTCGGTTGAATCCTATCTGGATGTCTGCTTATCCGAATCTCTCTTGTATTGTAGAAAAAAAAGGTGGTGCTGCATGAAAATCCTTTGCAGCTGTTGGTTTTCTTGTAATTGTAGTAAAAATGTCTACAGATCTACCAAATATTCCCTATATGTAGAAAAGTAGCATACAAAGGATTCCCTTGCATACTTCCTCTCTGTACCAGAGTTCCCACCTGAGACTGGAATCACTGCAGGCCAGGAGAAAATACTCTAGTAATGACTAAACCTGTTTCACTATACGTGCACTGTGCATTCCAAATTGTTGGCATTTGTCACTCTGAATAATTCTCTCCTCTCTTTCCTTTTTTAAAATCAGGACCCATCCTTAACTTATGGTGATTCCCGGTCTTTGATTCCTACCACTTGACAGAAGTTGCTGGAACCTGCATGCTGCTTCATGCAGTCACAGTAAGTGAACATCTGTTTCTTTGTTCTTGGGGGAAGAATAATGTTTTATTTTTCAAGATTTAATTTTTATTCACCTGGCTTCAAGCCTCAGAAGCTTATCTAGCAGTGCAAGCTTTCCTCCTCTTCGGAGTTCTCCATAGATCATGGGATTTGTAGTTACAGACTCATAGAATCATAGAATCAACACTCTAAGGCCATTGAGTCCAACTCCCTGCACAAGTTAGGAATCCAAGTCAAAGCAGAACTGACAGTTTCTTGAATGCCACCAGCATTCTGCTCATCAAATAAGTTTTGGGAGTGGTGGTAGAATTTATTCATTTGGATTTGTCACCGTCCATCTCCCCAGAGAGGACTCTGTGCAATTTACGATATAAAACACAATAAAACATTAAATATTAAAAATCTAAAAAACATCACACACACACAGAGAAATAATGCATGTAGTGGGCTGGGGCTGGGGGTGAGGGAAGAATCCTGACATATCCAATGGATCATTATATGCTAGTAGTGATTCTATTTTTTAAGACCCGATCACTCCATGTAGTTTTTAGCAGGCCGTCACGCAGCCGTCAGCCCCTTGCCTGAGTCTTCAGCTGCGTAGGGCTGGGCGGTCTCTTAACAAACTGAAATTCAAATCAAAAGCCTGCCTGTTTTGTACAGAGCCTGGAAAACGACTCTTAGAGGCTGTTGTTTGGCATAACCCAGCTGGCGAGTTAAAACCTGGGCAGTCTCTTCAGCCTGCAGGCTCTCTGTTTGTGCCAGCTCATGGCCCTTGCTATTTTCTCTTTATCTGAGTACAAAAAACGGAAGAGAACATGTAGGAGAGACAACAATGAGAAGTGCATATTTGTGCACTGTCATCATAGTAGCTAGTTCTGTATGCTAAGAGTGATTCCAGTTTTCCAGCCACGGGGCCTGTTTCTTCTTCTTTCTCTTTCTAACTGGAGGTCGGACTCCTCTAGTTTTGGGTGTCTTGCTGGATCCAAGCTCTTATCTTTGTTTTGTTTTGTTTTGTTTTTTCTTAGCCAGGATGTTCTTCTGTTTCCTGCCCTTCTTTTCCCTTTTATTTTCTCTTGAGCGGTGGTTCCCAACCTAGTAGTATTTGGACTAAAATTCCCAGAACCGTTCACCGCTAACTGTGCTGGTCAAGATTTCTGGGAGCCCAACTTGGCTTCTCTGGGTGCAGCCACTGAGAAGTCCTGTGTTATCACCGAAGGAGCTCAGGAATGTGGTGGAACCGAGAGAAGGACCTTTCTGGAAGATCTTAAAAGCCAAGAAAGCTCATATGGGGTGATACAGTCTTCCAAATAGTCTAGTGGTGGTGAATCTTTGCCACTCCAGATGATTTGGACCACAGCTCCCACACTCTTTTGTCATTGGCAATACAGGCTTGGAATTCTGGGACTTGTGATCCAAAACATCTGGAGTGCTGAAGGTTCGCCACCACTATAAACACTCAGAGTGGTCCTGTTGCTAGATGGTGTGTGGTATTAGAATCTAAGCAAGCAAGCAAACAAGCAAACTAATAAATAAATAAATAAACAGCACTATGAATTAAGTCTAGAAACAGAATGGCAGCCAGTGAAACTGTTGTAATAATGCAGTGGTATCTTGTATAAAGGAATTAATTCATTCCAAATGAAATTCTGTTAAGGACATTTTCCTTTATACAGATTTCCCATAGGAATGCATTGAAAACAGAGTAATCCCCAATCGCGACCATTTTTTTGTTGTACAGATTCGCCCCAGAGGTGACTATTAAGCAAATTTCCCCTATCTCCGGAACTTGTTATGGTGTACCGTTTTTATGTTATACAAACCCTTTGTCATATGAGGGTCCACTGCATCGGGATTGTTGTTTATTCTGGCTCGATATGCTAGCACAGACTAGCATGGCTACCCTTTCTAAATTGATATTTATTAGGGTGGCCCTGAATTAGATGTGACTTGAGGATCTATGGCAGGAAAGCTCTTGCTGGAGCAGCCTGGGATGGCTTCCTTCTAACTTCACTCGGACCTGTTGCCGGCGTCATAGGGCATGCAGATAGATGCATGGGAAACAGCCTGCCGGGTTACGCTTGGGAAGTTGCCGTTTTCTATATAAAACCCAATAGAGCAGGGTGATTTGTTTGAAAAATGCCAAGAGCGTAACAGTGGGGCAGAGAAGGGCATTGTCTTTACCCGGGGCCTTTGTTTCCGCATACCTTCCTAGGCTGAATGAGTCACCATGAGTGAGGGATTGTGTGTCCCCTTGTCCCAACTGGGTGCACCAGTACTTGCAGCCAAAACCATGCGCATTGTGTGGCAGAGTCTGAACGAGGGAAAAGAGGCTTACAGTGAGGCTTTGCTCAGTATCATTAGAGACAGCCGATAATCCCTTTTACACACCCATTACGGCAGCGACTGTACAGCTTTATTTCATTTGAAGCAGAGCGCAGCCAGGGCCAGGATGGTGAGTGTTTTGCAGGGCTCTTATGGCTGTTGAGGCTTTGGAATGGGGGCCTTGGTGCGGGGTTTAGAAGTGGTCGGGGAGTGAGAGCAGAGAGGTGCTGAGATGGACGGAGGAGAAAGATAGTGACGGTCTCCCATCCTGAGTGATGGTGGATAGAGGCAGCAGCATTGCTGGTCCCTCAGTGGCCTTCTTTTGCAGAAAAGGTGGCTGCAGGTGGCTACCATCTCCAGCTTTGGGGAAGGTTCACTATTCTTTCCAGAACGACATCAAATTATTTGGTTTTGTTCAAATGAATCTTCAAAGTTTGTCCTGCTATCTGACCATTTCTTTCAAATGTCTGCTCATTTGTTTCATTTCATTCCATGTATAAGACTATTTTTTTGGTCTAAAACTTGAGGGTCGCCTTATACACGGAAGTAAGACAAGGCAAGAGCCATGTGGTTGTGAAAATGTAATTTTGGGTTGTAAAAGTTGGGGTCGTCTTATACATGGGGGACATTTTATAGATGGAAAAGTGTGGGTACTTTTGAACCCTTAACTATTTATATATGATGAATTTGCGTATAGGAAGGAGCTGTTATTGTTCAGCACAATGAGGCATTCTGGTGGAAAGCAAAGGCGCACAACTAAGGCTCTTTCAGCCTGTTGTATAAATCTTAGTAAATGTAGTAGAGCGAATTTTGAATTTCAGCGATTTACCTCTGTGGACAGTTGCATATTAAGCCACTTAAAGGGGTCAATATCATTCTTCTGCTATTTGTTTCATACAGTTCTCCATATTTTAAAATGAGTAAGAAGATTATCAACCCTATCCCATCCTGGAGGAAAGACAGTGCACAAATGGAAACACTTAGGATTTATTTCTTTGTGGATAATTATAAACTGGTTAGATCTGAAGATTTCAAAGTGATGTACCACAATATTAATTATACAATTAGTATATTTGATACAGTTGTGTCAAATGATACTAAATTTGATACAAAGGTTTGAACAGTGTACAAACAATCAATATGATGCGCTAGATGTAAATACGGTATTTACATTGACTCTGAAATGTATGAATGGTTAGGTGACGTGGGCAAGCTTGCAAAAAATAGCTACGTTCTCAAGATGCACCAAAAATGATTTTTTTTGGCTCAGATAAAACGGAAAGATACTTAATGTGTCACAACACTAAGAGCAAGACTGTAGTAATAATTATAATGGATAGCTTTTGAACTGAAGCTAGATTTGGGGCCATTTTGTAAAAGGTGTGTGTGTGTGTGTGTGTGTGTGTGTGTGTGTGAGAGAGAGAGAGAGAGAGAGAGAGAGAGAGAGAGAGAGAGAGAGAGAGAGAGAGAGAGAGAGAGAGAGAGAGAGAGAGAGAGAGAGAGAGAGAGAGGTTTCTTACTTTGTAAAAATTTATCAAATCTCATCTCTTCTTTTCAAAGTTTTCTGCTTGAAGTTAATGGAGGGGAGCAAGGAGTTAACTGAGCTCCCTAATGTCTGTATAGCATTAATGTTGTCTGTAGCAACCACAGAAGTAGGGCAGTGGGTTGAGAGTCTTTATTTTATACACCTGTCTATTCTAAATATAGATCCTCTTCCAAGTGGAGAGAGCAGTCCTTAATGCAGCTGCCGCCTTCCTCCTCTCCTTCTGGTCTGTCTTCCAAGCAGCAGTAGGCAGTTCTCTTTGCCTCGGACAAGATAACAATGCAAGACATTCAACCTTCAGTGCTCAAAGGGCAATTGCGCTAATATCAAAAATGTAGGCATTAAAGGGAATGGCACACAATTCTCTAGGTTTAATTTTTCCTTCTCCACAACAGGATTTTCTCAGAGAAAGTCTTGGCCTTGAAGAATAAGTCCATATTGCCAGATGTGAACAAGAAGCACACTAAGTGCAGGATACAGAGAAGAGGAAAATCATGTGCTGCGACAAATTAACCTTTTCCCCTGCACTTGAGGGAGCACCTCTGGAAGAAAAGAGGCAACAAGCAGACTATTTGGTTCGGCCTGCAAGTTATTAGCAGCAAAGCTGTGTCTTGTGTACCCAACACATTTTAGGGCTCAGTGACCATGCAGCTAAAGGAGTTGGGTGCTTTTGTAGGTCAAAGGACAGAAACATAATGACTGAGCATGGTACGACCTGCTCAGGCTTTCTGCATGGCGGTAACTAGGCAGTTGAGTCTCATCATTGCGTGGTGTGTTCTCGGTCTTCATCCTGGGACATTCCCAACACTTTTCAACAGCATAACATAAACAGGGATGGCCAACCCTCCACCCCTCACACAACTGTCCAATAGCATTTGTCCATGGTTGATGAACCTCTTTTATTTTTTGCTTCTCGGAACACAGCTTGAAAGCCACAGTTGTAGAGTAAGAAGCTTCTTTTCAACTGAAGCTGTTTCTGAGAAGTAGGGCCAAATTGCTTCCATGCTGTGAGCACCACCCCTTGAAAGCTCTGTAAACATCCTTGTTAACGTCAAGGATGCAGCACAATTGTTCTTTTGTTTAGACTTCAGCTTGCATGCACCACCTTTTTGTTCCCTGTGGTCTCTTCCTTTGACTCCCTTTGAATTGCTCAGTGAAGGAGGCGGCCGTATTTGTGTCTGGGACTGCTTTGCACCAAAGAAGACCCATCTTCCTTGTGTACGTCACTTGGCCCACACCAAGCATTAAAGCGGGTGCCTCTGCCAGGAGTTGGCCTGTCACAGCCATTGTCCGGCCATCCTTGTTGTACAGCCAAGTGCTTGGTAGCAAATGAAACTTGATTTATAAACGGAGGCTATTGGCAGCTGAGTATTCTGGCTCAGTCAGTCAAATCAATTCATTTATTCTTTGCTTTGACCTCTTGACATGTACAAAAAGGCATATAAGGGGGAAATGTTACATGTGTATAACTGAATGTGACCTAGCCACATCTCTGTCTGTCTGTCTGTCTGTCTGTCTGTCTGTCTGTCTGTCTGTCTGTCTGTCTGTCTGTCTGTCTGTCTGTCTGTCTGTTTGTTGATCAGTTGGTAAATTTTGAAATTAAGACTGCAGATTCTACAGATGGCTGTGATATACCACCACTACTCCAATTTTGGCATGATGCGAGTCTCTAATTTCTGGTCTTCTGCAGTTTCACAACTATAAATAATTTGGTTTTAACCATATTATACATAGAGGCAAAAAAAAAAACCTTCAGGGCATTGAACCCTTGCTCTGGCCTCTGACAATTTGAAGCAAATCACCCTTCTTTTCTCTTGGACCGGCACTGATTGTCAATTTTCAACCATAACTTTCTTTCTATAAGTACTGGAAAAGTGTTTGCCTTTCTTGCAGATGAAAGTGCCAAATCGAACCAGAGTATGCATGGATTCTCTGCTGCTGTGCATAAGCTTGTTCTCTTCATTTGCAGTGCCTTGCATCCACATGCTTGATGCTTTTCATCATCCATTATCAGCACCATCTTAGCTGCGACAAGTTACACCAGCCTTGCATGAAGGCTGGTAGGATTCCGACCACAGTTCTGTGTGCCTGCACATCATTACATACAAAGTTCTCTACTTTACTTTTATCTTAAAGCAGGCTTCAGAAAACAGTGGCCCCTCCGCTGGATATCTCAGGAGCTGGCCTGCTCTTAAGACCGACTATTGTGTAAATCTCCAAAGGGTTTAAGGCGTCTTGCTTCCTCTTTTCTGATCTCTGCATCCCCACACGCCTTTGTGCATGATAATAATTGAGCAAAATGTTGGTGCGTCTCCATACGTAATATCTCAATGTAATTGTTTTGACATCTGCCCCTTGGCGTGTCTGCTGAAATACACGTAGACTAGGACTGTGGCTTTGTTTCCCTTGCGGCTGATTCAGTGGCTAAATGAATTTAAGCTCAAGAGTTGGCATGGAGTAAAAAGAGCAACAAGCTGTCTTTCGCCTGTGAAATGATATCCATTTGGATACAAGCTGTGTTGAGAAGCATATAGACTCTGCTCACTAGGTGGCCTTGGAGATCCTTTTCTATAGCCAGAAGATCAAAATCTATTATTACTATCAAGCCATGCAGCTTAAATTGTCCCTTGTAGTTCAAGTGGGATGTTTTTCCTTGCTCTTTCTTCCTGCTCTGAGATTTTGTGAGACACTCTGCACTTCCATCTCTATAGCTTTTCAGTGAGACACTCTGTACTTTCATCCTCTCTAGCTCCATGGTGCTGCATGATGCCTGGACACCCCTTACATTATACAGCAGCCCTGGTTGCTGCTGAATTATGATGTCACCTGGAGCTCTGAGGGAAAAGGATTGACCCTTGAAGAGTTGCATGGATATGAAGAGAAAAAGCTGCCCTTCTCTGGTAAAAACATGCTGAAGGTTGGGTCTTTTGGTTTCATTTCTGTGGAACTGGGAAAGCTTCCTTGGACCATGTCCTTCAGCTTGGTGCTCATTTTAATGTGGAAATGAATCATTTAATCAATTTGTCACTGGAAATTCATTGATTTGTTGATTCGTCATCCCAATGAATCAAGAAGAATCACTTTTTTAAAAAAAATTGGCCCCATTTCTAGACCTTAAGGCTGCTCTTCTTCATGGAGTATTAGCAGGTGTAGACGGGTCTTATTCTTAAATATTGGTGGTTAAAAATAGACTCTTAAGTATATGAGACTGTCCTTTTCCCTCTCTTTAGAGAGAAATACTGTATCTGCTTTTCTATCATTGGAAAGAAAATGGTCTTTGAAGATCTTGGCTGAACCAAGTGCAGTCATGTGTAGTGGTCATTTTCTATGTGTGGATAATAGGAGAAAGTCCCCATAGTATTTGCAAAGAGAATCCAGAAATTCAAGCAAGGTTGTAGCCATTGTTTTGTCTTCATGAGGATCAGTCCTTTTGTACAGCTAATGGGTTAATTCCTGTAGCTTAATTGCACAGCTAATGGTTCTAAATTGATATTCCTTAATCCTTAATACCTGCTCATCAAATGGGTCTGTTACACTGAAGCTGAGGGAGGGAGGCACATAGAGAGACAGAGGAGGAGAGAGACAGAGGGCCTTTTCACACAACCCCTAAGATCCGCTGGCCACTTAAATTCGGACCAGAGATCTTAGGGGTTCTTCACTCTTCCTGTGTCCCCACCCCTCCGCACTTCCTGGCTGCTGGCTGCGTGAGGGAGGGAGAAAAAGAGAAAGAAAAGCATGCCGCTCACCTCCGTTCTGCCTCTCGCTCTTGCTGGCAACATTCCAGTCTCTGTAAAGTAGCTCTTAAAGGGGCAGGAGCCGAAAAAACAACAAACAGAAGCGAGGAGAGCCCCGCACTCACTATCGTTACACCGCATCAAGGAATATTCACCTCCAAAGAGCAGGTACTTGAAAGGTGCGCTGGGACGCACTAAAGTGGGCGTGGTCGCACCTAATTTCCTGTAAACTCTGGAGCTGGTGGGGAAACATTTTTAAGCTCCGGAGCTGGAAGCCATTTGCCCCGGAGTTTAGGGGTCGTGTATAAACGCCCAGAGAGAGATTGTACTGCTTGATAATGACACAATTCACATTAAATATACACATGCAGTGTTCGATAGAATGTGAACTTTTCTCTGTCGCACTGTGTGCCTGTATACAGTACTCTGAAATTTAGTTTTATAGATGAGAAGGAACCAGGAAAGGGCTGTGTGGTCCTTACTGCAGCTAAAACTGTGCTCACAACCTGGGGTTCGATCCCAGGTAGCAGGCTCATGGTCGACTCAGCCTTCCATCCTTCCGAGGTCGGTAAAATGAGTACCCAGGTTGCTGGAGGAGGGGGGCGTAGTCTAGCCTGCATACTGTAATTAAAAACTGTAAACTTCCCAGAGACTACTTGAAGTGGTATGGGGCGGTATATAAGCAGAAACTTTGATTTGCTTTTAAAGGGGGAGGTATCGTAAAGAGGAACAAACAGCCCCAACAAAGCAGACAGACACCCCAAAGGAACAACCAGAAAGACAAAGAAAAACAAACCCCTCCCCCAAGAGATGAGGGTTGGGTGGTTTCTAGGTCTTACAGGTTTTGTTCACTTTGAAAAAATATATCCCCCCCCCACACACACACCTTTTTCCAGTTGTGGTTTTATCAGTTGTGTGAGTTATGGAGTCACAAGTGAAAAGTTAGAGTGAAGTCTTCTGTCCGCAATGTAACCGGTCAGTTGGTCAGTAATTAAGTAAATTAGGTGGTTGACCTTAGTTATGTAGCAATTTAACATTTTTACACAAAATATGCCATCTGTTTTTATTTGAGAACTGTGAGTAAAAATGGAACCTTGATTTTTTCCCCTGATAACCAGAGTCTCTGAGTGAATGTATTGACACAGCAAGTGCCAGTTGAGCTAAACTAACAAATAAAGGGGGACCCCTGTATTTCAATCTGCTCCGTAGGTTCCTGCCCAGAGTAATTTTAGGGCTATACTCACAGGAAACTGTGCCAAACCAATTGCAAAACCAAAAACCAAAAAACAAACAAACAGCTGAACTCACATCTCAGTGGAGGTGTAGAGAGACCCCAGTACCCTCTGTGACTGTTGTTACAAACCATGATGGAGATGTATAATCTCCGGTCTTAATACCTGGGTACTTCAAGGTCCAGCTGCAGGGGGAGTGGCATCAGGAGACAGATCTCTAGTCTGGTGCGCTCCCGGATGCATCTGGTGGGGCCCCTGTGAGATCCAGGAAGCTGGACTAGATGGGCCTTTGGCCTGATCCAGCAGGGCTCTTCTTAGGTTCTTTGTTATGTTCTTATGGTCTAAAGGTAACAGATTCGGACCTTTTCTGATGGATGGTTAGAATACACAGCTCTGGCTCCAGTGATGTGATGGGTTTTATGGCTCCATTAACTGTCATGGATTCCACGAAGGAATCCTGGAAATTATAGCTTGACGGGGAGTATTAAAAATTCCTTTTTGCCTCTCCCCCTGCCCCTCTGCGAATCCCTTCCAGTTCTTTGTAGCAAAGGAAGGACTGTGAAACTAGATTAAATCTGTATTGCAGATGTGGAGGTAGGTTGAAGGGGCAGGGGGTGAGCGCGCAGGACACATGTGTCATGCCCTTTTAAATTTGAAAAGGAAGCACTTAGTGCATTGTCAGGCAACCTTTCCTAAATATAGCCTTCATATTTTGGGTGGAATGCTTTTTGTGTGCAGAGTGCTGCATTTCTGGCATCCTGTTTCTGGGAAAAAGAAAAGAGAGAAGGAACTGAGGTAGAGAGGGAAAAGGGGGTGGGGGTTATCCAGAGTCAAGATGTTGTCTTTTTAAACATTCTGGGAGTGAATTTGCTGTGCTGCCCCTCTGGCAGAGGGAAACAGTAGAGTCCTGTAACTCGCAGTTGTATAACACACTAATACAAATGCCATACATGGAGAAGTTTTATCAGATTCTGAAAACACTGAAGGAACACTTAATGATGGGGTTTGCACGAGCTAGGCACGCTTAAGGTAGGAGAGAAAACCAAGTATGGTTATGCGTTTCAAACCTTAAGGAGCTCCCTTGGTTCAACGGACCTCTGAGGGGTTCTGTGAATTATTTCAGAAGAAACGGTTGTCCTGCCAAAAGGGTGTTTGGTCTTGTTCCTGAAAAGACATATGGGAGAATCTATATACAGTATTCGTTTGAAGGATGAGCTCTAGATGTGCATTTCTTAATCTTGAAATATTGTAGTGTCAAGAGGTGATTAAAAATAAATTAATTAGAAGGCACTCCCCGGTCCAGAAAAGGGGAAGGAGCAAACACAAATTTAGCTCTCCCAAAAAAGCAGAGGAAGGCATGTTAGACTGCTAAAAGAATCCTCACATGGGTATTCACTTTGTTAAGACTAACCGAAATATAACACACCACAAGGTAATAGGATGGTGAAAGTATAGTTCATGCATTAGTAGAGATGTAAAATTTCCTGAAATTTGGGTGGTGGTGGTAGGGAAAACCTGTTTCTCCCAGTTTTTTGGTTTTTCCCTAAAGTCCCCCCTCCCCAATTAGGCTTAAAATTATTAGAAATATTTTACATTTCTAAGCATAAGTTACCTTTCTGATATATATCAATCAATCAATCAACCTTTATTGGCATTAAAATAAAACAAAACAACACAACAAGAGAAAATGAGGTACAGCAAGGAGGGTAATCAAACATGGAACTGGTGATTCTAATATATGCATTAGCTACTTAAGCCAATGAGATGGGGAATAGGGAAGCCCAGATCCTCGTGCTGCTATAATTTCAGAGGCACTCCCATCAACCCTATAGCTCAGGCATGTCCAAACTTCGGCCCTCCTGATGTTTTGGACCACAACTCCCAGAATTTTAAGCTTAGAATGCCAATGAGAAAGGACTGTGGGAGTTGTGGTCCACAACATCTGGAGGGCCAAAGTTTGGACATGCCTGCCTTAGCTGGCTTGGGCTGATGGGTTTTGGATTTCTAAAGTGCACTAGATCGCCTTAAGTGCCTTGAGCCAAATGAGTTGTGTTCCAAGGAACTGCTAGGTTGCTGAATGTAGAACCAGAGTTTGGGAGTTCGATCCCCCACTGGGCCTGGCTGCACTCGAAGATCCATGGGGCTCTTTCCAGCACTCCACGTCTAAGATGATGGTGGTGATGATTGCTAAATGGCCCTGTACTTTAGTAATTATAAGCGCTGTACTTTAGTAATTATAAGTGAAGGAGAAAAAACTGTATGTAATTCTTCCAGTTAGAGCCACAGCATCTTGTTCCTAACAAATCCCAAATTTCCTTCTGACCTATGGTGAACCCAACAGCATTTTCAGGATCCGTAAGGTGTCAGACTGCTTGTTATTGGGGCAGCCCTACCTAGTGAGCTGCCATGGCCAAACAGAGATATAGATGCAAGTCTCCTGCATCTTTGTCCAGTATTCTGTTTGGCACATCACGTCATGGATTACTAGAAAGACTGACAAAACCAGATCAGTTTATTTTCTTTTGCCAAACTAAGCAAGCAGTGGCCGAATCCAGTTGTATCGCTTTACAGTTAAGAAACGGGAACTGTGTCTTGCTTCTGATTAAAGACTTCCTTTCTCAATTCCAGGGTGTGCACAGCTCACATACAATGAGGCCTGAGTTCCATTCACCCCAAAGTTGAAAAAGGAACTCTGAATGGATTGTGTTCAGGGGGAGCTTTGACTCTGGTAAATTATCCACATCAGTTGCATTTATGGATCTTTTGTGTAAGATATGAGGTGCACAGTGATATGGATCAACAGTTTGCTTTGCAGTACTGAAATGTGTGGAGCAATTTACTGAAAATAAATAGGCAGTATCTTTCACTGACTTGCATGTTCAGAGGAATATGGGGCTGTTTAGAAACTGAACCAAGTGCTGCCTTTTTCAGTTAAACAAATGCATGGTTTTGGAGACCATGAATTTTGAAGGTCTTAGTCATTTAGAGAAATAAATTAGATAAGATTCTTATAATTATTCACAGGCTAGCACATGCATTTTGGATAGGCTTTTAATGGTCAGTTTGCCATAGTTAAATGTCTTATTATTGGTTTTTTGTGTTGAAATAATATTTTAATCTTTCTGCCTCTCTTCCTCTCCTTTTCTGTTCCAGCGTTCTGGGTCATGAAACTTAATCCACAGCAAGCTCCCTTGTATGTAAGTAAAAGTTTTCCTTTTAGAATGTTCACCTTCTGTCCTCTAGGGCAGTGCTCCCAACCTTTTTGTCTCCACGGACTGATTTGTTTGATTATTTTCCCGTAGCCCGGGGGGTGGGGGTGGGGAGGGGGGAGATGGGGGGGTGTGGGGGGCAGGGGAGGGTGGGGGGCAGGGGATGGGGGAGGGAGGAGGGGAGGAGGAGGAGGTGCGGGGGCTTGGCGTGTGTACCTTGGGGGCACGGGAGCGGCGGCGGCGGCGGCGGCTTTGCCGGGCGGCGGCGGCGCGCTCCCCCTGCCGGGCTGGGGTGTCCTGGGTGGGCACTCCTCCCCACGCGGCGGGGGCGGGGAGCCCGCAGAGGGCTCCTGGGAGGGGCGGGACCCCGCCTCCTCCTCCTGTCAGCGGCCGGAGGCAAGCCTCGCGTGGGGCACCTCTGCCCGCCCGGTGGGGCCTCCGGCTGCGGCCTTTGGGCGGGCGGGCGGGAGGGGGAGGCGGAGGGGAGGGAGGCCGGTGGGGGTGGCGTCTCCGGCCCGAGGGCGCCACCGGGACCGCCCGAGCCGGCAGCGGCGGAACCCGGGCGGCTGCCGTGGCGGCGCCGTGGCCGCAGCCGCCGACAGGAAGAGGAGGCGGGGCCCGCCCGCCCAGGAGCCCGGGCTCCCCCACCCCACCCGTGCGCCATGCCCGGCGGCGGCGCTCCTCCTCCGGCTGCCCGCGGGAGAGAAGAGGAGGAGGAGGAGGGCGGCGGAGGAAAAGGGGAGGAGCCTCCCCGGCCTCCCCAGGCGGCCCAGTGCCAACCGGTCCACGGACCGGCACCGGTCCGCAGCCCGGGGGTTGGGGACCACTGCTCTAGGGCATACTGAAACTGTGCTTTTATACACATTGTGTCTTACTGTTGTGCTTCTTAAAATACTATCAGTTTAAGGATTAAATAATGTGCATTATTTTGAAGTGATGGTGTTATTGGTGAATAGTTAACTCTGCAGGAAACAGCAAGCAGTTTTGGAGTCTTTGTGTTCCCTGCTCACAATTGCCTGTTCCATGTAGTGCCACAAGCGGAAAAATAGATAAACCAGAGTTTCTAGACTTCTTTCCTCAAAAGACAGGTTTCGAAAGCATTGAGGAAATTCTCACATCGTTAAGAAGTTTGAAACTTGATTGCAGATGTGATTGAAAATACAAATAACTAGAAAAGCTGATAGTTGGGCCTATTGATAATCAAGAAGGTTAACGTGATGGAGGTAGAGCTGTGTGAGCATTTGAAGAGGTGAGCTTTCTGAATGTTTGGGCATCATAATCTGGGATTCTTTGCCTTCATAACTCCTGTCCCTCCTCACAGCCCAAGAACCTAGTCCTGGATGAGTGGACTGAAAAGCTTCTATTGGCAGGAATCTCCTTTCGTGCTAGAGAGGGAAAAGAAATAACATTTCCAAATGTCCTGGCCAATTGTTTTTAAATTTAATGTTATTTCTAGAGGAGATTCTGGGGACAGATGTTCCCAGTCCAGTCTCCAATGCTTGGGTAATCCAGGCCTCCTTGGACTGTAATTCCCAGACACCATGGCCAGCACAGGGTAAAGTGAAAGCTTCTGGGAATTGTAGTCTATGAATACCTGGGGACCCAACGTTTGAATTAGAAATGGGTGTTTTTGTTTTGGAAGGGGACTGGTTCTGAAATGAAATATGCCAGCACAGCTGCTGCTCAGAACCCAGTCCCACCTTCCAGAACAAAATCAACCACTGTCTTACCTTGCTGTAGTTCGCACTGGGCAAAATTCCAACCAGGAAGCAGCCTGTGACGTGTCATCTTACCCTCTCCCTGGCACTGGCCAATCAGGAACTGTGCAAGGACATGCATCATCCCGCCTCCCTGTCTGATTGGCCAGTGCCAGGGAGAAGGAAAGATGATGCATGGGAGGCTGCTTCCTGGTTGGAGTTTCACCCCCCCACAAGGTAAAGCAAATTAGACAGTGGTTGATTTTGTTCCGCAGGGTGGGACTGGGTTCCGAGCGCCAGCTGTGCTGGCACATTTTGTTTCAGAACCAGTCCTCTTCCAAAATGAAACATCCATCTCTATTGGGAATCACTGACGTACTCTGAAGGTCAGTTTCTGAGCAGGTGGGATGGTGGAGCCAGGCATTTGAACAGGACGCTAGAGTATTTGCCAGTGCTCAGACATAGCATTCACAAAACCTGGACTCCTGTTATGTGAGGCATGAGATGCTCATGGAATCCAAACATTGGATGGCGGATACGCAGGTTGCTCTGCCAGGCACAGAGCGAGCCAAAATATGAGGTGGAATGCCGGGCTATGGGATTTCTGTTTCCTGTCTCGCACACTCAAAACTTGGATGTAGAATGGAAGAAACTAGACTTCTAAGAGTATCCAGGAACCGGTGATTCATCCTGATAGATGTAGACTTCCTTTTGTCGCACTCCATGAAACGAAGCTCTGGATCAATCAGGGTCCTGTTTGCAGGTGATTTACCTCACAGCAACCTTGCAGCTTGTGGTTCCCCAGGTTTGTATTAATTCCCAGATTTGTGATGATCTGTTGCATGTGGTCCCTAAGCACTTTTTTTTGTTTACATGTGAGTTTCTGGAGGACATCCCAGCATCCACCAGGCAGCCTCAGAGCTTACATTTGGCAATCCAAATATTCGTAGTTCCTCTTGGAAAGAAAAGAGAAGGAAAGGAAAAGAACAGAACAGAACATCAGTTAAAAAATCATAGAATTACAGTAGGACCCCCATATCCACTGGTTCATTATCCACTGATTCAATTTTCCAAGGTTGGCAGAGGAAAAAAAAATTCAGCAGCCGCAAAGCAAGCTATTTTCACAAAAAGCAGCTGTAAAGCAAGCTACTGTCACAAACAGCAGCCATAAAGTAACCTACTGTCAGGAAACAGCAGTTTGGGGGTGGGTGGGCAGGCGTTCTCTCTTATTCACGGTTTTCATTATCCACGGGAAGTCCTGGAACCAATCCCCAGCAGATACAGGGGTCCTACTGTATAGAATAATTGAGCTGGAAGGAGCATATAAGTCCCTCAAATCCAATTCCCTCTTCAATGCAGGGATCCAAATCAAAGCAGATCTGACAGAGGGTTGTCCAGTTTTCTCCTGAATGCATCCAATGTTGGAACACTTATTGCCTCCTGAAGTAATGGGTTCCATTGTCGTGCTGCTCTAACACATAAGAGTCCCCCCCCCGGTATTCAGTTGCAATCTGGCTTCCTATAACTTGAGATGGTGTGATCAAGGGCTTGTTTTGTGACCCAGGAAAGGATTATGAACAAACAGGATTACAAATAAACAAGAAGCACAGATAAATGCAAAGACAGACACGCTTTGTTTCTGCCCTACAGTTTTTTTGTAGGGCAGGGAGGTTGGGAGAGGAACAGATGTGCTTTTATGGGAGGAAAGGCATGAAGGCTGTCAGCAAGACATGTGTTGAGAAGTTCGGCTGTTCGGGATCATCTGGATCAGATTTCAGGACAATAAACATGAGAGAAGTTAGTTCTAACAACAACACAGAGAACTTCAGGTGAAAACAGCAACACCATTTCCATTGAGCTTCTTCCCAGAATCTTAGCTTCAGCTAAAAAACAGGGGTTTTCAACCTCTGCTCTGAGAACCCTCGAGTTCTTGGAAGATGAAGTGAGAAAAACATAATCACCATTTTCTTGAAAGAAAACCTGGCCTCTTCCTGGATAAGATGAAGTGGTGGAGGAGCCAGGGCGCTGTTTCTGGTCCAGCTTGCACTTTCTGTAGGGCATTGCTGAGGGTTAGCCCACTGACCTGAGGCTTAGAAGAAGAATTCCCCCACCAATAATCTTTTGGAAGGGGTAAGAATTCTGGAGCAGATTTCCACATGATCCTGGAGAGGCCAGCCAATATAGAAAGGGAGTCCTCCAAAGCTAAAATGAATGAAAGTTGGGTAAAACGGCAAACCTGTCTCTACATCGTAGTCATGGTGTCTTTCAGCACACCCTGGTTCTGAAGATTGTCCAAAGGTGTACAAAAAGCAGGAGTAGTTGTGAGGCATTTTTGTTTGTGCCTTTTTGGCTGGCTTAATAAGTCTGTTACCACAGTATAGAATGTTGCGGTTATCCGAACTCATGTGGGTGAGTGGATAATATTGGGCTACTAAAAAATTCCAACACATTTTAAGCTTCCATGGAAAAGATGCCACTTCATCTGGCACCACCATTTCATGGATAGTGTGGGAAAAAATGTAGCTAAGAGTCCAAAAGATGGTGGTAGAAGTCTGTGTCAAGTCTTTTTGGAGAGATGATTTCAGACTTGGGTTCAGCATGGTTGGGGTTCCTACATCCCACTCGTAAGACCGAAAGATCTGTGGATTTCTCCGTGATTGTTCCCCCACCCTATGCATCCACATTGCCTGCTTATGAAACACAAAAGTTTTGTTTTGGTTGTAGGGCTGGATGCTATGTACAGAGATTTAGTGTCCTCTAGTACAGGGGTTTCCCACCTTGCATCTCCAGATGTTGTTGGACTACAGCTCCCAGAAATCCTGGCCAGCACAGCTGGCGCTGAAGGCTTCTGGGAGTTTTAGTCCAAGAACACCTGGAGAACCAAGGCTGGGAGCTGCTGCTTCAAGGTTGGGGTTGTCATACGTTTTATTCTCCAAGTAGAAATCAAGTCATGTCAAATTACCATAATGGTTTTGCCTAATCAGCACATTTCAGTTTATAGTTACCTTAACTGAAGATGACCACAAACTATTATTTTAAGCTGACTTGCCCTTTTATCTAGCATTTGTTGTTTGATCTGTCATCCTAAGAACAAGCTGTGGCAGAGAACAGCAGGCTGCCACCCAGTGGTGCTCCAAGAAGCACATCTGAAGTTATAATAGGGTTTTTTTGTTCCAAATGAGTCTTTGTGTTCCTTCTCCCCTTGCCTCGGTTTGCTTTGTCAAGACTGAAAATAGATGAAGGAAGATTGTTGCACTGAGCCTTTGGAGGAATGAGTCTCCATGTGCCCCCCTCTGATACCAATGAGATGTGTTTTCCTCTGTGTTGCACAAAATCCATTGTTTGCTTTCAGAAGGAATAGTGTTCTATCTAAATATAGTGAGGACACAGTAGTACGTCTAATACTGAGTTTGCAGTTTGGTACAGAGGTGGTTTCTTGCAGTGGTTTTATTTATTTATTTATTTATTTATTTATTTATTTATTTATTTTTTATTTATTTATTTATTTATTTATTTATTTATTTATTTATTTATTTATTTATTTATTTATTTATTTATGTTTACTTAGTTTGTGTCAATTTGTTTGTTTGCTTGCTTCTACTTTTATTCCACCCATCTTGAGGAGAAAACCTAGATTGTAGTGAGTCATACATTGTAGGAAGAGTGAAAACTGTCTCCAGCTGGCAGTTAGGAAACTGACAGTTATGTTTCTTATCAAGCATGTCCTTATTTTTGAGATTTAGTCAAACTGGCAATGGCTGATGATCCGGCTCTGAAATATTCATGATTGGCATGATACTGGAAACAACCTTCCTGAACTTGGTGACTAGGGATGTGCCATTTGTTTTTGTTTTTTGTTTTGTTTTGGACTTCTTCAGGAATTCTTGAGAAAGACCCACACCTATGGACACATGCATTTTGCATACCTGGAGAAGAACCTAGCCCAGGCATGTCCAAACTTCAGTCCTCCAGATGGTTTGGACAGCAACTCCCACAGTCCTTCGTCACTGGCAATCTAAGCTTAGAATTCTGGGAGTTGTGGTCCAAAACATCAGGAGGGCCGAAGTTTGGACATGCCTGACCTTGCCCTTAGGCTCCAAGATTTTCTTCAGTCTTCCTTCTTGTTAGAAAAGAAGCTTCCCTGGTGCATTTTGGGAGTTGTAGTTCTTTGGGAAGTGCTCTTTGTAGAGCCTAAAGAACAGCAAGACTGTGGCTCCCAGGTGCATTATGGAACCTTCACTTTTTAAATGTAGAATAAAGTCCTTCCCGCACTCCATGTGTTTATATTCATTGTGGCAGTAAAAAGATTTCCTGCAGAAGTTGTATTCTTTAAGCTTGTTTCTAGAGATGGGCACGAACTGTCAGTTTGGCAAGTCACACTGGTTCATTTTTTTCAAACATATCCAGTGCCTGGAGAAGGTGGAGCAGAGAAGTTGAAGCATTTCCTCTGAGTAGGCACCTGCTAGAGTAGGTGGAGCTGGGCAGCGCTGAGCACCTGCTTGGCTGAAAAACGAACTGGCCCGAACCACAAAACCAGTGGTTCGTGCCCACCTCTATTTGCAACACACAAAAAGTAGCAAAGCAAATGTATTCAAAAGTGAGCAATAAATGTGTGCATATATCTAATGAGTTCAGCGTGCCAGGAGGCGCCAGATACTGATTAAAGACATCTTTATTCCCACAGTCCAGAAACCAGAATATGGCTCTCTTTTAGAGTCTTGCCTTGTTAATTTTAACATGCCAGAAGTCCAGTAGTTGCAACTGGTAAAACATTACAGCCGTGGGATAAAGATGCAAAAATAATATATTATGCTCCAGAGAAAGAATTTGATAATTTGTAATCCTATTACCTAAATCAAACTGACAAGGACCCAAATGCCCGCTCCCTGGGAAATAGCAATGTTCCATTCCTTTCTCATTCTTTTTCTTTCGAAAGCAACTTTAAAAGCTCTTAATAATACCCATGCATTGAGCTAATTTTTTTAAAGTACCGTAGTTACCTGATGATTCTACATCCAGAGGAACTTTGAAGAGGCTTAGAGGTGGTTTAGGGATATACACCAGTTTCAAACTGTGCTTTCTAAGCCACGGAGTCTTTTCCCTGCTATTAACTAAATCTGAGTTAACATTACGTCCAGTTCTTGGTTCGGACTGAAAGCATATTTGCGGTTAATGAGAAATGGACAGGACAGCTTCCATTGTCTACGTCAGCTGTGCCGAAGCAGAGATGAGCACCATTGCTGGCATCTAAACACAGTCTGGACGACACAACAAACCTGCCTTTTTGTCATTCATGCTAAGAGCTGTTGTTTGCATCCACATGGCACCTTTTAAGCATGCATTTTGGAAGAATAAGTGCCCTTCTCTGTTGCAGGAAGTGGCAACCAAGAGTTTGAGGCAGCATAAAGACAATAGTATTTTATTTGGTGTAAGCTTTTCTCCCCGACGCACGATGCAGGCCGTGAACATATATGCCACATAAAGCTCAATTGCCATTAGGGTGCGACAAGATTATTGGCTTCGCATGTAACAATACCCAGCCGAAGGAACCATAATATGCAAAATGACTTTCTGTCTGGGCCTCTAGAACCGTTCACATGTAAGGCGTGGGGCATTTCTAAACAATAAAGCGGGAGTGAACAAGATGTCATTTTAAACAAATAATTTTTTTTAGGAGGGCTATGCATCTTGATTATGCAGTCTGGTGGGCTCCCCCTGCCCCCCCCTCCGTGTGGTGCAGTCTTCAGAAAATGCTGGAAGGAAACTTGCAGTGCTTCTGCTTTTACATCATGAGATGTGAACCTGAACCCCTGCCCCCAGCTCAAATTCCAACGCAGCATTTTTCCATTCCACTTCTTGCTGGAATTTTTCCCTGGGAGGCATTCTATCTCCAGTGGGTTGCAACACAGATGAGGAATGACATAAGTCTTTTCCTCTGCATTCTTCACCCAGGCCACGTCTTTTTACTAGGGGCTATCTTTTGCTGTGCAACCAGGTATCTCTGGAGCTTCAGAACATGCAAACGCCCACCACCTGCCCTTTCGCAATGCGTCCTTGACACACGTATTTCTGGCCAGTTCTATGGGCTTGGCTGCTTGAAGAAATGTGCACTTGTAAACATGGAGAGTTGTAATTGGGTTATATTTTACGTTCCGCTTTTCGAACTTTCCTTCAAGGGGCCACAAGAAATGGCCACTAGTTAAAGGTTCTATTCTTGTATGCGGAAGGTCTCAGGTTAAGTCGCCAGCCATGGAGACCTTCAGGGGAAGCAGCACTTTGTGGACTCCAGTTTCTGGAATGGCCCATTTTCAGCCAGCATGTTCAGGATACTGATATCTTATATATATATTTAAAAATAACTTTTTCACAATCTGCCTTCAGTTTTTGAGACCATGCAGTGTTGCTGCCAGTCAGAGAAAAGGATACTGGCATAATCGGGACAGCACTTTATCTGATATAATGCAAGTTTCAGAGAAGGAAAGCTGTGTTAGTATTTTCAAGAATTTCAGGCAAAAAGAAAAAGAAAAACAAAACAAAACAAAACAAAAGACACAAAACATGTGGCACCTTAAAGACTAACTTTCATATTTAAATGTAACATTTTGTTTTAATATGAAAGTTAGTCTTTAAGGTGCCACATATTTTGTGTTGTTTGTTTTGTTTTGTTTCATTTCATTTTGTTTTTCTTTGATTTTTGCCTGATATAATGCAGATTCCTATAATTTATAACCTTTCTGGATCTATGTGCAGATTGAGCCTCATGGTGCAGTGGTTAAATTGCCTGTCCTGCAAGTAAAACTATGCTCACAACCTGGGGTTCAATCCCAGGTAGCAGTCTCAAGGTTCACTCAGCCTTCCATTCTTCCGAGGTCGGTAAAATGAGTACCCAGCTTGCTGGGGGAGGGGGGGCAATGTGTAGCCTGCATACTGTAATTAAAAACTGTAAACCACCCAGAGACCACTTGAAGTGGTATGGGGCGGTACATAACCAGAACACTGTGAAGCCAGAGGTTACACAAAACCGGCCTTTGAGGAGAAGAGGATGCTGGACTGGGTGAAACCTGGATCTCTTTCAACAGTGTGAAATAGTGGAACATATAGAGGCCTGGGGAAGTCGGAAGCAGGGGTGAGGGAGACCGCAGTATTCTTCACCCGCTCTGTGCCATTTGCAGGCAAGTTTTTTGGGCCTATTTTCCGACCTCTGTGTCGGTCCATAGACACAGGCATCCATAGAGCCTGAGAAGGTACGTGCCACTTGGAGCCCTCTGGTCTGCGTTGTATTTATTTTGTTTATGGAAACATTCAGGACCCATTCATGCTCTGTGTCATTTTCACATACGTCACCAAGCAGGGCGTTTTCTAATAAAACCCTAGCAGATCCCATCCTGGCTAATGCTTCCTCGCAAAGGCACCTGATGACAGGTGTCACGTCCATTTTGCAGACACCCTCTTGGGTGCATCCGGGAGGCAGTTTGGCTGCTTTAAAGACACTGAGACAAGCTGTCACCAGAGGCTTCTCTGCTTCACCTTCGCCATCCTGTGTTAGCACCCTGAGCGAGCAGGTCATTAGCAAGCGCTGACTGCTTTGGCTTTGGCTTTCTGTTCATCACGAAAAGGCTTGGGCCTTATGTTAAAAACAGGACAGAACAAAACCAAGAGAGGCATTCTGCAGATGGCCAAATATCATTAAATAGCGATAGATTTGGAATACTGTAGATGGATGTACTTGTTGGAATGCCAACAGTGTGTGCTGTGCTGCAGTTTCCCAGTTATGAGATAGAGTGCATCCAAGTGCCTTTCTTGAACCAATGAGAGCACAAACTTAGAACATCCTTATCTTCTTCCATTGATGTGATGTACTGTCAAGTTGGAACCAACTTACAGCGAATCTGACAGAGTTTTTAAGGTGAGATATTTAAAGAGTAGTTTTGCAAATTCCACTTCCCCAGTCAGTGTCCAGGGCTAAACAGGGATTTGAACCCTGTTCTGCAGAGTCTCAGTCTGTCACTCAGGCTAATGCCAGAACGGTGGGATAGTGGGCACAATTTCTCTGTAATGCTGCATTGCACCCTGTGGATACTTGGCAGTTACCAAGAGGGTATCTACACTGCACTGGATCCAGGTAGAATTCTCTTCTTGAGAACAGATGCATTTCTCTGAAGCACAGCAAAGAATTCAAAGTATTTCATCAATTTGCAGCCTCCAGTGTCCCACTGGATGGGCTTCTGTTCGTTGGAGCAGCAACAGGTTGTTTTAGCTATACAGCATGGGCACGTTCTGAGACTCTTGGCGATTTCTGAAGCTTAGGTCAATCTCTCTTGAGTCTTGACCTGTGGTCTTCCTTATGGAAGGAGGAGAACAATTATTGCCTTGCGATCACAATACGCTAAGATTTGTTGACCCCTTTTGTAGCACATCCTCTCTTCCTGTGAAGATTCTCTGACATCCAGGTGGAGTTATCTGGAAGATGAGTCATGGCAACTTGGATGAGCAGCAGAACATTTTGATCTCTCAAGAAAAGGAGTTCAGTTGCCACAACTCAACTTCCAGATCCCCTCTTCCTGAAATTAAAGTGGGCAAGGCCATCTCATTGTTACGGGCGAAAACTCACTTACAGAGCATGCTGGGGGTGGTGTTGTCCCGTTCTGAGAAGCTTCCCCTTGAGTTGTCTGTCTTGGTGTGCTCTCTCTATTGGAAAATGCACACCAAACATATGAACTCAACTGGAAGCTTGCCTAGCAACAGGGTGGTTCACAGTGCAATCCAATACAAGTCCCCTTTTTAAAAATCCTGCAGAAACTTTACTCCCTGGTGCTCTCTAAGCTTTCACAGGGATTCTTTCCCTTCTCTACCTAGACCTGTGAGGTAAAGGACTTGGGATTTTCTCCTTACATAAAACCTGCATCCTACCAAAGAGCCATAACCTGTTTCCCTTGTTTGGGGACACAATAAGAACATAGAACATAAGAAGAGCCATGCTGGATCAGGCCAAAGGCCCATCTAGTCCAGCTTCCTGTATCTCACAGTGGACCCACCAGATGCCTTTGGGAGGGCAGGAGACTAGAGATCTGTCTCTTGATACCACTCCCCTGCATCTGGTCCTTGAAGGAGCCTGTTTTTTAAGCCTGGAGATTACACATCTCCATTGTGATTTGTAACCTGTGATGGACTTCTCCTCCAGGAATCTGTCCAGTCTCCCTTTGAAGGCATTCAGGCCAGACACTATCACCACATCCTGTGGCAGGGAATTGCAGAGACTAACAACACCCTGGGTAAAAAATAATAATTTTTTGTCTGTTATCACTCTCCCAGCCCTCAATTTGAGTGTATGTCCCCTAGTTCTGCTATTTTGTGAGAGGGAGAAGAGTGTCCCTCTATCCAGTTGACTCATGCCTTGAATTATTTTGTACGTCTCAATCATATCCCCCCTCAATCATAGAATAGAGAAGTTGGAAGGGGGCTAAAAGGCCATCTGGTCCAACCCCCTGCTCCATGCAGGAATGTGAATCAAAGGATATCTGCCAGGTGGTTTTCCAAATTTGTTTTCAAGGTCTCCAGTACTGGAGCGCTCACCACCTCTCAAGGTAATTGGTTCCATTGTTCTACCACTCTAACAGTTAGGAAGTTTTTCCTGATCTTCAATAATTATGTGTTGGTCCTTCGACAAGTGATCCTAGCTGCCTTTAGCTTTTTGAGCTGCAGGATGGTTACATAGACCAAAAGTGCATGGCTGTTGACACTTTTGGTGAAGCTGTCTGGGTCCTTCCATGCTTTGAAATTGATGGTGCCGTGGTGAGATCCAAGCCCTTCCACCCTTCCAGGTACACCTTTGTGAAAGGTCTAGGACTGGAAACTAAAGGTGACCTCTCTCTCTCTCTCTCTCTCTCTCTCTCTGTGTGTGTGTGTGTGTGTGTGTGTGTGTGTGTGTGTGTGTGTGTGTGCATCTGCCACTTGAAGGAAAGCGACCCATTTGTGTTGGCAGCAGGGCACCGAGCCAGGTAAACATTAGTCAGCCCAAACTAGGTACGGAATTAAGTTAAACTTTTGTTTGCTGGCTTGTGCCAGGGGTTTGCTTTTGAAATTGGCCGATCTCATCTTCAAACAGGGCTTGGCAGCCTGGCTTTTCCATTTGTGAGCAGCTTCAGATGAAGGGAATTATAATAACCAACTTGTGCGGTGGTGATCTCAAGCAGATGACATTATTTGGGTAATAATAAATGAGCAAAGGTAAACATGCTTGAATTAGCTCGTTCTGGATGGAGACTCAGGCAAGGTGCTGCTGAAAACAGTTCGTTGTCCTAGGTTACAGGAATTCAGCTGAAACTGCTTTTCCTCTGGAATTGTTTAAACCCACAAATCATGCATTTATATTTCTAGCTGTGTTTAGCAGGTGAGCGAATGGACTTTCAGACCGAGCCGTTATTATTATTTTTAAATGAAATCTTCACAAATGATTTTTCATTCTCGTTCTCAAGTGGAAAAAAACATTTATTTAGCATTTATTATCTTGTTTCTATCTCTCTCCATTTCCACAGCATCATGTCCACGTTTCCGTATGACCACCCTGAGAGAGAGAAAGTAGAGGCCAAGAAGAGGCCAGGAGTCTCTGGCAGGGCTTTGTGGGATTAATAATTACAATCATATGTGAAGGTGTAGTGCAGTGATGGCGAACCTTTTAGAGTCCGAGTGCCCCAACTGTGCTTCAAAACCCACTATTCCCCTCCCCCTGCAAAGTGCCATTGCAGCAATTTAACCTGAATACATGTGGCTGTGAAGGGGTGATGTCGGGTGCCCACAGAAAGAGCTCCTCCGAGGGCCACCTTTGGCACCCATGCCATGGGTTCGCCAACACTGGTGTAGTGGTTGGAGTGTTGGAGGAGATCTTGGGAGACCTAGGTTCAAATCTCCACTTGGCTGTGAAAATGCACCTGGGAACTAGAACTGTTGGATAGCTCAGTTACTCAGTTATTCAGCAAGTATTGGGCTGGTAGAACCTGAGGTTGGGGGTTTGATTCCCATTGTGTCTCCTTGACAGGGGCGGGATTTGATGATCCATCCGATCCCTTCCAGCTCTGCAGTTCTTCAGGTGATGATAAGGATGATGACCTTGGAACGAACACACACACACACACACACACACACACACACACACACACACACACACACACACACACACACACACACACACACACACACACACGTTGTAGTTTGTTACAATCCTCTTACTTGCTCCCAAGCCTGTTCATTCTCTAGATAATGACTGATAATGTCTAAAGCAGAGGGGGAGGCAAAGTGTAGTCTTTTTGAATGTTGTAGGACAGTGGTGGTGAACCTTCAGCACTCCAGATTTCTTGGACCACAGATCCCACAGTCCTTTGTCATTGGCAGCGCAGGCGGGGAATTCTGGTCCAAAACATCTGGAGTGCCAAAGGTTCTCCGCCACTGTTGTAGGACTTCAACTCCCAGCAGGCCTTAGCCAGCACATTAAGTAGCAAAGATGGTCTGGGAGCTGTAGCCCATCCTGGTCTAGAAGAACAGAATGATGAAGTAGCTGTGGATTATTGGAGTGTGTTTCACAGGATTGGGCTTACCTTCATTCTGATCAGAAACTAGGCTCATAGAGGGGAAGGCAATGTGCCACAACAGCCCTTCTGCTTCTGCCATGGTTCATTCTGCCTGTAAGGCATGTAGCTTCAGACACAGTTTTGCCATTCAGAAGGATGAGTGGTATGTATGGGATCATGGTTCCCAGCTTTGAGCCGCCAGATGTTCTTGGTCAGAAACTCCCAGAAGCTTTTACCATTATCTGTGCAGGCCAGGATTATTGGGTGTTGTCCTCCATAAACATCAGGGGATCCAAGGTTGAGAAGCACAGATGGAGAGGATGCTGAACTCAGAAGGATGAAACATCTGCACCTTTTTCTTCTGAAGTGAGGGCTATCCTTCTGGGAGCAGGAGGCAGAAGTGTGTTTTCCCAGAAACAATATTGCAGTGACCGTTTCCCTTTGTTATTCTTGAGTGTAGTTGTTCCATATTGACTTGGCTCCTGAATTGCGTGGATCTCAGTTGAGTCCTTGTGTGTCTGCACATTTGTAAATGGAGCCATTTATTGTTTCTCTGAAAGGTCATGGGAATAACACCTCAGGATGGGGGGAAATGAATGGCTGGTTCTGGCAGATGCCCTTTCTAGATACAATCTGGTAAAATCCTTGTTGCTTTCTCTCTTCTATTCTCAATCCCATAGGGTGACTGCATAATCACCATAGTGCTTACTGAGGATGACCAAGTGGGAGGCGATGATGTAGTTTTTTACCTTGTGTTTACTGGCTCTGCCGTTCAACACTGTACGAGTACGAGGAAGCTTGATTCTGGGACGCTGGAGACCATCGCGCCTGGTAAGTTTGTTAATAAAATTACAAACAGTTTGCCTTTCCCTCTTTGGGGTACATAAATCTTAACTAGGCTTAATAGGCAATCAACATTTTTGCTCACCTCTGATTCTGCACATGTTATGCTAAGCCTATGCTAAGACCATGCCCCATAATCTTTTCTTTTCTCTCTCCTCCTCCTCCTCCTCCTCCTCCGTTGCCATCCACTCTTTTTTCTCCTTTGTCTCTTCCTTCCCTCCTTGCCTGGAATTTGGATGAATCGTGGCTATTCTGCCATGAAATAGAACTCCTAGACAGTTAACTGGTTTAGAGATGTGGCTCCAGAGCCAGAGGTTGGGAGTTTATTTATTTATTATTTATTTATTTAGCTTGTATGCCGCCCACTACCCAGAGGTCTCTGGGTGGCTCACAATCAAAATAAACAATTAAAATATCAAAGTTACAATAAAATTAAAACAATAAAACATTTACTGGTACGTACAATAAATACAATACATTAAAACACAACACTGAAATTGCCATCAGGAACCACAATCATCAGTTAAGAAACTTCTGGAACAGGAAGTGTTTTACCTGGCGCCGAAATGTCATCAACATCAGCGCCAGGTGGGTCTCACTCGGGAGGGCATTCCATAGTCTGGGGGCAGCTGCCAAAGAGCCCTTCTACCTGCAAGCCATCCTTTTCACCTCGTTGAGGGATGGCTCTTTCAGGAGGGCTCCCTGGCTAGATCTTAGTTGCCGGGTAGGTTGAT